>JAVRKA010000125.1:0-600000 GCA_034508555.1 Venustoraphidia nigricollis | reverse complement strand
AAAATCCTAAGTCTTAAAGGTTTTAACGGAAAACGAAATGGTACGGAACACTTTACATCCGACTTTGGCTTGCAATTGACCGGTTTTTAATAGTTATTTCTATTGTCGGCCCCCCTTTAGTTACGCCTGCGAAAATATTTATCGATTTTGTCTGATTGAATACGCCGCCACTGGCGTGCGCTAGTGTCGCCATGAAGCCAATTACACATTGTTAATTCTATGTTTATCAACACGTTCAAGTCCAACCAATTAAAATCGTATAATAAAAATAATAACCGGACTATCCGACAACGTTGATTGACGGCGACTGACGCGTCAACAATGGCGGCACGCTTCACAATTGTTTGTTTTAATTGTTGATTGGCGTCACGTGACCTCGTTGTGTCGACACGCGGCCGGATCCGCTCGACCCTTTCCGTAATGAATGCTCGCGACGCTAACCCAATACGACTTTTGATGTATTGTTTGGCTGGTCGGCTGTAAAACCGATTGCCCCCGACCGAGCGATTGTGTCAAATGTAATAATGTGAGGTTATGATTTACTTCTAACCCCAATCTATTGATTCTTGGTTCCTGTTTGAAATTTCTTCTCTATGGCCTTGTTTATATCAATTTTTGCGTGCTTTGAAAACATTTTTGAAGTACTTTCAGGGATATTGTGAGGTTATGAAAAAGTAAATTGTTGCTTTCAATATAAAATTGTCAGGAAAGTGAACAATTATTAAAAACGCATACAATCAATTCAGCAACGTTTCGACCTTTTTATTTGGTTTTCATCAGGCGTCTTGTTAATACTAACTTATCATAAACCATCCTTCAGACTCACTCATCATAATTTACAAAACTTGTTTATTTTATTAACTAAAATAGATGACAGAAAAACATTAATGTTGTTTTCAACTGTTTCGTGTTCTTTGTTAATATTTTTGAGGTACCCAAAAAACGGTATGTACCCTTACGGTGGAATTTGTACGACCGGCTGTCGGTCTGTCTGTCCTAGACATCGTTTTATCAAAAAATAAAGTTTTCTATGACCAATAAAGTGAATATTTTGTTATATTATTAAGAGTGATTCTAAGATATATTTTTAGAATTTTTATAATTTTAAAAAATGTGTGTAACGTAATTTTTTTTTGCATATTTTCCTTACATACTTCGCCATAATTATTGCAACACTATTTTTGTACGAGATCGAAATGAAATATTATATAATACTAGTCGCTACCCGCGGCTCTGCACGCGATTGAGATTAAACGTGGCAGCGACAGTATATAGTAGTGGAGCCACGGTTTCTCCGCACTGCGGTCTATAGAAATCGAATTACAAAAAGTGGATAACATAAAAACTTTCTCCATGAAAAAATACATATATGTGCCAATTTTCGTGGTAATTGCTCATGTCAAAATCTTTCAATCTCATACAGATCAACAATCATTTTTATATGCAGTAAGACCCCGCTTAACGCGGGAGATACGTTCCAATATTTCTCCGCTGTATGAAACAGCGCTAAACGAGGTCATCTTCATACGTAGATAATAGGCATAAGAGAAACAGGACCGAGCATAATAAAATTTGTTAGTTTTTTTTTTTTTTTTGATTAATTTTATAACATTTATTAAATACTTTTTTATCGCAAATAAATTATAGAATTACATATTAATTGCTAATATCGATTTTTGTTCATAAAACATTTATGAAAACCAAATAAAAGTTCGAATAAGAAGTTATGTTTGTGATGAGGAAGGTTCCGCATTTGCCATATTTTATTTTTTGTGAAGAAGTCTTCTAATGCCGTCTACATTTTTCTGTTTCGTTCAACAAGCTGTTGTCGATAGCAAATCATTGCATCAATGACACTTCGTCTTGCCTTTGAATTTCTATCAACATTTGAATCATTTTGTTTCAACTGATCCATAATTTACGTTATAGTGGCTAAACTTTTTTTTAGAAACCGCGTAATACTGAAACAGCGTTAAGCGAGGTCTTAGATTAAATTCGATCTAGATAATAAAAATCTGACGTGTGATAATCTGAACTGAATGTAAAAATTGGTTATATAAAGCGCATTGAATGAAGTTCATAATATAATCTTCCGTCATCATATCATTATTATTATGTTTTGACAATGCGCCAACCAAGCTAGAAATCCTGTATGAATGGACGAACCCACAATGCCTTGTTATGTGAGGCATTGTGTGTCCAAAATACCTGCCGACCGGTCTAGCCTGTCAGTCATTTACGAACGGAGCATTAGGGGGGGTTATATGCAAGAAACAAAATGATGAAACTAATAAATAAAAACTCGGGTCGCAGTGCCAAAACTCTGCCGACAATATAGTGTATTTGCTAATACAGGTATTGTGGCTTTATTAAATGAACTTAAGTTTGTTTTTGGACAAAATAAAAAAAAAAACCCGGGTCGCAGTGCCAAAACCCTGCCGACAATATAGTGTATTTGCTAATACAGGTATTGTGGCTTTATTAAATGAACTTAAGTTTGTTTTTGGACAAAATAAAAAAAAATTGAACCCCTTAATACACCCCTTACAATAATAATTTTATTAGTTGAAATATTGTTATCAATCCAACATCTGCACCAAATTAAATACGACCTTCAGTAAGTAAATTCGTATACGCAAACTAGTGTTTTCATAAAATTTGTAAGTCCGGTCCTGTCGGGCTGATTTGCTTATAATTTTAGGAGCACTTTTTAATTGCCACTAAAGGGTTAAATTTCAATTTTGAAATGATTCTGAGAACTTTTTCGGTATTTTTGGGCCCAAAAACTTTTTTCAACCCCTAAAAACTACCCTTAAAATGACCCGACTAGGCCCATTTTAAATAGGCTTCGTGCGGTGATGGATTCCAATATGTATGCCAAATTTCGTTAAAATGAATTAGCTCCTTCGAAAGTTATTGCCCGCACATATAAATATATATAATATATATATATATATATATATATATATATATATATATATATATATATATATATATATATATATAAACATTTTTAAAAATTGTGCCAAAGTGTTTAGGAGGTTATGAAACGGCGAGAAATTATGGTCCGACACCTAGGTCCCGCCATCCGACTAACGCCAATAGTGTATTTTGCCATATGGCAAATACACTAACAAGTACAATCGAACCTGCATAAGCAAGAGTTCAAGAGACCGCGATCTCTTTTTCGCTTATAGAGGTTTTTCACTAACTCGAATTTCTAGCTTATAGAGGTACAGAAGTGGCCTTTCTCACTTATACAAGTCTATAAAAATATATCAAATATGTAGTGATAAACAATTTATATATATGACATAGATGCTAAAAAAAGAAAACAAAAAATCTTACACTAATAGTTACTTAAAGAAATCCGTTAATTGCTTCTGCGTTTCTGTTTTTACATTTAGTATATGTTTTTCTAGTTCATAAATTTTATCAAATATTGTTTTATCAACAACCGTCGAGTATTCAAAAACTTGTGGAGTGTCGCCAGTGCATTCAATACGTTCAACTATCACTTATAGAGGTACAGGCAAGTAGTAGTCTCAGTTATAGAGGTCCATGAGTAAAAAACGTTTTTCTGTTTCTCACCTTTTTATAACGGTTTATTATTCAGTTTATTTTTCCAAGAAACTTTGGTAAAAACATTTTTTCCTAAGCTTCATAGCTTCTAAAATGTCAGATGTCCCGTAATATATTGTAGCGGATCACCTCGTATATAAG
Organism: Venustoraphidia nigricollis; assembly: GCA_034508555.1. NCBI lineage: Eukaryota > Metazoa > Arthropoda > Insecta > Raphidioptera > Raphidiidae > Venustoraphidia > Venustoraphidia nigricollis. Next base: position 596,277 of record JAVRKA010000125.1, on the reverse strand, counting down.
ACACATTCTGAGTATAAAATAGACTGCATGTCAACAAGCAACACAGTATTGAAACAGAACATTCTTGAAACATGGAGAGAGAGTGAGAGGGGGGGGGGGGGTGTTGTCAGTATATAAACAAATGCGCTGCGAATAACGAGGACAGTTTGCAGCCAATTAGTTCGCTAGAGAGCGACATATAATAATCGATATTAAATATTTTTAACGCCACAAGAATAATGGTGTTATTAACTTATTTGTAATGATAAATGTGCCCGTTTTCTACGCCACTGGCTCAACGAAACAAGGGGTGACGGCTTATTTTAAAAGCTATTATCGGAATGAAATTTTAATTATGTGGGTGTATTTATTATTTTCCTTTACCTTTTTATTATTATTATGTGTAATTTACCCACGATAGCTTTTTTCTGTGTACTATTTGCGGAAACCACTTGAGTGTGAAATGTGTTTATGTACTTACATTATAGATCTCGAACCGATAATGTTTAAACTCTTGCAAACAGGGACGAACTAAGATATATACGAGCACAGTGTGGTGTAATGGTCAGCGTGGTGGCTTTTGGACCAGGCTGACGTGTGTTTGAATCTCGCTTCTGTTCATGAATATTTCGTCGTTTTGACCCAGCTTTGATGTACAATCGGAATAATGTATTTTCTATTGATTTTACTCACGTATTTTCGAGGTTTTTGTTCCTACTTCTCACACAGAGTGTCTCCTCGGACGCTGGTTAGCTAATGGAAATATACGTTTGACAGCGATTAATAAAGGTTTTTTTATTGGTCTGTGACTGCTACGAAGTGAGGATGAAGAAAAAGTTTAAAATACACAGATTGAAAATACATGAGTTCTATATTTTGATGAGATTGGCAGGGATGGATTTACCCTAAGTGCCGCCCTGCGGCACCGTGAAAAATGTCGCCCCATTACCTAACCGTGTTGCCAGATTGGGCGATTTATCGCGAATTGGGCGATTTTCTCTCTGCGTACGCTCCTTAATTTAAATTTGGGCGACAAATCGCAAATTAGGCTCTTTTCATTTCTTAATATTGGCAACGATCTAAAACTACAAAATTAGATATATCTGTTGGCAATACTAATTAAATTTATTTTCTTGAGTACCGCATTGATTCTGGAATTACCTTACAAAATTACATTAAAACACTATTTTTAGTTCTAAAACACTCACTTTAAAAAAATATATATTTCAGATTATGCGACAAATTCAAGTGTACCAATAGAATCTTTTCAGATTTATAGTTGGGCGACTATTAAGAGTATTTTGCGACTTATAATCACAGATGGGGCGACTTGATTAAAAATTTTCTGGCAACTCTGTTAAATACCTAAAGCGGTACACAATTTTCAAATAAATAAAATGATTTATTTATAGTTGAAAATCTTTTTATTATAAACTGAATAATTACACAAAAAAACATTCTTTTTCGTATTAAAAATCATAAATTGACAAACAAACCGATTGCTCATAAGTTGCGAGATTTTTTATACATCTTTTAAGAGGCAAACGCGTCTGACTTTTTGATTTGCAAACTGGACAATTTGTGCATTTTGTAGCGCGCAGTTTAAACTAAAATAATGATCATATCAAACAAATTGCGATCGACTCAAAAACTTAAAAAAAATTGTGAATAACAAGATGAACTTATTTTCTTTACTAAAAATGTGTAAAATTCTAGACACTAAAGTTTTTTTCACAATTTTGTAAATACAACTGCAGTGTTTATAATTTTACACACATTCTTATTAAAAGTTGAAAATACACAGATTGAAAATACATGAGTTCTACTATATTTTTATGAGACTAGGCCATATAAAGTGTAATGATATTATCACCCGTGTGTTATATTAAATCAATTTATGACTACCACGAAGTGTGAGGATGAAGGAGACGTTGAAAATATATGTTTCGATTAGTCCCCGACAGATTGAAATAGTATATTATAGTGATAAAGTGATTCACCCCGCTGTAATCGAAGATGGCAAATTGTCAAATGCACAAGTGGCTTTATTTCATGACTGAGCGGGTCCTTTGATCAAGTTAATGCTGGTCCGTCCCTCTTGCTTCACTAATCAGTTGGCTTGTACTTTGAGGAAGGGTCAGTTTTTGGAGACCACTGTCCGTTTGTTAACTTTAATAGGGATGTTGACTGTATTCAAATAAAAACATTATTTTAACGTTAAGGCTGTCGGAACGCTCTGAATGCCAAAAATAGGGTTTCGGCTGATAGCTGATTGTAGACTTATTCGTCAACATTTTGCAGAAATTCTTTCTCTATAAGAAAGATAAAGGACAAAACTAGGTCTCTAATGGACTACTTTTGTAATTTATGTACGATTTACTAGAAAAAAGTTGGCATTAATTGTGCCAAAAAACACACGTTTTCAATGTCACACTACGACCTTATTCGTACTTATTTCACAAAATTGTTCCATCACAAACCTAAAGCGACTCTTCCTTTTTCGGGAAAGTTTCGTAAATCTTCAGAATATTTCCAAAAATTAGAGTAACCAACTGACAGCGGCACCCTTGCAACAGATTGTTAGCATCGTAGTGTGGCTTAAATTCAGAGCGTTCCGACAGCCTAAAGTGGTAGTTTCTATGATAACATTCATAACAGATATACTGTCTGTATTTCTGAAATTGCTTAAACTAAAAACGTGAGACTCGGCAAAAAATACTCTTCCTAGAAAATAAAGAAATATATGTTCGACTGTGCTTTGAACACATCTACCCGAACGGGGTGGCGGTAGATTTTGTATAAAAGAACTGTGGGTACAATCTATATCACGTGGACGAAGTCACCACTAGTAGATTAATAAATAAGTAAATCGATGATAATAATTAAACTATTGGCACCAATTATACAACCGAGACACTAGAGACGCGATAGCGCATAGTACGGAACCTATCTCTATTTAAATATTTCATCGCGCTGTCGCCCCCGTCGTATTGTTCAATTGTTTGTCGAGGCGTGACGCAACAATGACACAACAATTGAACGTGCGCCGAACAGATCGGGGGTGTGCTTATATTATATAGTATAGATGCTGCTGCTGCGAGCCCCCCCGTGCCAGAAGAGCGTACTATATTGCAGTAGGTTAGCATAGCTGATAGTACACACAATATATACAATGGGGCAAAGGGCGGGAGCGTGTAATTGCTAGGCTTTGTTAGCGTGTCAAATGCAGCCGCACGCCTAATTTGACAATTCGTGTTGTGTGCGATGCAGAGCGCGCTGTTATCATATTATTTTGTTGGCTGTTGAGTGTATTATAGCTTACCGGGTGAGTCTCAACCTGCGAGTTGTAAATAGCACCCCCTGATTTTTTACACTGAAGCCAATATTGTTGTCATATTATTTTGCATTTTTTAGTTAGTAAAAACGTGTTGTTTTAGTTTTTTAATTATATTGATTATTATATTCATAATTATTTTAATTATAAGACTAGAAAACTATGTTGATTTTGCCTATGGGGTACAGCGTGTTAGCTTGCTTGCTGTAATTTTTCGAGTTTTTTTATCCTGAAGGTCCTGATCAGAAGATAATGGGACAAACTTATTAAATGATTGTATTGTCATCAGTCCTTGATAAGTGTGCAAAGTTTCAGTTTAATCTGACGTTTTAAAGTGGGTGAATTTCACGTTCAAAGATTTCTTTACAAACAAACATACAGGTGAAGCTTATAAAAGCGTGTTAAAAATTGTCAACAGAATGTCCAAGGTGTATGGTATAAAGTAAATTTGTTCCTTGAATTACTATGTTCTACCGAATTGGGGAATTGGAAGTTCATTTTATTCCATAGAATAAATTTGTTCCAAGATTAGTAACTTCTATCTTTGATAGTGTTCAATTAATTTTGGAACACTTCGTATATTCACATATGCTTTTTATTATAGGTTGGACATCAGCTGTCATTGTCGTGTAAAAGGTCATATTTTATTAGATTATAGCTGAAAATATAGCTTAATAATATGTCATAACAAACCTCAGATGCAATGATCCCAAGGAAGGAATCGGGACCAATATTGATTTGACAGAATAGTTTTTAAACGTGATCTATTCAGACAAAAATTCTCGAAATACGTTATCATATAAAATAACTTGAAAACGAAATTACAAACCAAAGTCCCATTATAATATCTGTAAGTGCGTATTGATTTTTCATGACAATTAAACATTTACGCCACAGAATACACCTCTGTATCTGTTTCGTCGAAAAAAGATCAAAACAGATGCTTCCATCTATGAATGGCGTATCAACTACCATTTTTAGGGTTATAGGATCGCTCGCGTGTCTGGGTGTCCGTCTGTCAGTGCCAATTCTCTCCGAAACTACTGGACCGATTGAGTTGAAATTTGGTACACATAATATGTAAATCGGTGTAACGTAAATAAATGAATTTTATCGATCTACAATTCAATGTGTACGTTTACTTATTTTCATGTGCGTGATTTCCTCTGCGCTTTTATTATTTCTCTCAGCGAACCAGGCGACTTTATGTAGTGTAGTCGGTGTCCCGGGGCGACGCTGGTCGCCGGGTTACTTGACCCACCGACGCTGGTTCGACGCTAGGCGACGTGCGTCATCCTCCACAGCCGCCTCTCTCTCTCTCTCGCGGTCGCATTGTTGCGTTCGAGTGCCGTCTCCCGTTGTCATGGCAACATGGGACACGTTTTAGTCCGTCTAGTAGCGGTCCGTTCTGTTCGTACCGTCGACCGGTGTATACGTATATCTGTGACCTCAAGGAAAAACCACTCAACATTCCAACTCCGCATTGTGGAAATTTGTACTAATTTAGGTTAAAAATCGATTTTTTCTATTTTCGAATAGTATCCCGGCTTGAGGTCTCGGAAAACAAGAACGTGTTTTATCGTTTATCTTGACTGTTTGGATTTTTATGCCAATCGGATGAGTGGTTATTAGCAATTGTGTGCTTATTTTCTACCCCGTAACAATATCGTCTGAATATCTGTATTGCAAATTCTATTAGTATTTTTCAAGTTAATTAAAATTAGAGTTTAAAAAAACTAAAATAACACGCTCTTTTGAATAAAAATTGCAAAATAATTTGACAACAAAATTAGCTTTACTGTAAAAAGCGTGGAGTGCTATCTACTTAAATTTTCATAATAGCTCTACGTTTACAGTTAGCTAGTAAATGAAAAATGTATTACCGATATTAAGCACTCCACGCTTTGTACAGTAAAGCTAATTTTGTTGTCAAATTGTTTTGCATTTTTTAGTTCATAAAAGCGTGTTGTTTAAGTTTTTTTAAACTCTTTGTAAGACTAAAAATGATATTGCATTTGACTATGGGGTAGGTAACGCAACGTACGTCGCTGTACAGCTTGCTGTATTTCTTCAAGTTTTTTTATCCTGAAGGTTCTGGTCAGGATAATGGGACAAACTTATTAAACTATTGTATTGTCATCATTGTTTTTCGTAACGCGTCACAAGAAATTTTAAACAGATATCCTCGTTAAAAAAGTTTCACTTCAAAATTCGTTTGAAACATATCTACCTTAGATTCCACAATATGTGTGTGGTGTAGATATTGTATAATAAATATGTAGGTTGGTACTTCTGTCCTGTCTAAGTAATGATAATGTAACAGTTGAGTGCTACAATCTGCGTTCCTTTGTTTCTCACAATGGACGTCGATTGCGGTTTGGCGCTATATTGTTTCCGCTCCTGCTGCAGATGTACAGTGCTTTAAGAGTTTGTGGAGAGTCGAGACTGCGAGAGTCGGACTTATACTTATAAAACCGTATTTGTTACGACGAGAAAAGATCAAAGTGTTAACGTACAGCTTAGAGACGTAGCGTAATACCAAGGTGATTAGTTACAGAGGTGACCTCGTTCCGTTGTATAGCAGTGGGGGGATAACGTGGGCTGTCAATTGTTATTGCGTGGCTGATAAAAATATTGGACGGTCTCCCAGCTGAGATCATTAATCTGTGTATCTAATGACCTTGGTGTAATGCAGTCGGACTCACATATTTTCAACAATGTCTGTTTTCAACTGATTTTACTCACTATTTTCAAGTTCTCAAGTCCATACTTCTCACGCAAAGTGTCTTCCCCTACGTTGACTAGCCAATGAAAAAATACATTTAACAACTTTAAATTAATAACAGGTTTTTCTAATCGATCTTTGACTGCCACGAAGTGAGAATAAAAAAGTTGAAAAACCATGGGTCGCTTAGTCTCAACATGTTGACAATTAGTTCTACTGTAATCGTATAGCCTGTCACTTGGGAAGCAGGCCACTTTTGAAACTCTGAACCTAAAGTAACGTCAAGTCTCTTAAATTTTAATTTTTTGTAACTGATCGAAAGTCTGTAGTTCCCCCCCCCCCCCAAATAAGTAGTACCGCTGCCAATGAGCTTAGTACGACGTATCTTTTTGCAAAAAAGTAAAAATCGAGGGGAAGTAGAATTGTCCCCGAAAGGGGAAGTTAGTTTGTCTCCTAAATTACATGAAACTGACAAGGACAGAAGTTCATAGTGTGTTGCTAAGTATGTGTAAATATTATTAATTAGTTTGACATAACAAAAAATTAAACTTGGGAATAATATTAAAAACTGAAGAAGTTAAACTTCTTATGTGAGCTTATGAGGGTGAGGCTCATTATAATTTTTAATTTATTAGTGAATATTTTGGATGTACACTTCCCTACTTGAATCGGATTTTGTTCACAATTTCATGGGTTTTAATTTTTTGCGCGGAACCTTAATTCTTTTTTAAAAATAAAAGTAGTCTAAGTCACTCCTTATAACATCAGCTATCTGCCAGTGAAATCCCGTCAAAAGTGATTCCTGAAATCATGTCCTGAAGACAGCCCTGCATTAATCGGTTTTGTATTATATATTCTTAATGCACCAGTTACATACATATTACATACCTACATTAATATCAAACGAGTATAATTTTCACTTTGATGTAGAGTGAGTAAGAGGTATAGGGTACTGTTGCTTTTAAAGTGTATAAAACTATACAAAACGCTATTTCGATCATGAGACTCTTGAAATGGTTTTTGTGCGGATATTTCGTCACGTTTTTTCGTTCGAAATTGTTTTTATTCTCCATTTGTGTAGGGTAAAGGTACCGATTTCCACTCCAACTTTGCCTCAATTTTCACTCGGGCAGAAATGGATTTTTAAAAACAGTCGATAATTTTTCAAATCGATTCAACGGGAACTGAGATTATCATGAACGTAAATATATATAGCGTGTAGTCCTTCAGGAGGAAGAAAAGCTTTTAGACAGTCGAAGATTTTTTCAAATCGGTTCAGCGATTACTAAGATTATTGAGGATAAAAAACGAACAAAAAAATGTCTTTACATCTATACACTCGTATATAAAAATCGATGTTGGTATATTTATTTGAATTTAATAGACTTCCTACTTTGCTAAATTACTTTTCTCTTTGTTTCAGGTTACCAATCCGGCCGATCAAATAGTTACAATTCAAACCGTCGCGGAGGCGGCTATAACAATGATAATCGTCGCGGCGGCGGTTACAACAGCAACCGAGGCGGTTACAACAGCAACAGAGGCGGTTACAACAGCGACAGAAGCGGTTACAACAGCAACAGAGGCGGTTACAATAGCGACAGAAGCGGTTACAACAGTAACAGAGGCGGTTACAGCAGCGGTAACAGCAATTACAGCAGCGGTAGCGGTGGTTACAACAGCGGTAGCGGCGGTTACAGCAGCGGTAGCGGAGGTTACAACAGTGGTAACAGCAGTGGAACTAGCAGTTACAGTAGCGGGAATAGCGGTAACAGAGAAGGCTACAGTAGTAGTGGTAATGATGGTACCACTGGCGGTTACAAAAGTTATCGAACCAACGATCAACAACAAAGTCAGACCGGGTATGCTTCGCAACGCGACAACAAAGGCGGTTATAATCAACATCCTTATCAAAGACCCTCGAATGATCGCGGTAACAGTAGAGGTGGCAGTTCACTTATTCCGAATCCGTTTTCGCAGGCGCATAAAGGTTCTGGTTGGAGGCAGTTATAGAGATGATTAGCTTATGCGCTTGAAATTTGTCGTACACTCGGTTCTAGAGATTTTTTTAAATTTTCGATGCTGTTGTTGGGTAATTCCGTTGCTAACTTAAAGATATATTTAACTTTTTATATACACTCTACATCTATAGATTATATTGATAACTTATTAGTTTCTTTACGGAGTAAGAACGCAAGGTTATAAATACACTAATAAATAGCTCAAGGCTATTAGATACAGATGTTGTCTCGTTCCGTTGGATGATGACGTTATCCAGTGGACTGTCGTAGATTATAAACGCTCAAAAACTGGGGTCATCAGAGCTGTGTACTGTCAATTGATATTGCATCGTTGATAAAAATACTGGAAGGTCTTCTAGCCGACTTCATTCATTAACGAGGTGACCTGTGTGTCTAATGACCTTGTAAATAGCTATAGTTCGCTATTATATAATAGCAAACTATAGCGTGTGTATTATTTTAAGAGTTAGAACACAGGGAAGCATTAGAAAAAATCATTAAGGATCACTGGTTTAATTTAGTTCGTCATGATTGGCAGTCTATCTTTGTCGTGCTAATCATTTTGTTTGTCTTCCTTGTTGCACTCATTAATTTTCTGCAGCCTCTATAAGTGACCACTTCGCCAACACTCTTATCAGGATCTTACATAGCTGAGATTATTTTTTTTCGTTTTTAAACCATACTTTTTTTTAAATTTAAAGTAACGAAATAACCTTGCAATGTTATTGAAAATTATTGGGAGAACGGATCATTGTTGTAAAAATGAGTAATAATTATTTGGTTCTTAGAACCAACTGTTTTGCATAATTTTTACCAAAGACGACGTAAAATATGTTTTCAAATTGAAGTTATAAATTCTATTCTCAATATTCCGCAGCCAGAATGTAACTCAGACGTAAAAACATTCTCGCATCATCAGACGATGTGATTTTTTTATGTGGAATATAGTTTTCTTGATTCACTTTGAATAAATATTTCTATTCGAAACTAGTGATGTAATTGAACTAGAAGATAGTATTTTTTATCGTTTATAACAGGGATGGCCAACTTTTCTGTATATAAGATCTATTTTTTATCTTAAAAATATGTCGCGATCGACTTGTTTGCATAGGCGAAGTCTAAGGGGTGTGAAATGCATACTATGTTTAGACACTATGTTTCAGTATAAGGTGCATTCCAGCGAGGTATGGGTAGATAAGTGAAATATATGTTTAAAACAATTTTTTATTTCTTAAATCACTTATTAAGTTTTTGAGATGAACGGCGAAAAAACTCGCGTCCAGGGGATTTACGAGAACATGGATAATTATTAACAATATTTATTAATTCAAAGTAGCTACAGATCGGCCAAAATTGGCCTCGCGATCGACCGGTCGATCGCGATCGACTTGTTGGCCACCCCTGGTTTATAAGATCAAATATATAGATAGGCCTGTTTTAAATATTTGCAAATATTAACCTATTTTATAACGTTTCCAAAATGTCTGCAATTAGACATTCATTGAAAGAAAGACCAGGATCGCATCACGACTTTTTAACAGTTTGCATCTTTGGCTAACTATTTTTATTAATTGTAAAATCGGTGGTATATTATTTTAAAATCTAATCGCCATTTTGTGAAATTACAAAAGTTTTTTTGTCATTAATAATTGTGTATCATAATATTATTTTCGAAGTAAGGAATATTTTTTAACGTTGTTCAGTTTTATTTTGCCAATTGTTTTGGCACCCAATCGCTTAAATAACGCTGTTTTTTTATATAATCGACAAATACCGGAAAAAAATTGTACAGACTTTATTTTTTTATAAATATTGTTTGCGAAATGTTGTAAAAATAACTTAAATATATTAAAATTGTATTCTTTAGACATAAGTTTAGACCTAAAAATGTCTGCGACTAGAAAGTAAAACGGTTTAAGTCGACTTTTTCTTAATATTCAAATCACTGGAGTCGTTGGCTCTCTATAATGGGGAAAGGGGGAAAGATGAGACAGTTGCCCGAAAAATGGCCGAAAGGTATTGAGTTTTTGAAATATATTGTTTCACAAAAATTTAATAACCATTTTTACCCCCACTCCCTCAAAATTCTCTAACGGTACCCGTTGTCGTCATCAATCGTATTTTACCCCTCTACTTTGACGTAAGCGGTTTTACTTTAAGGCCATAGATATTATAATGATGCTGATCTCATTTTAAAATTTGTCATTTTCAACTCATAAACGAAGGACAAATGAATTCGAAAGCGTCTATATTTTCTAATCAAACCACGAATATAATGCTTGTGTGTATTATAAGAGAGAAATATTTATGTAAGTATAACATTTTGTACGCTGGAATATTTTAAGAAAATATGTATGCCAAGGGGTATACATAATGTATGGGATAAATGGGATTTGATGTAGGTATTCATTATGATGTTTTTTTGTACATAAAATATCTCTGAAATACAAATAAATAACTTTTGTATATAAAATTTAAATAAATAAGCTGAACACGAATAAAATGTAATAGTTGTGATTTTATCCAAGTATGTAGGCTTTCAGGGCCGGCGCTGTTCAAAATCTTCTTGGTTTCCGGGACTGTAGGCCGCGCTCCATTGGTATTTCTGCCTGGCGTTCGTCTATAACTGTGGTAGATATTGTCAAAAACGATGTGAGCCGTCTGCCCGTTGCCACATCGCCTTTGATGAACACATAATTTGGAAGTGAAAACTTTTTTTTTAACCGATGTAATAAAAATTAATGTTTCCTCAAGCTTAATATAAAAACCACATTCTCCTTTGTAAGACGTTCTCACAATACACGTGGTGCGAAAAATATAAGAGTGCCTTTTCATCCTGTAAACAAACAGTCATATGGACCAAACTATTGGTCCCTAAAATTTTATAATACCCTACCTCTGGAAACGCGTTCCCTTCCTGAAAAATATTTTTAAAAAGTTGTCAAAAAGCAACTAATGGAAATTTGTTTGTATAATTTTAAGTATTTTTTTTTAAAAACACAAATGTATATGACGTTTTTGTCAACTTTCAGTTGTGACAAATAAATTTGTATTCTATTCTATTCTATACAGGCGGAGCTGTTAAGAAACTGAATAATGACATTTGTGTAGTCGAGGTAAAAGGTTAGTAATAATGATTTGCTCTATTCATATCCATATTACTAAATGACTGTTAATATTCATGGGTATTTAGATTGACAAGACTGTTATTATTCAAAAACAATTCTTTAATATCATTGTGTGACGTTTCGTCTCTCTCGAGACTTCTTCAGGTACTCGATAACGAATTATTCAAAGTCAATACTAAAACTAAAATTCACACGATATGAAAATAATAAGCTACATAAAAAACGTTAATTAGCTTGACAATGGAACGACGTTTTTTATGTAGCTTATTATTTTTATATCGTGTGAATTTTAGTATTGACTTTGAATAATTCGTTATCGAGTACCTGAAGAAGTTTCGAGAGAGACGAAACGTCGTACAATGATATTAAAGAATTGTTTTTGAATAATAACAGTCTTGTCAATCCAAATACCCATGAATATTAACAGTCAGTTAGTAATAATTTTATAATCACTGTATATTTTATCAGTTCGCGGCGTAATTCAAATTGGAAAGGACGCTGTAATTAGAAAAAAATAGCTGGCATTAGTTAGTGAACTGAATGTGTGACCGTTAGCTTCTAAATTGTTGTTACAAATATTTGATAAAACGTGATTTAAAGTGCATAAAAATATCAAATATGTTGTACAGACTGAAATTAAAACATTTATTTGTCGTTGGAAATCGAAGATATAATGAAAGTAGCTATTTTCAGTGTTTTATGAATAGAGATATATATAACAATCAAGAAAGCATAGTTACTTCTTACCACAACAGATTTATTCATTGAATGTACATTTCGAGAGCAAAGCTCCCATCTTCAGCAAACACTACACTCTATGTCTGTTTAGAGTTAACGGGTTTCAGTCTTTTAAATTTCTTACCAATGCGACGTATTTTATGTTCGTATTTCAGTGAATTAACAACATTCACTTTTAGTAAAAAACTATCCCAATCTATTTTTGGCATTAAATTACTCAATTTTAAATGTAACTGATACAATTCTATTTCTAATTTTGATAATTTACTATGCAAATATTGTATTTCTAAATTAAGCCATTTTGTTTTAGCCGCCTCCTTAGCCTTTTTAACACGTTCGTTAACAGTATTATTTTTAAAATCAGTCACAAAATTAGGGAAAATATTAGCTTTTTTACATTTAATTAAAAATTTAATATCCGCCCGTAAGAATTTAATTCTAAGATTATATTTAAAAAATAAATTAAGCTCGTTTGGCCGAACAGCCATATTAATATATATATATTATGAGCACTGTGGTTGAAACAATAACAATCAAGAAAGCATAGTTACTTCTTACCACAACAGATTTATTCATTGAATGTACATTTCGAGAGCAAAGCTCCCATCTTCAGCAAACACTACAGTGTAGTGTTTGCTGAAGATGGGAGCTTTGCTCTCGAAATGTACATTCAATGAATAAATCTGTTGTGGTAAGAAGTAACTATGCTTTCTTGATTGTTATTGTTTCAACCACAGTGCTCATAATATATATATATATAGAGATATATATGGTTAAATTCAACTCAAATTGTTTGGGTCTGTCAAATAATGAATAGTTTTAATAGTAGTAGTTCTATTTCTTACGTCTGTTATGTTGTACACTGTACAGAAACAATTGAATGGTGTTTTTTAAAGTGACGTTTAAGACGAATCGTAATAATTATCTTTGTTTAATGAATTTAACGTGATTATTTTAATAATAATAGAAGAAATAAAGAAATTATTATTATATTATTATTATTATATAATATTTGCATATGATGATTGGTAAAGTTGACATTGACAGTAAAGTTTTATGTGATTTCAAACATTTTAAACTTAATCTAAAATAGTGCAATGCAATCTCGGTTTTTGGAAGGTGATGTAACACATCAAGCAAAGGTAAGTCCAAGTTAATTTTGTATAATTGCTGTAAATTCTTTACCGACTCGAAACAAATGTGCAAAGAATGAGTTAAATTCTGTTCCACCAATTTGTTCGATTAGCAAAAGAACAGAAAAAGTTTTTCAAATTCGTTTTGTGAAAAATAAATTTTTAACCAAAAAAAACAGTACCTTTTAATGAATGATAAGAAAAGAACCTTTTCTCAGATAATTTTATAGCCACAAAAATGAGGAAAACCGTATTAAAAAACTCTACAAAAGACATTTTCTTTGTGAATCAAGACTGTATTGAAATTAGTTTGTGCGTATATCCAAGCTGAAGTTATTCATTTGTCACAGCTTGTTAGACTGTCAAGTATTAACGACATTCTTTTGTTATTTATGTTCACTGCAATGGGTGTTCCTGCTACCGATAATCAAGAACACTTGACTTTTGCAGTAGTGAAATTATTTCGAGAGAACTATTCATTTATAGATTTAGATTTTTACATTATTCTACATAGAAGTATACTTTGTTCTGAGGTACCTATTGTTAATCTAATTGAGACGACTATATTTTCTGTATATAGGTTACTTAACTCACTGTGCTACCGCCAACCGAGTTCGGCTCATTTTAGCTGGCATATAGTTTATAAAAATAAATTGTCTTTAAAAATCGTTTTATAATTAACTAGCGGCCCGATCCGGCTACGCACGGATAGCATTAATTAATTCTCAATATTGTTCACGTCCATTATAATTAATAAGTTTTTTTATTTTTTAACAGAAAATTGTACAAATTCAAATATAATTAAACTAATTTAAAAATTGCGATGTTTCGTTAATTTTTGTTACCTTCTTCAGGCACAACTGAAATGATTACAATTAACATTTCAGTTTTGCCTGTAGAAACTAACAATAATTAATGAAACGTCGCAATTTTTAAATTAGTTTATATATTTGAATTTGTCCAATTTCCTGCTAAAAAATAAAAAACCGCATTAATTAATTATCTAAAAAAGGTGAGAATCATTATCATGAAATTCTCAACGTATATTGAATTTGCGCGAATTTAATTGTGAATGTTCAAAATTCGAAGAAAAATTAAAACTGCTAAAAAGCAAAAACGAACAAATTATAATAGCCTCACCCTCATAAGCTCACATAAGAAATTTAACTTCTTTAGTTTTTAATATTACTCCCAAGTTTATTTTTTGTTATGTCAAACTAATTGATAATATTTACACATACCTTTAGCAAAACACTATAAACTTCTGTCCTTGTCAATTTCATGTAATTTAGGAGACAAACTAACTTCCCCTCGATTTCTTACTTTTTTCAAACAGATACGTCGCTAATGAAATTAAACTTCAAAAATTCTGTTGATTCCATCGTTACCAAACTTCACAGGATCGCCCGCTGGGCTATTTCTAAAGATTGTTTGAAAATTTTATCAAAATCGGTTCAGCCGTTTTGGAGTCCATATTGATGCTAATGAAATTTTAAAAAAGGTTCCTAGAAAGGAAATTTCCGAAAAAAAGTCGACTGCCGGAACTTCTCTATTATAATACTTTTCATTTAGTGTTGAAAATAAGACTCCGGGTGGTCGCCGCTGTGTTGATAAATCTTCTTAACCAATTTAAATAAGGCCTCAATTTCATTTTTGCACCGGGGCCCTTGACTACGTAGCTACGCCACTGAGTAGGGCCGACCCTGGTAATTTTTATTCGAAGATTGAAAATAACTGACGTATAAAATATGTCATGAGAAATAATTCCACTACAGAAATCATTTCTTTTTTTTTTCAAATATAAATACAATGAAAATCATGGAATATTATTCTCATGATTACAAATATGAATATCGTGCGGTGGGTACTGATCTGTGACAATCAACTCAATGATGATAATCAAAGCGAGGTCGCAGTTGACATTTTCCAACGAGCAATAAATTCCGATACAGATTTCGTAATTGAAATGTAAAAACGAATACATTTTGTTTCCTGGACATTTCTCACGCAAATCTACCACACACTGCGTACTGCACACATAGTGCAGTGCGGGACACGCAGATCGAATCACTTGTGCCAGTGTCAAAACGAACGATTCGTTTCGTTGTTCAGTTCAAATTAGGTCATCATTATTATTAGGTCATAGGTGTGCGTATAGACCTACCATCCGTCCGGGATGCCCCGGATTTATCCTAGTTCAGAGAACGTTCTGAACAGCGTCGACCCTGGGGTAAAGCGAGAGGAGCGGTCACTCTAGGCGTTAGGTGGCAAGGGGCGACAAACAGCTAAATGCGAAAAACAATGTTCAGCGCAAAATAAAAGTTTGATTGAAATTAACAGCAAATACTAATTTATTTATAAATCCTTTATTCGCCCATTGCTATTATATAAGTTGAAGTTTTAAAAAATGTAGAAAATAACGGGAGGTGGTAAATGGAAAATAGTAATGGTGCGAATGGCGTCTGTTATGACATAAAGTCGAGAAACGGACGTTAAACACATTATTATTATTATTACTAATTTAATTATATAGCTGTAGGAACTTTCTTAATGTTAAAGAAGCAGAAGTATAATAATTTAATTTAAATTCAACAAGTGTTGTTTGCAATAAAAGTTGATTTTTGAAAATAATTTACGTGAAGTGAAAATGTCGACCAAAGGGCGCTGCGATAGACAATCTCAACACTGATCAAGGACTAGGGCCGGCGCTGGTGCAATTATGTGATTACAGTAAGACTTCGATTAACGCTGCTCCACTTAACGTTGTTTCAGTATTACGCGGTTTCTGAAAAAAAGTTTAGCCACTATAACGTAAATTATAGATCATTTTATACAAAATGATTTAAATGTTGATACGAGTTCAAAGGCAAGAAGAAGTAAAATAAAAGAATAGTTACTTCTTACTACAGCACATTTATTCAGTGCGGATGTACATTTCGAGAGCTAAGCTCCCATCTTCAGCAAAACGCTAAACAGCTCGATGCCGCCCTAGGCCCCGTCCGATATGGCGCCCTTTTTGCTTTATGGGAAAGTGATTATTGAAATTAAACATCTAATGAAGCCAGAGAATCGGAAATTTGGACAACGGGTGATAAATTAATTTTTAAATTTCAACTGTCCTAACATTGTTTACTTTTGAAATTTTGTTGTCTCTAAAATGTTGCCACCCCTAAAATCATGCCGCCCTAGGCCTGGGCCTCACGGGCCTAATGGTAAATCCGCCACTGCTAAACAGTTTAGTGTTTTGCTGAAGATGGGAGCTTAGCTCTCGAAATGTACATCCACTGAATAAATCTGTTATGGTAAGAAGTAATTATTCTTTTATTTTATTGTTTCAACCACAGTGCTCTTAATGTTTATAGCATGACGATGTGTCATTGATGCAATATCTTGCTATCGACAACAGCTTGCTGAACGAAACAGAAAAGGCAAACGACATTAGATGACTTTTTCACAAAAAAACAAAATATCATAATATGTCAAATGAGGAACCTTCCTCATCACAAACATAACTTCTTTCTCAAACTTTTATTTGATTTTCATAAATGTTTGACGAACACAAATCGATATTAGCAATAAATAAATCTATAATTCATGTGATAAAAGGTATTTAACAATAAATGTTACAAAAGTAAACAAATAAAAAACTAATAATTTTTTTTATTCTCGGTAGGCTTGTTTCACTTAATGTCTATTACTATTATCCCTGTTTCGCATAGCGCAGGCACTTATTAGAATGTATCTCCCGTGTTAAGCGGGGTCTTAATGTATATGATGTATTTTTTTTCATTTTTATTAAATTGTTATAACGGTACGGAATCTTCACAGCACGAGTTCTACTCGCAGTTATTTTCTACCAAAATTGCATGTACAAGCATTTATTTAATATCGATTAGATAACTCTATAGTGAATCGGTCGAAAACGGAATCGAATCCGTGTGAACGCGATATTGTCTCGGGGGGGCTCGGGCATTTGACGTTCGCATCAGATTTGTACGTATGATCACATCTCTTGATTACGTTTAGATAATGGACGAAGTCAATCGATTAGGTTCCGACGAGTGAACCGCCCTGCTAGTGGCGATGGTGGGCTGTCATGCGTGCGCCCCCATGCCGAGGCTCGCCCGCGGCGCCGCCAGGTGGGTCCCTCGTGTCTTTCCATCGCCTTTTATAACACTCCGCCGATTCGATGTGAAAAACACATCTTATACCCTGACCAACTATTCATATTAATTATTTAAACTTTCAAAGTGAATTTTTTTTTTAAATATTCAAGACTAGTAAATTACAGAGGTTGCGTGGGAATGATGTCAGCTGGCGAACCGTTTGTATTTTTATCAGCCTATAATGACAATTTCAAAATTGCCATTTGTATGACTATGTAAATCTCTTACCTTAAAAATTCAATTTATTGCAAATAAACCATTTGATAACTCTGTCCTAATGTCCTGGCCAGGATCATTAGGATAAAATAATAAGACTAAAAAATAAAAAAAATAAATAATAGTTTAAAAAAACTAAAAAAATACGCTTTAATAGCAAAACGAACTGAAAAGTAATAAATAATTTTTAATTATTAAGATTTTGTTTAACAGCGATAGAAAGTCCGTGAGTGGAATTTCTATCGCTGATAAACAAAATCTTAATAACTAAAAATTATTTTTTACTTTTTAGTTCGGTTTGCTATTAAAGCGTGATTTTTTCTTATGAAATTATTATTTATTTTTTTATTTGTTAATCTATTTTTTTCTATCCTGATGATCCTGGGCAGGGTACTAGAACAAAGTTATCAAATTATTGTATGGTCATCGGTCCTTAATACGTGTGCATATTTTTTAATTAATCGGGCGTCTTGAAGTCTGAAAATTATGTTGAAAGATTCCGTCACATTGATCCATACATCAGGTGAAGCTAATAAAAGTGTGTTAAAAAATTTAAATCATGGTTTAAGGCATTGAAGACATACGCTTAATATGGACATTTATATTGAAAATAGTTTTAAAATAAACTGTTAATAATTATTACTATAAACAAATTTTGAAACCATCTTTTCAATATTTTAAATGTTTTGTGTTGTTTGCCAAAAGAAATCGAAACACCAATTGAGCTAATTTGCAACATTTTTGTTATAAAAAGAATGTAACAAAACGAGTATCACACTGCTGTTATATATTATTTTTCGTTTTTCTGAAATAACATTTTTATAAATATTTTTGTCTATACCTACGTATACTAATGACGTGAACCGATTAAAAATATGAGAACCGGTTTTTACCGATTAGTATTTTTAGGTTTTGTTGTTGTTTATTGTTTTTTTGTTGTTGTAAGAACAAAACATTTTATTAAAATCAAAACAACTTCTACCTAAAAATAACTAATCGTATAAGTCGTAATTTTGATTAAGAAAACAATGTGATCAACAGCGTCCGCTTGCAACCTGCTTCTTCTGGATGACAGCACATATTGGTCTGACTTTGGTGTTCGGATACACGAATAATGAAACACAAGTGAGTCCAAAAGTAATCGATTTTAGTAAACAAACACCGGTGCTTATCGGTTTTTACAAAAACCGTTTTTTTTTAGGTTTTTCTGTGCGTTAAAAGTGGTTATTTAGGTATAGGTAAGAATAGTTTATATGTCATTGAAAATTTGGTTTATGGAGTCATTAGCGGAATTTTTCAAACTTATTTTCTTAGAACTCGTCTGCTTTGGAATTTTCTATTACTGAACAAATTAGAGAAATTTGTGTGATTCTGCACTTTCGACTCCTGATGCGAAAATTTGTTATTTTAAAAACTGACCAGAAAAATGGATTTCACCTGTTTTTATTTGATTTAATTTTAATCACAAATATTCATCTTGCATATCAATACAAATTATTTAAAAAAACTATATCCAGAGCCGGATTTACCCTAAGTGCCGCCCTGGGGCACCGTGAAAAATGCCACCCCATTACCTAAAGCGGTATACAAATTTCGAATAAATGAAATGATTCATTTATAGTTGCAAATCTTTTTATTATAAACGGGATAATTACACAAAATACATTCTTTTTCGTATTAAAAATCATATATTGACAAACAAACCGATTGCTCATAAGTTGTGGATACTATACATCTTTTCAGACGCTAACGCGTCTGACTTTTTGATTTGAAAAATGGACAATTTGTGCATTTTGCAGCGCACAATTTAAACCAAAATAATGATCATATCAAACAAATTGTGATCAAGCCAAAAACTTAAAAAAACTGCGAATAACGCAAGATATATTTACTAAAAATGTGGTTAAAATTTTAGACACTAAATTCTTTTCCATAATTTTGTAAATTCAACTGCAGTGTTCATAATTTTACATACACTTAATAACGAGAAAAATTATTTTATTTATGAATGTTTTCAACACGATCACACTTTTCGAAAAATTTTCTATAACGCGAATTTTTTTCTCATGTTCAAAATTTAGCCGCTCCTGGGAATTGTCCCCCCTGGGCACTAGCCCCTAGTGTAAATCCAACGTTGACTATATTAATTACAATAATGGCGTTGCCATTTTTCAACGTGAATATGCAACAAAAAAAAAACAAGTGAAACACATTTTTGTCAAAAATTCACACAAATTCCAGTAAACCGTCAATTTGTTTTTCAAGACACGTTCAAAAATCATCACAATTTTTTTTTAATAGTCCTAAATCAGGCACAAACATGGCTACCCGTTATAATGAAACAAATTTAACACGTTAGTGGCCAACCTTTTGTCTTTGCAGATACAAAACGCTTGATTTATTTCTCTCTATAGGAGCGAACAAGCAAACAGTCAAATAATATTTGACGGAGCGAAGCCGATATCACGCAGAGCCAGTTACATAATAATTGCGCAAGCCCCTCCGACCGACCAATCACAACCGTTTCCGTATAACAATTGAATGGTGGGGATAGTGTATGTACAATCCTCCAATTGAATATGTTGCATTAATGTGGCAACTTTGTATTGGTTCTTTTGAGGACAAGCCATTTTGATCTACGAAAAACGAGTTTCTCTTTTTTTTATTGTGATGTGATTTTTTTCTTTCTAGATCGGCTTTTGTTACTCCGACATTCAATTGTTCGTTTTTGCGCCATATGTCATCGTGTGTTTAATCTTCTATGCCCATCTATTGAATCGCAAATGTTTTTTAAAGTGTTTCGTTTTTGTTTTGTATCGCTTCTGCTCAGTTGGCTATTTCACTCTCTTATCTCGGCCACTTCAGATCTGAGTTTTGTTATGTTTCGGTAATGATCCGTCATTTAAATTGTGTTGCAACAATCATTTAAATGTAGCCAAACACCTGGATACGAGCTTCGAGCATCTATTTATAAAACATACACGTTGATATTTTCTCTATTTGTTGATATACAGGTAGACCTCGCTTAACGCTGCTCCGCATAACGCGGTTTCTAAAAAAAAAGTTTAGCCACTATAACGTAAATTATGGATTAGTTCATACAAGACGAAGTGTCATTGATGCAATATCTCGCCATCAACAACCAGAAAAAGGCAAACGACATTAGATGACTTCTTCATAAAAAACAAAATATGTCAAATGAGGAATCTTCCTCATCACAAACATAACTTCTTACTCGAACTTTTATTTGATTTATTAAATGTTCTATGAATGAAAATGGATATTAGCAATTAATAAATCTATAATTAGTGTGATAAAAAGTATCTATTGAACAACAAATGTTATAAAAAAAAAAAAAACAAAATTAGCAAATTTTCTTATTTTTGGTTCTGTTTCCCTTATGCCTATTATCTATACGTATTAAGATGATCTCGTTTAGCGCTGTTTCGTATAGCGCAGGAACTTATTGGAACGTATCTCCCGCGTTAACCAGGGTCTTACCATATATATAGGGGAGAGTCCTACAGTACCGGCCAGCATCCAGTACCGGCCAGTTGCAAGTTCTCTAATTCTATAATAAATGGTACTGACAGTTTTACGCTATATAGTGCGGTACACTCGTGCAAGTATATGCCCCGCGCGGCGTCGATCTGTCGTGACCGGTTTACTGTCAGTGCAAAGATTTCTGTTGCGCGCGATGAATGTACGCTACGTAATTAAAATTCTGTTAGTGATTTTCGAAGTTCAAGGATTCAATTTAAAA
Organism: Venustoraphidia nigricollis; assembly: GCA_034508555.1. Taxonomy (NCBI): domain Eukaryota; kingdom Metazoa; phylum Arthropoda; class Insecta; order Raphidioptera; family Raphidiidae; genus Venustoraphidia; species Venustoraphidia nigricollis. The sequence continues at coordinate 575,074 of JAVRKA010000125.1, read as the reverse complement.
CAAATAACTCCTGGTAAATTTAGTATGCTTATATGGCTATTAGAAACCGAATATTATTTCAACCTTTGTACGTTTGTTTTCATCTGGAATCGAAACTCTTTTTTTTTTCGTTTCCTCCAGTGCCGGCCAGTACGCTGTCCTGCAGTACCGGCCATTCCTTAAATTAGTTTTAAAAGGTTTGCATTACTTAAAATTTTCTTGAAGAAGATAATAACAAGAAAACTAAGGTTTCAGGAAAAGGTGGTAATAGAAAAGGTAAGAGTTTACTGTCAGGAAGAGATGTCAGTAAGAAAACAAAGAAAAATACAAACGAAAACCTACCTCCTACTCACAGACCGAATGAAGAAGAGACAGTTTGCCCTTTGTGCGCTGAATGTCATGAAGAAGATTGGATACAGTGCGGAAACTGTAAAATTTGGGTCTATGAGGCTTGTGCAAATATATCGGAGCTATCCGATCAGTACATTTGCGATTATTGTATTGTCTAAATGGTTACATTCTTACTGGCCGGTACTGAAGGCCAATTTTTTTTAGTCTGATTTTTCCTAGTCTTTGAATTGCAATAATAAAGCTGACTATTTCTAAACGATTTGGTTGTTGGTTATTTTTATTAATAGCACAATAGTTATTGTAAATATATCAGGAGGTATTGATCATGTAACCTTCAGAATTTTGATTTTTTTGTAGATAAACCTTAAGGTGACGGTACTGTAGGACTCTCCCCTATACATTATTCACACTGATTTTTTCTCTATATTTGTTGATACACTTTCTCAGTTTGCATACGTATAGTATTTATAGAGTCAGGATGTTAAAAAAGTGGTCAACGATCGTACATAGAATTCACTAAAATCAGTCAAAAATAGTGATGTAAAAGGGTAAATAACATGCTAATTAACCGGCCAAATAGCCGCGGAAATTTATTTTAAATAGCCGCGGCTGTTTATTATTGTTATACAAGGCTACGCTGAAAGTTTTTATAATTTCCGGTCGAGATTTTCATTTTATCTATTTTTACGTAAAACACGATGTTGGTATTCTGAGATTAATAGACTTCGACATCGTCTGACCGATCACCATGAAAGTTGTCACATATATATGTACTAGCAGCCCAGTCCGGCTTCGTCCGGGTGTAAATGTAATATATAGGATATAAAAGATGAGAATCATTATCATTAAATTCTCAACGTGTATTGAATTTGCGCGAATTCAATCGCTTTTATTTGTGAATGTTCAAAAATCGAAGAAAAATCTTATTTCCCAAAAAGAAATTTAAAAAAAAACTTGGAACGTGTCGCGGGACACGCGTTTGGAACGAAGTCCCTTTCGTATAAGACGTTTTTCGTAACGCGTTTTATATAATCTAAAAACACCCGGTATAATCTAAAAACATCCAGTATAATCTAAAAACACCCGGTATAATCTAAAAACACCCGGTATAATCTAAAAATACCCGGTATAATCTAAAAACACCCGGTATAATCTAAAAACACCCGGTATAATCTAAAACACCCGGTATAATCTAAAAACACCCGGTATAATCTAAAAACACCCGGTATAATCTATAAACACCCGGTATAATCTAAAAACATCCAATATTTTCTAGCAATAAATATAACCTATGTTACTCAGGGTGAATGTAGCTTTCTAATGGTGAAAGAATTTTTTAAATCGGCACAGTAGTTTTTGAGTTTATTCATTACAAACATACACACACACACAAAAATACAAATCTTTCCTCTTTATAATATTAGTATAGATTTTCTCACTCAATGGCGCCAGGTGGAGCCGAAGGCTTCGCTACTGTTGTCATTGCCGTGTATCTTTTCAATCGCATGCAGAACCGCGGGTAGCCACTAGTAACTAATATCTACATAAATATAAATATAAAATTGTATTTAACTCTTATTTTACTGTTGAAAACTGCTCTATTGACTAAATTGTTTTGTTTTTTGTTGTTCTGAGAAAGAGAATCCGGAAGCCGCCATTTTTTTATAGATATCCGGCTAATTAACCGGTAAACTGTTACTATCGTGGGCTCGAATCCTGCACGAATGCTACAAAAAGGGTCAAACATATACGAGGTCGTAAAAATAACTAAAATTAACTGTGTCCTAAATCGCCATTGATCATAGCTCCAACATTAAGCAAGTTTACGTGTGATTTTAATCTCACATATAAAACTATTGGGCTTGTCTAATACTCTATTGACCTTATCCATTTGTACCATGTTTTTAATTATGTCTTAACCAAGTAAAAAAACTGACTGGGTTATATCAGAAATGTGAATTTTATTTTTAGCGGAACGGACCCATTTTTCGGGTGGCCTAATCCGGGCCTGCGTAGTACACCGATAACGAACCCCGTATAATATGGAGACTTGATAATTTGGTACAATATCGCTACCACATGGTAAAAATCGCATTTTTTATAATTCGTTATATATAACTGCTTTGGATGTGTGTGTAGGGTAGGTAGGGGAGATTGGTTAACAAACTAACACGTACACACACATTGCGTGTAGCTTTTGTATACTAATAGGAGAGACGCGGGTTAATACAGGACATACAGGTCGGACGTAAATATATTTACACAAAAAAGTAACATAAAATACTAGAATTGGAGCGATATATGTAATTTCATTTTTTGCGCCGTTTATAAACTTAGCGATATCTAACTCGTTTAACTGCAGTATCTCTTATGCTGGGTTGCAGAAAGCATTATCAAAAAATTTAGTTTGACAATGATTTGACTGCGATCATATAATTACAGATTTTATATACATGCCAGAACAGTCTAATATGTTACATGAACACTCAATATTTTGTAAAACGATTTAATTTAAGAGCTGAAAATTATACATGTTTTCTTCCGGGTGCCGGGAGATTTTAATTGTCAGGGCTCAATTCCGAGAGACTCCCGGAATTTCGGAAGAGGTGGGAATCCTAGGTCCATCTCCTAACAGTCTGCTGGACGTTTCTATATAGGATCCAGCATTATTTGCGATATGGTTCCTGACATACGACCTTTATTCGTTCCGTAACCTTGCTCGTATTCCAAAGCAAATTTCCCCCATTTAAATTAATTGAATAGCAATTAATCCGTTCCAGCCCCCAAAATGCCACCCCAGTTGTTTTTGTTACGTGTTTTTGAATAAATAAAATGTATTTATAAATGACTTGCGCTTACGGAAGATGCTGGCGGAGCTGTTACTTTCGCTTAATTTTTGTCACTGTTTTTCTCCTCACTGATCTTTGTCTTTTTCAACAAGCTTTCCTTACTTTCATCTGCAGGCTATTTAAAAAAACCTGTCCAAGGAAGTTTGTTTCTTCATTCCTTTCAGAATGTTGGGGAAATGAGTTAGGCAATTGTCAATAAATAGCTCCGATGCACGGCCACTCGCAACTTTTTCGGGGGTTTTCTTTTCCACGAACTGTGAAACTCTCTCCCACATACCTAAGATCTCCTTTATCTCACTTGTAGAAATAACCTCCTCCTCCTCTGACTCCTCGAAACCGATTTCTTGCAGAACCTTCGTATGCTGCTGCGACTGTAACTCTTGTAACTCCTCGGTCATCAGTTCGCGAGAGTGTTCCTCGACGAGCTCGTATCTAAAGAAACTCGTATGTTACGGCACTCGTATGTCGAGGTACCACTGTATATTATAGTTCATCAACGGTTGACACGTAATTCGCGACCCGTCTGTATATGGCACATACGTGGATGCCGGGTACGTAGAGCTCACTCGGCAATATAGCAGCAGTCTGGGTGCACCCGTTGTTCAAGTGCCACTTGTGTTTCTTTCACATTCGCTCGTTCGCTCGCCGCCGCACCCCGCCACCGTCGCTCTTTCATACAACGCACCGTCACTATATACCGGTACAGCACCGGGAACATTACTCAAAGTCGACCATACGTGCAATTAGGGATTGCAATGCTGGATCCAGCACATTTTTGGCCTTGCTGGATCCACCATCTGGCGCTGGATCCAGCGGTGCGAATCCGCAATCAGCAAAAAACAAGTAATTCACTGGGTATGAGCAGAATTATGATAAGATATTGAAGATAAGCAAACGATAGCTATAGATTGTAGATTAAGACGTTCAACATCTGAGCTTATGAATGAAGTCTTACGAACTATAATGCACGAACATTTACTAATAAAAAATTAACTTCAAATATCTGAAAACGAAGTCGGAAAAAATTGTCCCTTCTGAGAGATTCAGTGGCGTGCGAAAAAAATGTATGGTAGAATAGTTCCTCTTATAATAATAATTATAATAATCTATTTAATAATTAGGGTGTTCTTCCACCCAAATTAAAAAAACTCTAAAAAAAGTCCGGGATAGCATACCTATGTCTACCTTTTAAGGTTGACTCATAAATAACCATTTTTATAATTCTCAAATTTGGTCTAAGAGAATATGCTTTATTTGCAAAGGTGTTTTTACCGACATAGTATTAATCCTTTTTTAAATAAATATGTTAGTCATTCTGAGTATTCAATTTAGACCAAAATTGCCCCTTACACATTTGATTTAGATTAATAGGTAATTCTCAAATCCGGGCGAGGCTTCCGGGCCGCTATTAATATACTATAGCAGATTGTGTATCAAGTACGGAATGAAGATGATTTCGACGTGTATGATGTTTGCTACTCGAGCGAAGTGATTTTAAAATGAGATATCATCACTTCGTTCAGCGGTGAGCAAACTCTCAAGTCTACCGTCGCGGAAAAGTGTTATTTTCGCCATGCGGTAAATAAGTTCGCGTTCATGAACAGTTTTGCTTCTCGGTCGCAGATTATATTATTGTAAGTTGCAGCGGTAAGCAGAGACTTACTCACTTTAGAGCGTTCTTTCCTTCTCTCGTCTCTCGTGCATCTGTCACGTTCGATCGGATCTGATGTTTTGATCGACATTCTCTGTTTTCTTAAGTGCTTCACATATTCACGTTGTGCAGAAACAATTTAACAAACCTACAACCAACGGTTTTAATTATTATTATTATTAAATACAGCGACTAATTTTATAACGGACCTTCTTAAAACACTCGAGAACCTAAAAAACGTTAATACGCATAATCTTATATTGACTGTATAACAAATAATACCTACTTGAAGTTTGGCAGACATTTTTATAGAATTTATTTTGACATTGTGTCAAAAATATTCGAACAATTGTATTTTACACCACAAGAACAGAAATTTGAAATTTCTGCACTGCGCGACTAGGGATTGCAATGCTGGTTCCAGCATCTGGCGCTGGATCCAGCGGTGCCGATCCGTAATCAACTAAAAAAAACCCGGGTCGCAGTGCCAAAACCCTGCCGACAATATAGTGTATTTGCTTATACAGGCAGAGTGGCTTTATTATGCGAACTTAAGTTGATTTTTAATCAAAATAAAAAATTTGACTCCTTAATACACCCCTTAAAATAACATTTTTTTCTTAATTGCAATATTATTATCAATCGAACTTTTATACCTAATTATATACAACTTTCAGTAAATAATTCACTATCTGCAAATTAGTGTTTTCATAAAATTTATAAGTCCGGTCCTGTCGGGCCGATTTTATTAAAAATTTAGGGACACGTTTTAATTATTATCAGAGGGTTAAATTTCAATTTTGAAACGATTCGGAGAATTTTTTCAGTATTTTAGGGCCCAAAAACATTTTTCAACCCCTAAAAACTACCCTTAAAATGGCCCAATTACGCCCATTTTAAATAGGCTTCTTGCGGTGATGGATTTCAACACGTGGGACAAATTTTCGTTAAAATCAATTAACTCTTTCGAAAGTTATTGCCCGCACACGTATATATATATATATATATATATATATACGTATATATATATATAAATAAATATATACATATATATATATATATAAACATTTCCCGTCATCCGACCGACGCCAATAGTGTATGTTGCCATATGGCAAATACACTAACAAGTAATTAACTAAGATATTGAAGAAAGAAATAGCACTTTATGAAAATGAAAGAGTAAGAGGTGAAAACCTAACTTTAATTTATTTAACCTATGATTATTTATTGACTCTAAACCAACCAGCGTTGAGGTAAAGAGAGCCCTTTCCGCAGGCGGGTATATTGCAGTTCTTTAAGAAGTAGGCTGGGAGATATCACCATCAATAACATTTCTTTTCTGAGATCTTACTTTAAAAAAAGTAAAAAAAAACATAATTGATTGGCTTTATTCTTTAAAAGACAAGTCAAGTCTTAAATTATATAATATAATTTATATTAAAGTTTTGTTTCTAATAAGAGTTAAACAAACATTTTATAAGCGGAAAACGCAATTTTATTTCTAAAATTATTGAGACTGAGAAACTGAGACTAAGTATACAGTTTCTAAATTAATAACTATTTCAGACATCCAGAATATATATGTTTTTTGAAATTTTTAAGCACCATGCCAAATTTTGTAAAGCTTAATGCAGAATCACATCTAATTAAAATAGTAATAAAATGAATTTTGCGACCAAAGTTCTAAATTTCCTGAGAGCATATTTTACAGTCTGAGGGATCAGTCGATTTAAGAACAGGCGCGCATGACTTTAGACATATTTGGGTTGGTTAAGCCCCGCTACCCTTTAGCCAAGTCTGTGTTTTTGTATTCGGATATTACTAAACAGGTATTGTACAAATTTTCAGTGCCTCAAATACCTACCCAAAAATGTCTAACAGCTCCTCTACTATTCCATACGTATGCTAAATAAATAAAAAAACATGCAACCAGTTGCAGGTATTATATAATGACGCCCATTAACCATTAGTCTTTGCGAGTCATTTTCTAACTGCATATAGCTAGAGCCCAGAGTGTTTGTCTACAAAAATGTAGACGAGATTCACTTCAATTTGAAACTATGTATTAATATTTAAATAGACCCAAGACTCATTTGTGTATCGGCTGTCACAAAACACTATTCCCTCAACCCGACTAGAATATTCTTTCATTAAATCGTTGGTTCAACGTTTTCCTGCTTCGCACGCTTTCAAATTTATTAGTCCGGTTCGACTTCGCCTGGATTTGTAAATTACTTATTAATCTAAATTAAATGGTGTAAAGAGAAATTTTGGTGTAAATTAAATACTCAAGATTACTAACATATTTATTTAAATAAGAATTAATACGATATCGGTAAAAACACTTGCGCAAATACTACGGTTATGAATATATGTAAAAACCGGTTAAACGGTTATTATTTTTTAACCGATTTCAAAAAAAGGAGGTTATACAATTCGTCTATATGCTGCTTTATTTTGTATGTTTGTTACGCCCGTTACGAACCGATTTGAAAATTTTCAACGCCATTTTATTAAGAATGCTACCGGATTGGTCCTATATAGTTTTTATTAAAATCGGTTCATCCGTTTTAAAATGACATAAAAAAAACATATTTTTTATATGAATGCGACCTCATATCGCCAGCATTTCTGAACTGATTTTGATTATGATTCTTTTTTATTTAATAGAGCATACCTTTAGGGTGATCCCACATAAATTTTACTTAAATCGGTACAGAAGTTCATAAAGAGTTACTACTGCATGTGTTATAGTGATGGGACTTTTTGATTTTCTAGTCAGTTTATCGTCTATGAAAATATTAACCTCCTTCAAAAAAGTCACTAAAAAGATGAAAATATGTGATGACATTTTGAGGTCGGCGTTAATATAAAAATAGATATTTAAAAAGTTTCAGTAACTAAATTCGCGCCGACCTCGAAATGTCATTATTTTCATCTTTTTAGTGATTTTTAGGGTTCCGTACCTCAAAAGGAAAAAACGGAACTCTTTACGTGTGTATGTCTGGCATCCTATCACTGCCAATTTGCTCCGAACTACTGGACCGATTGAGTTGAAATTTGTTACACATATGTAAGTCGGTGACCATAAGACGGACGTGTAACGTAAATAAATGGATTTTGAACATAGGGGTCATTTTTGGGGAAATAATTAAAAAATAAAAGTTTAGCAAACTGCACCGTGTGACATATAAAATGAAAGAGCTTGTCGTAAGGGTCTCAAATATATATATTTTTATAATTTTAAAATAAATAGTTTTCAAGCTACTTAAAATAGATGAAAATTTACCATGTATCCCCCCTTTATCTCCTACTGGACCGATTGAGTTGAAATTTGGTACACATATGTATGTCGGTGACCCAAAGACGGACGTGTAACGTACATACGTAAATACATACATAACGTAAATACATAACGTAAATACATTTTGAACATAGGGGTAATTTTTGGGGAAAAATTAGGAAATTAAAAAAAAAGTTTTGCAAACTGTACCGTGTGACATATCAAATGAAAGGGCTTCTAGTAAAGATCTCAAATATATTTTTTTATTATTTTAAAATAAATAGTTTTAAAGTTATTTAAGAAAATAGATCAACAATTGACCATTCCCCCCCCCTTTATCTCCGAAACTACAGAGCCTAAAATTTTGAAAAAAATAGTCAATGTCGGGTCTCACCCATAGTTTACAGGAAAACCTAAACGAAAACCTTAAGTCTTAAAGTATTCACGGAAAACGGAATAGTACGGAACGCTCTTTTCGCGAGTTCGACTCGCATTTGACCGGTTTTTTTTAAGGAGGCTAATATTATCATAGACGATAAACTGACTAACAAATTAAAAACTCCCATTACGATAACACATGCAATAGTAACTCTTTTTAATACGACGATACCAAACATTTAGTATATAGGATTAACTATTTAGTAAGAAGATGACTGCAATATTTGATACAGGGCGTATATTTCCATGCCTTGCTTCAATGCAGATGAAGTTGAACAAAAAGAATAATATATCAGTGACTTGACTTGAGTATCCGTGTGTGTGTGTGTGTGAACACGATAGCAAAGCGACATCTAGTCTAGTTAGCAAAAATAGAACGAAAGACACAGTAAAAATACTGTATCAACCGATAAAAACCTCGTTGAGTGAAACAGCATACAGAAATGTCAGCAGATTCAGTAGGACATGATGTTCTCGACTTTACCTCGAGCATCGCGTTGCGTCGTGCACGAATTTCAACTTTCTGCCCTTGTAGTATAATATACCATTCTTGTAGAGAAATGTGTGTGGTCACAATCTATGGTAATTGTCAAACTAAATGCGTTCTACAACCCGGCATCACAGTTCAGTTTAAGTCAGAACTGGCAGCTGTACTTGCTATAGACACGTAAATTTTCTGTAGAAGTTTTTTTATGATTTCCTGCAATAATTCCAGATAAATATCGAAATGGTCAATTTTTCCAAGGCCATGGCCTAATTACCTGTCCAACTCCCATTTTCAGAAAGCCTTATCCTAATTTCCTATAATTCATCCGCTCGAACATTGCTATTAATCACATTAGAATAGCTACATTTTTGTTGCCATTGTTGAGAAACACCTATTGTTACAATGCAATATTAGAAACCATCGCAAGGACAGAAAGTTGAAATTCCTGCACTTCGCATAACATGATGTCCGAGACGAAGCCGAGGGCATCATGTGTCGCGCAGTGCAGAAATTTCAACTTTCTGGCCGTATGGTGCAGTATACTATTTTTCTTCATACCGTGCCAAAAGTATACGTACTTTCGTATCAGTGTGCATTAAAAACTGTTTCGGCCCGCCGTTACAAACGTCATGCGAGTAATTCCAGCAGTGCATAAATGTTAGGCTTTCTGCTTTAAAATCGAAGCAGAAAGTAGGTAGTACTTTCGGCATGATATGACGAAAAATATTTTCAAACACGAAACTTTCTTAACAATGGTAGTACAAATGTACATTCTACTGTGATTAAAAATAATAATAATTATAATAATACTCTTTATTTTATCCAATTTTACATTATAGTAAAATTTACCCACCTGTGGGTATAAAACATGTCAGAAAACAAAAATTAATTTATAATATTTCGAGTTGAAATCAAATGTATAAAAAAAAACTTGGAACGTGTCGTGGGACACGCGTTTGGAACGAAGTCCCTTTCGTATAAGACGTTTTTCGTAACGCGTTTTATATAATCTGAAAACACCCGGTATAATTTAAAAAAATCCGGTATAATCTAAAAACACCCGGTATAATCTAAAAACATCCGGTATAATCTCAAACACCCGGTATAATCTAAAAACACCCGGTATAATCTAAAAACACCCGCTATAATCTAAAAACACCCGGTATCACCGTATACCAGTATACATTATACGACTGCCGGTTTTTCGTGACATGTTACATTTTTTCTCGGCTGGGTCCCCTCGCTAACCCGCGATAAGGAACTTCGTTCCAAAATCGTCCAAAGTGATTAATTAGTCTTACGAACTATATCGTTGCTATAAAATTTTACTATTGCTATTAACTATAATTTGAAGTTTAAAAAAATGTAGAAAACACCGGGAAAGTGGTGATTAATTTAGTAATGGTGCGAGAGGCGCCTAGTAATAATAATAATAATAAAACTTTATTATTATTACGACATAAGAAGAACTGGGCGTACTATAGGACTGATCACACGTTATAGAAATGTGGTGGAAGTGACGGAGTGAACACACGGTGGCGTTTCTCTCGTCCATAGTTTGTGATGAAAGGACGCTGATAGTGGACGAAGGGTTCAAGTCGCACCACTTGAGTTTATGTGTAGAGTGACTTACGACATATACCGTATCTGTGGTCACGAGACAATATGGTTGATGTCATACTTCGTGAAATACACCAGCGTTTATTCAGTTGTTAGTGTATTTGCCATATGGCAACATACACTATTGGCGTCGGTCGGATGGCGGGACCTAGGGGTCGGACCAAAATTTCTCGACGTTTCATAACCTCCTAAACACTTTGGAACCATTTTTAAAAATGTTTATATATATATGTATATATATACGTATATATATATATATGTGTGCGGGCAATAACTTTCGAAAGAGTTAATTGATTTTAACGAAATTTGGCCCACGTGTTGAAACCCATCACCGCAAGAAGCCTATTTAAAATGGGCGTAATCGGGTCGTTTTAAGGGTAGTTTTTAGGGGTTGAAAAATGTTTTTGGACCCCAAAATATCGAAAAAATTCTCAGAATCGTTTCAAAATTGACATTTAACCCTTTAGTAGTAATTAAAAAGTGTCCCTAAAATTTTAATAAAATCGGCCCGACAGGACCGGACTTACAAATTTTATGAAAACACTAGTTTGCAGATAGTGAATTATTTACTGAAAGTTGCATATAATTTGGTATAGAGGTTCGATTGATAATAATATTGCAATTAAGAAAAAAAATATTATTTTAAGGGGTGTATTAAGGAGTCAAATTTTTTATTTTGCCCAAAAACCAACTTAAGTTCGCATAATAAAGCCATACTGCCTGTATAAGCAAATACACTATATTGTCGGCAGGGTTTTGGCACTGCGACCCGGGTTTTTATTTTTTAAGGTCCTCAGCAGCTATTCATATTTTCAATTTATTATTTTTTTAATTACAAATTGAAAATCCAGTTGATACTTTCACCAGATCTCGGATTACATTTTGGGAACTCGTACATAGTCGCAATGTGTATGAGATCTAAGCTATCTGGCGAGTATTCACGAAACTATCTGGTGTAGGAAATCCACGTTTCGTACCGCTGTATCTACATTTTTGAAACTTACGCAACACGATATAAATTTGTCAAAATTTTTGTAAAGGTGATATCAGACGGTTCATTTTTTATTTATTTCTGTCTTTAATTCGAAATGAAACGTCTGAACACAAAATGAAACAATAATTTACTTGTCAGAGTAAAGGCCATTCTGTTATTTAAAAAAAAAAAAAAACAATAATGAAAAATGAATTCATTAATGAACCGATTCAACAACGCTAGATATCGGCATTCGACATGATTCATTCGCACTCTGAATGAACAAAAAATGAAGCGTCTGAACACAAGAAAGAACATTCATTCGGGTTCGATCATTTTGTGTCGTGTTTTATAGCGGACGGATTTAGGACTACGACACCCTATAGTAAATATATTCTGTCTATGTATGAGACAAAATGGTATTCAAGTGAAACGACCAAAACACGTTGCTGTTTTTGGAGAATTTCAAAAATTATCAATCTCTTTGGAACCACAAACTCTAATTAATCTCTAATTAATGATTCTTTGCTTCTTTTTTGACAATTCTTCGATCAAATGATCACAAATGAAACGAATTCCAAGGCGCACGACTTCATTCGACGACATCTTCGAGGAAAAGACTGGATGAATGTTCATTTCTATGTAATTCTGACTGTGCCGTGTGAACATTCAGTCAAATGAACATTCATTCGGAATGAAACGTCTGATGTCACCTTTAGATGTGATCAGAAGGAGACTGAATTGAAACGTGTACGAGATCGTATATTGAATCTAAATTAATAAATATAATTGTTTGATTTGATACACTTTTCAACAACATAAATAATTCAATAATATAATAATAAAAACATAAGCAAAATATACATAATAATATCTTTTTATTACGAATTGTACTCAGTACATGACTAGAAAGATTTTTCTAAAGTATAAAATTCGACGTAGATAGTTTTACTTTGTGGACGATATTATATTATTATAGTTCTGTACACCGAATGCCTTGCGGCGAACCTCTTTGACCGTACTTATAGTGTGTACAGTATTTAGTATTTACTGGACATCACCCACTGAACGCTTGAGTCTTTAATGGTTATCAGATTGCGACTTTTTATTTTGTAACATTAAAAAACCCGGGTCGCAGTGCCAAAACCCTGCCGACAATATAGTGTATTTGCTTGTATAGGGCCGTGTGGTTTTATACTTTTATTATGTGAAATTAAGTTTGTTTTTGGGCAAAATAAAAAATTTTACCCCTTAATACACCCCTTAAAATAACATTTTTTTTCTTAATTGTAATATTATTATCAATCTAACGTCTACACCGAATTAAATAAACTCTTCAATAAATAAGTCACTATCTACAAATTAGTGTTTTCAAAAAATTTGTAAGTCCGGTCCTGTTGAGCCAATTTTATTAAAATTTTAGGGGCACTTTTTAATTGCTACTAACGGGTTAAATGTCAATTTTGAAACGATTCTGAGAATTTTTTCGGTATTTTGGGACCCAAAAACAGTTTACATCCCCTAAAAACTACCCTTAAAATAGCCCGATTAGGCCCATTTTAAATAGGCTTCTTGCGGTGATGGATTTCAACACGTGGCCCAAATTTCGTTGAAATCAATAAACTTTTTCGAAAGTTATCGCGCGTACACATATATATATATATATATATATATATATATATATAAATATATATATATATATATACATATATATATAAACATTTTCAAAAATGTTGCCAAAGTGTTTAGGAGGTTATGAAACGTCGAGAAATTTTGGTCCGACCCCTAGGTCCCGCCATCCGACCGACGCCAATAGTGTATGTTGCCATATGGCAAATACACTAATAAAGAGGGCGTTCGCTTCTTTATTTAAATATGGCTGACACTGCAATGTTTTTGAGAGAATGCAGTCGTTAAAAAATTATTTTTATTCAGAACTAGCGGACCGGTCCGGCTTCACACAGGTAGCACTAATTATTTATAGTCATAAAAGATGAGAATCGTTATCATAAAATTCTCAACGCGTGTTGAATTTGCGAAAATTCAATCGCTTTTAATTATGAATGTTCAAAAATCGAAGAAAAATCAAAATTGCTAAAAAACAAAAAAAAAATGTTCTGTTGATCCGATCATTACCAAACTTCACAGAGTCACCCGCTGGGCTAATCTGAAGATTGCCTGAAATTTTCAACAAAATCGGTCCAATCGTTTTGAAATCCATAGGGAACATAGACACATCGATTTTTATATATATCTATATAGATTATATACATCTTAACTCGCGGATTTACAGACAAAGATTCCATTAACTTTTTCCTGTAAGTATCAATGATGTAAAAGAATAAATTACCGGTAATTTATTATAAATTGCCGCGGCTATTTATTATTATCATACATATTTGCGCAGAAAGACTTGCGCATGGTTGTAGCTGCTTTATTGTTACGGCCTTGTTGTTCTGAGAAATATAAACCGGTAACTGCAATTTTGTTTTATAGATAGCCGGTTAATTTAGCGGTAAATTGTCTAACCAAAATGTTTGCTATCATATAAATAACTGGTAATTTCACATCACTAGTAAGTATTAATATTATAAAGAGAAAAATGTTGTATGTTTGTTTGTTTGTCGCGGATAATCTCAGGAACTGCTGAACACAGTAAAATTGATGCTGAAACAAAATTAAAATTAAGGCTTTTTTGTATTATTCCGAGAACGATTACTTTTTGTTTTTTTGAAATTGAACAATAAATAATGGAGACATATCTTGAGACGTCTTTTAAGAAATACCCTGAGAAATTTGATTCTTTCGCTGGCGAGCCGAAATCTGTCCGAAAGGAGCTAACGTTTTGAGTCAGTCTGTAGACAGGTTGGATTATATAACAAACGCATCATTAAGACAGTGTCTTATGATCCTGTCTTTGAGCACCACTCGTAGCGTCGTGTGTGCAAAATCTAACAATGGTCTGCCCGGTCCCCCCGACAGAATATATTCCGCAGACTTGTCAAGCGTCCTTGTGTCACGTTGTTCTGGATAAGGGAACGCTGGAGCACTTTTGGCCTCTCTACTATAATAAACAAGAAAACCCGGGTCGCAGTGCCAAAACCCTGCCGACAATATAGTGTATTTGCTAATACATCAGGCCTTGTGGCTTTATTATGTGAACTTAAGGTGATTATTGGGCAAAATAAAAAAATTAACTCCTTAATACACCCCTTTAAATTACATTTTTTTTAACTACATCATTATTGTCGATCAAACGTCTACACCAAAATTAAAAACACCTTTCAGGAAATAACTCACTATCTACAAACTAGTGTTTTCAGAAAATTTTTAAATCCGGTCCTGTCGGGCCGATTTTATTGAAATTTTAGGAACACTTTTTAATTGCTATTAAAGGATTAAATTTCAATTTTGAAACGATTCTGAGAATTTTTTAGGTATTTTTGGGCCCAAAAACGTTTTTCATCCCCTAAAAACCACCCTTAAAATGACCCGATTGGGCCCATTTTAAATAGGCTTCGTGCGGTGATGGATTCCAACATGTGTGCCAAATTTCGTTAAAATAAATTAACTCCTTCGAAAGTTATTGCCCGTACACATATATACCTATATATATATATTATATATATATATATATATATATATATATATATATATATATATATATATATATATATATATATATATATATATATATATAAATATATATATATATATAAACATTTTTAAAAATGGTGCCAAAGTGTTTAGGACGTTATGAAACGTCGAGAAATTTTGGTCCGACCCCTAGGTCCCGCCATCCGACCGACGCCAATAGTGTATGTTGCCATATGGCAAATACACTAATAATCAAAGGTGGTTTCTACCACGTGATCATCTGGAAACAGGCATGAAAATAGTTGAAATTTTTTTGACACAAAAAACCTAAAAAAAAATTAAACCTTTTTTAAAAAAAGTTACTGAAAATCATAAAGTAACAAAGTTTGAAGATTTAATTACTAAGTATAACGTTTTATGGACTTCTATTAAATTTCGAGAAATCCTTTCTTAGCGACTATACGTCATCATATAGGAATGCACTGTCAAAATTTTAGCCCTTTAGGACCAGCGATTTGGTCTGTGCATTGTCTGGCACCGTACTGTTTTATTTATTTATTTTTAGACAGAAGTTAGCCTATGTCCTTCCTTAGGATCTACTCTATCTCCTTGGCAAATTTTATCGAAATTTGTTCAGCGGTTTAGGCGTGAAAAGATATCAAACAGTTATAATATTAGTATGCTTAGGGATTTCATCCTCTATTTCATCCCTTTCAGTTTTTTTAGACAAAAGGTAGCCTATGTGCTTCCTCAGGATGTACTCTATATCCTTGCTAATTTTTATCGAAATCTGTTCAGCGGTTTAGGCGTGAAAAGGTAACAGAGTTACTTTCGCATTTATAATATTAGTATGGCTAGGGATTTCATCCTCTATTTCACTCCCTTCAGTTTTTTTAGACTAAAGGTAGCCTATATCCTTCCTCAGGATGCAATCTATTTCTTTGCCAAATTTTATCGAAATCTGTTCAGCGGTTTAGGCGTGAAAAGGTAACAAACAGAGTTACTTTCGCATTTATAATATCAAAAAAAGCAAGTTTACCGCAATTATTGCAATTTCAGCAATTTTTTGTGTACGTTACGACTGGCCTAATTAGTATGGCTAGGGATTTCATTCTCTATTTCATCCCCTTCAGTTTTTTTTTGTAACAAAAGGTAGTCTATATCCTTTCTCAGGATGCATTCTATCTCCCTTCCAAATTTTATCGAAATTTGTGTAACGGTTTGGGCGTGAAACGGTAAGAGACAAACAAAGCTACTTTTGCATTTAGGTACTGTATAATATTAGTATGGATAAAATGTAATATAGGTACGTTAAATATTGAACTATCAAGCTTCGGTCGTCGTCAAGCATAAAGCTATTGGTATAACATAGTATATATACGTTCAGCTCTTTAGTAGAGAGGTCGCCGCATTCTGCTATGAAGGCCCCTTACTTTGACACAGCGAGCGTGCATTAGTGCCGCTGCAGGTCTTGAGAGCCCCGCCGGGACGCGTTGGCATCTGGGGGTACTTACATAACATATAGGTGCCTACATTCTATGTTTGCGCAAACCGAATCGTAAGTCTCTGGCATGCTAAAGATTGACGAAACCTTTATTAATATGCAATAATACATTTTCTTTATACAACCTGGTCGAAAGTACGTACTTTCGGCTTCGATTTTAAGGCATTACTCGCATGTCGTCTGTAACGGCGGACCGAAACAGTTTTCTCGTGCAGACTGATAGGAAAGTACGTATTTTCGATCGGGTATAAAGAAAAATAGTATTGCCGTGTTATATACTTATACTATTTCTGACATCTGGTTGACTGGTCGTGTTTTAAAAAGTCTAGATATTTTTCGTACTTGCGTGTAATGTCCAAAAATGTCATTATTAGTGTATTTGCCATACACTATTGGCGTCGGTCGGATAGCGGAATCTGAGGGTTGGACTAAAATTTTTCGACGTTTGATATTATTATAATTGATTTTAACGAAATTTGATACAGACGTTGGAATCCATTATCTTATTTGGACCCAATCGGACCCTTTTATGTGTGTTTTTTTTGCGGCCGAAAAATGTTTTAGGGCGCAACAATACCGAAACAACTCTCAGAATCGTTTCAAAATTGAAATATAACCCTTTAGTAACGATTAATATGTGCTGCTAAAATTTTAATAATATCGGTCTGACAGGACCGGATCTAGAAAATTTTAATTTTGAAAATGTGGATTTACTTATTGTAGGGTGTATTTAATTTGGTGCAGATGTTGGATTGATAATTATAATTGAAATTAAGAAAATAAATAAATAAATAATAATTATTGAAGGTTTGTATTTTTTATTTTGTCCAAAAACAATCTTAAGTTCACAATCAGAATGCATATATTAGCAAATATTGTAGACAGGGCTTGGCATTTTTTTCGTGATTTTTTTTAATGAGTACTCAGGACAACACGTGGAACTTTATTTATATTAGCTCCCCAGTATAAATTAATGCTTTTTATGTAGATTTGAGAGCTGTGCTCTTTTTCAAGCTCTTCAAATTATATATTTATTTCAGTAAATCTTTTCGTTCAAGCATCTTCTGAGTCACCATGTAAAAGGAAGTAGTTGGAATTGCATTCCAGCGTTTGACAAGTTGCTTACCGTACGTAGAATAAGTGGATGCATATATATTACTAGCTTCTACCCGCGGTTTGGCTCGAGTGAATGTCGGTATTTTGACTACTACTCTGCAGCACTGTTTGATGATGACATTTAAGGCCTCATTCACACTAACCGGACGCCGAAACGATTTTTTAGCAACAAGCCAAATTAGGTGAAGCTTAATGCTTAATCACAGCTATAATACAAACACTAATAAAATGAATTTTGCGAGTTCGAAATTTCTCGAGATCACCAGAATAGTGTTAAGAATAAATCAGAAAAAACCCGGGTCGCAGTGCCAAAACCCTGCCGACAATATAGTGTATTTGCTTATGCAGGCAGTGTGGCTTTATTATGCGAACTTAAGTTGGTTTTTGGGCAAAATTAAAAATTTGGCTCCTTATTACACCCCTTAAAATAATATTTTTTTTCTTAATTGCAATATTATTATCAATCTAACGTCTACACCGAATTAAATACACCCTTCAATAAATAAGTCACTATCTACATTTTAGTATTTTCAAAAAATGTGTAAGTCCGGTCCTGTTGGGCCGATTTTATTAAAATTTTAGGGACACTTTTTAATTGCTACTAACGGGTTAAATGTCAATTTTGAAACGATTCTGAGATTTTTTTCGGTATTTTGGGGCCCAAAAACATTTTTCAACCCCTAAAAACTACCCTTAAAATGCCCCGATTGAGCCCATTTTAAATAGGGTTCGTGCGGTGGTGGATTCCAACATGCGGACCAAATTTAGTTAAAATCAATTAACTCTTTCGAAAGTTATTGCCCGCACACATATATATATATAAATATATATATATATATATATATATATACATATATATAAACATTTTTAAAAATAGTGCCAAAGTGTTTAGGAGGTTATGAAACGTCGAGAAAATTTGGTCCGACCCCTAGGTCCCGCCATCCGACCGATGCCAATAGTGTATGTTGCCATATGGCAAATACACTAATAAGACAATTTAATCATATTGTTTGTTACAGATGTATGTTGATTCAGACATCGGAACTCGAGTGCCAACCGAATCGTCGAAGATGGCAAATAAACGATTCAACAGCAATGGCGGTTCGTGAAAAAAAGGTAGGAAACCATATATACAGTATAAATTACATTTGTGACGAAGCTGAATTCACCGAGCAAATAAAATATTATTTTACAAACAGTATATGTAATAACAATCGTTTGCTATAATTGTTAAGAAACATTCTTTGTTATAATGCTATATTAGAAAAATTTATTTTCAAACAACTGTCACCATCGGGACTCAAACTCGAATTTTTCCACTTACGCGGCAGAATGAGTTATCAGTTACTCTACGGTGCCAAATCTCAGCAGTTAATCTTTCATAATAAAGCAAATTGCGACACTAAATTCACATCATGCGAGAGCTAATTTTAGCTTCGGTAACGCTAGACATGAGGTTGACTTTAATTAAAAGAAATTAATTTGAGTGCTGAACTCTGAAGATGGTGCAAAGCGTACCGAAACGTTAGTGAAAATGCAATTTTAACTTCAGTATTGCTGTTTTATTGATTCTGAGCCACGGATTTTATCCAAACTTATCCTACGCTAGACATGAACCTTCACAATAGTGAGAGTTACGAATGAATCAAGATGAAATTATTTCCATTCATTAATGTAATCTTACTAACTATAATGTATAAAAAACCCGGGTCGCAGTGCCAAAACCCTGCCGACAATATAGTGTATTTGTTTGTATAGGACCGTGTGGTTTTATAATTTTATTATGTGAAATTAAGTTTGTTTTTGGGCAAAATAAAAAATTTAACCCCTTAATACACCCCTTAAAATAACATTTTTTTTCTTAATTGTAATATTATTATCAATCTAACGTCTACACCGAATTAAAGACTCACTATCTGCAAATTAGTGTTTTCAAAAAATTTGTAAGTCCGGTCCTGTCGGGTCGATTTTATTAAAATTTTAGGGACACTTTTTAATTACTACTAAAGGGTTAAATGTCAATTTTGAAACAATTCTGAGAATTTTTTCGGTATTTTGGGGCCCAAAAACGTTTTTCAACCCCTAAAAACTACCCTTAAAATGGCCCGATGACGCCTATTTTAAATAGGCTTCTTGCGGTGATGGAATTCAACACGTGGGCCAAATTTCGTTAAAATCAATTAACTCTTTCGAAAGTTATTGCCCGCACACATATATATATATATATATATATATATATATATATATATATATATATATATATATATATATATATATATATATATATATATATATATATATATATATATATATATATATATATATACGCATATATATATATATATAAATATATATATATACATATATATATAAACATTTTTAAAAATGGTGCCAAAGTGTTTAGGAGGTTATGAAACGTCGAGAAATTTTGGTCCGACCCCTAGGGCCCGCCATCCGACCGACGCCAATAGTGTATGTTGCCATATGGCAAATACACTAAAAATTACTAATAAAATATTATTTTACATTTTTCAATATTGTTCACGTCCGTTATAATTAATAAGTTTTTTTTTTTTTTTATTTTTTAACGGGAAATTGGACTATTCAAATTTAATATAGTTAAACTAAATTAAAAAATTGCGACGTTTCGTTAAATGATTTCAACTTCTTCGGGCAGAGCTTTAACTAGTTAACCATAACATTAATAAAATTTAGATATTTAATAATACATATATTTACTTTAATAAAATAGTAAATATTTAGACAAACTGAAATTATGTAATTTTTATTTTTTTCTAAAACAAATTTCAAACAAATACTAAATAAATAAATAAAACATAATTAGTATTTAATAATTAATAATTATTATCCATTTTTTAATATATGGCATTTCATTACCATAGATTATATAATTTTTATAAAAAATTTTAGTACTTAACTGTTTTGTTTTTATATAAACAATTATAATTTATTTTGTATTTTGATAAATTGAAAAGGACCAAAAATTTGGTAGAAACGTTTTACAAATAAAAAAATATTTTGAACAGTAATCGCAAGTAGTTTCGTTTTATTTAATATTTAATATTTAATAATTAGTATTTGTTTGAAATTCGTTTTAGAAAAAAATAAAAATTACATAATTTCAGTTTGTCTAAATATTTACTATTTTATTAAAGTAAATATGTATATGTATTATTAAATATCTAAATTTTATTAATGTTATGGTTAACTAGTTAAAGGTATTATTTCAATTCTATTTAAATTGTAATTATTTCATTAACTAATTTGTATTTGTAATCATTTCAGCTCTGCCCGAAGAAGTTGAAATCATTTAACGAAACGTCGCAATTTTTTAATTTAGTTTAACTATATTAAATTTGAATAGTCCAATTTCCCGTTAAAAAATAAAAAAATAAAAAAAAAACTTATTATTTTACATTATTATAAAATCATAACAAACCGCTGGGTGGCTCGTTTATTGTGAGACCCTTGAAGTCCACACTATAGACGCTGATGACTTAAGCTGTTTAGCGTCTATAATCTACAATTCCTCTTCTTCTGGAGATACAAAAAATGAATTTTCGTGTTTACTCGTTTTTGTGGAAACAAAAATCAAAGCCTATGTCCTCTATATCTTACTTCCTGTGATTCTAAACCTGCACGGGTGAATTTCTGCGCCTGTTTTGTCGGACCGCCGCAACGGCACAGAACACAGAATAAGTGCAGACTATTGACTGACATGGAGTAGAGGGAGACGGAAGATGGGACACAGAGTGCACTCCAGTCCGCCTGAGGGCTGTTGTTCCCGTATACATCTAGGGCTCTACTGAACACCTAATTGCTGAGAGCACTTCGGCTTCACTGTTATATACTATTACTAGCGGTTTACCCGTGACTTCGTCCGCGTGGTATAGATTGTACCCACAGTTCTTTTATACAAAATCTACCCCCGCCCCGTTCGGGTAAATGTGTTCAAAAGACAGTCGAACATGTACTTCCTTATTTCCTAAGAAGGGTATTTTTTCCCCGAGTTTCACGTTTTTTGTAAGCAATTTCAGAAATACAGACAGCGTATATTTTATGAATGTTGAAAAGAGATATCTTAACTAGGGATTGCAATCCAGCAGCATTTTCAATCCAGCTGGATTTATGCTGGATTAAAGCAAATCTAGCTGGATCCAGCATTAACCGATTTTTCAAATAAATATAACAATTTTTTAACTCTAGAAACTTTAACAATTATTTATCTATATTTACATCAAATACTCGTTTTTTTGGCGTTAGTAAAGTACTCTAATGGGAAGTAATAGTTACGAGTATCCGGAGTATAATTATTAATTATTACAAAACAGCCTTAAATCACCTAAATTGATATTCTAGATATCTGAAATAGTTATTCGTTTACTTATTTTACAAACTATGTAGTCTCAGTTTCTCAGTCTCAATAATTTTAGAAATAAAATTGCGTTTCTATGCTTATAAAATGCTTAGTTAACTCTTATTAGAAGCAAAACTTTAATTTAAGGTGGTATTCTTATGTGAACGCATAAATTTTACCTCTTTTTAGGGAATTTTTTTTTAGACGACAATAACATTCAATCATTTTAATTTTTTTATGTGTTTTTGTTTGTATCTTAAACTGTATAAAAAATTTTTTTTTCTCTTTTTTTACATTTTTTATATATATTTTTTAAAAATTAAATTACACACTAAAAAAAAGCAGGTCATTGGTCATGGTAATAGCGGCTGTTCATGTTGTCTGAAATAAAAAAATCGAATGGATCATTGTTCAGTAGGGATGTCGCTATCGTCCCTACTAAAATTAATCAATTTCATTAAAAAAAAAATGGCGGACTGTAGAAAAAAAGTTTGTGTTTTTTGTTAATTTTTTGTTAAAAATCGTTTAAAAAAATAAGAAAATATTTTCAAAAATAAGCAATTTTAGTACGGACGATAACCATTAATGAGTAGAAGAACATATATAAATTTCTTAGCAATCGGTTGAATACTTTTTTTTTAGGACCATGACAGTTTTAGAAAATAATGTTTCCAGAAAAATGCGTTTAAAGTTTCAAGAGCCAACAAGTCGCTTACGGCGCGTCGGCTACTATATGAGTTGTAATTTATTTAAAACTAGGAATTTCGGTCTCTATTTTTCACAGCATATTTTCGATAGGTTTTACTATTGAAATATAAAAAAAATCGATTTTTCGAAGTGGTCACATAAGAATACCCCCTTAAATTATATTATATAATTTAAGACTTGACTTGACTTTTAAAGAATAAAGCCAATCAATTATGTAACAGTTTTTTTTACGTTTCTTAAAGTAAGATCTCAAAAAAGAAATGTTATTGATGGCGTTATCTCCCAGCCTACTTCTTAAAGAACTGCAAATACATTCGCATGCGGAAAGGGCTCTCCCTACCTCTATGGTTGGTTTGATAGATTAAAGTTAGGTTTTCACCTCTTACCCCCTCACTTTCATAAAGTGCCATTCTTCAATATCTTATCATAATCCTTCTCAGATCCAGTTAATTACTTGTTTTTAGCTGATTGCGGATCCGCGCTGCTGGATCCAGCAAGGCCAAAAATGTGCTGGATCCAGCATTGCAATCCCTAATCTTAACGAGACGAGATCGAAAGGTAATAATATTGAATCGCGACCGGGCAGACAAACGATGGAATTTTTTTTTTCAACGAGACCGTCCAGATCTTTATAAGCGACGTTGATGCTATGTTTTTGTTGAAATTTGAGTTATTTAGTTTGAAAAATAAATGACAATTCTCCGATTCTCGGTATCGGCGTTGCATTCGATTATTTTTACAAAAATATAACAATTCCCTTTTTATTTTGGTTTGTTAGTTGTGCGTCGACCAATACAAATAATAATAATATAGGTGAGATGAAAATTTAAGGACTTACCTTAAAAAAACAACTAGCTGTCCATCACACAGCGTCCTGGAATCCGATTTGACACAATGGATTTTTGTCCTAAACAAACAATGCGAAATTATATTGGTAGATTTGCAGTGAAGCGTTCGATGCACCACCGTGCACGCAGTTCATGCTTAGTCCAGAAATTCTGAAACTTTTTGTTTCTAACCGACTTAGAGTAGGAGGTCATCGATTCGACGTATTTGCTTATTTTATTTTATAATAATAATAATAATATAATAATAATAATAATATAACTTCTTTAACGACATATCTGTTTGAAAAAAATAAGAAATCGAGAAGAAATAGAACTACCAATAAAGGGGAAGTTAGTTTGTCTCCTAAATTACACGAAACTGACAAGGACAGAAGTTTATAGTGCAGTGTAAATATTATTAATTAGTTTCACATTAAAAAAAAAATTAAATTTGGGAATAATATTAAAAACTAAAGAAGTAAAACTTCTTATGTGAGCTTATGAGGGTGAGGCTCTTTATAATTTGGTTAGGGTTTCGTACATCTAATGAAAAAACGGAACCCTTATTGGATCGCTATCATGTCTGTCCGTCTGTCTGCTTGTTTTTTCCGAATCTACTGGACGAAAAAAGCTGAAATTACGTACATATATAGAGTTAGGTGACCAATCATAAACGTATAACGTAAATGAACGATTTCCGATTTTGGAATTTAATTTTGCGGGCCAGATTAGAAAATTAGAAAATGTTTTTCAATAATGAAAAATGACTTGTTATTGAAGCTGTGAAAAGTGGACTTATGAAAAAAGATGTAACAAAACAATTCACTTTTATACCATCGACTTTGACGATGATTTTTGACCGACTTCAAAAACAAAAGAGGCTGTTTAATTCGACGTGTATTTTTTTTTAGCTTGTGTCACTGGAAATACATAATATGTATACTTTCATTCAAACTCTAGTTTATTTTGAATTTGTTTGTCCCTCCTTGTCGATTATTTGAACTCCTATTATTTTGAACTCTCGGTAATTAGAACGTTTTCTCAAGTTCCTAGAATTTTAAATTATCGAGGGGCGACTGTATTAAGGTTATTGAGCATGCCAAATTTGTCAGTATTTTTAACATAAGATTCAAATTTGTTAATTTGTCATCCCGTAATTCGAAATCTCGTGACGTTCTATAAAGATATATTGACGAATATCACGTTTTTTTATTCAATTTTTAGGGAAAAATATGTTTTTTGAAATTTTTAAGCAGCAAATCAAATTTTGTGAAGCTTAATGCTTAATCACGGTTAATAAAAACACTAATGAAATTAATTTTGCGACCACAGTCTGAAATTTTCTGAGAGCATATTTTACAATCTCAGGGATCAGTCATATAGCGACAAATACAATAATCATTAACTGAAGTAGTTTGTGTTACGTTAACTTTACGTTTGTGATTGTTTCCATAGAAACTTATAATAATGTTAAGCTATAATATAAAACTGTTATTGTTGGAAATTAACCCTTCATTTCATTGTTCAGTTTGAAACAAAAGAGTAAAAATAATACCCGAGATTGTTTCCCGGATATCTGATCCCGGATATGAGGAAGTAATATCTTGCTACTTCCATTTTCCTACGGGAACCAGTTTAGTTTGTGTAAAGTTCTTTTGTATTCTGTATATATAGATTATAGTGCAGAAGTTTTCAACATTTTATTGACTTGTTTTTATACGTATTTTCTAGAAAAAAAACATCGTTTGTCCGAGAAAATTTTTTTCAAGCTTAGGATATTTCCAAGGAGTGGGTTGGAGGTAATTTGGATTTTTTTTCCAGATTACCTCCGGACCCCCTGCTTAGAAATTTTGTATGGAAACGCCCTACCGTTTACCTATTCACCAGGAGGTCGGAGGTAATTTGGAAATTTTTTCAACCCTATTCGTGATTGGTAGCTTGAAAAAAAATCTCGGACAAAACATGTTTATTTTTGTCTGGAAAATATACAATCTAATAGAGAAAAATAGGGTTTGCCATTTGAAGTTTTAGAGTTGACCCCAGTCCCCTGCGGGGGCACTCCCGAGGGGGGAAATTTCGTTGCTTGGAATTAAGAAACTTTTATTCGGAACATTTTCCATGACAACATCATTCCATTGAGATAACACTTTCAGAAACCATTAACTTTAACCTGGTTCTGTATTATATCAAGAATGCAATACATCCATTTTTCAAAGAAAGTTTCGCAGAAAAATGTTTTTCCTAAGTTTCATAGTTTCGGAAATATTTCGGAAATAAAAAAAAAATGAAATGTTCTTTACTTTCGAAGATCTGTAAAAAATAAATTAGTTAGGTAATTGATAAGCATACTTTGGTTAATTTTTACATGTAAAACCTTATTATGTAACCATGAAGATGATTTGTTTTCATAATATTTATTATTACAGAAAGTTCAGCTCCTTATTTTTAATTAAAATAAATAGTTCAAAGGATATTTTATGGAGCAGATAAATTAGTCAATATCAAAATAAATATTGACTAATTTATCTGCTCCATAAAATATCCTTTGAACTAATTATTTTAAAAATATTTATTACTAGTTGTTTCCCGCGTCACCGCACGCTTTAACAGAAATTTTATTTTATTTGTTATATTATTTTAAATGTCAATATGTATGAAGCTGGAATTGTCCTGTCGCCTAATTGGCTGGAATTTTTTATTTTAATTTATTAGATAAAAAATAATCCGCCGACTGACTCAATCGTTTTATTTGGAAATTTTCTATAGCGGGAAATCAAAAAAGATTGAAATAAAAAAAAATCATGTAGGTCTAGGTAAGGCTGTGTTCAGTTTTTTTTAATAATTATTTAAATCAAGACGTAGGGTAGTTGTACATCGAACCTATTGTTGTTTGTCATGTACGTGACAAAACAATAGCGTCGCTGGCCAACCCCATTGTAACGCGCCCTTCCCATCGCCGTCTACTCTCTGGATTTATAGTTTTCGTCAGCGATTCCGAACATGTGTATGTTCAATGTAGAGATAATGTAGATTATTTTAAGGTTATTCGCCTTGCACCGTATTAGTATAATAATGAGGATGGCCAGTGCGAAACTTTACCACTAGGGGCGCAAGGTATATAACGACTTCAGTCTGTGAATAGTTCATAGCAGTGTGTGCACAAAATATTTTAATTTAATTTTATAACAGACAGAAAGTTCGGAAATGCTGGTATCTGTACCTACTACCTATTCAGTTCACAGAATGAATCCTTTATCCAGTAAGGGATGGAAAGAAAAACGAAAAGTAATTTTCGAATGAATTAACATAAATAAAAACATTAAGACCACTGTGGTTAGAATAAAAATAAAAGAATAATTATACTTCTTACCACAACAGTTTTATTAGTGGATGTACATTTCGAGAGCAAAGCTCGCAACTTCAGCAATACACTAAACTAAATTACTAAACAAAAATCCTTACATTATTTGCTTTCGAAATGTACATCCACTAATAAAACTGTTGTGGTAAGAAGTAACTATTCTTTTATTTTTATTTTTGATTTAACATTATAACGATTAAAAAAAATTTATTGTTGAGAAACGTCTATTGACGCGAATTTTGACATTTTTTTCGGTAAATTTTGACAATTTTTTGGGTGAATTTTAACATATATTCTTGGATGAAATTTGACAATTTTACTGGTGATTTTGACATTTTTTTCGATGAATTTTGATAGTTTCTTGGATGAATTTGTAGAATTATTTGTTTGGTCAGATCACCCAGCTTTGATATTATTAAAAATTAATATTGACGATTCTTAATCTAGCAAAAAATGGAACCCTGTTCGATGGCAATAAACCCTAGGCCCCGAAAAACCTAGATCCGTTTCTGCTCACGTAATTTTATAACTTTAAAAAATGTTCACTCATCCTTGAATTTGAGCGTACGTGAAGAATCATACGTATATGACAGACATGCAGACAGACAGACGTGTTCGTTTAGAAAGTAGAAGAAGGGGGTGATGCAGTCATGACCTGTCATAGGTCGGCTTTAATGATGACAATGATAATGATGATACTGTTTGTACTTTTAATTGACCGGAACTGGTTGAGGGCTGTTTTGACGCGTAACGGAAGTACCTTGTGTATAAAAGGGATTGGACGTTTGAGTCAGTCGGTGGATTATTTTTTATCTAACAAATTAAAATAAAAAGTGATGCGTGTACTTATGTACGCGCGGCAGAAGTTATACTTCTTTGACGGGATCGCGATAATTGATATTAATAATAATAATAATAATGCGTTTAACGTCCGTTTCTCGACTTTATGTCATAACAGACGCCATTCGCACCATTACTATTTTTCATCTACTACACTTCCCGTTATTTTTCTACATTTTTAAAACTTCAACTTATGAAATAGCAATGGGCGAATGAAGGAATTATAGGAATTAGGATAAGGTAGGTAATTTTTGAACTAGGAGTTTGATAGGTAATCGGCCATGGCCTCAAATAAGGAACCATCTCGATATTTATCTGGAATTAATTGAGGGAAACCATGGAAAACCTCAATCAAGATGGCTGGTACAGGAATGACCGTTTCTCGGCGAGAGGCAGTAGGAAAAAGTCCCAGCCACATCTGCCCCCTACGGGATTCGAACCCGGACCTCTCGAATGCGAGTCTAGTGCTGTCACCACTAGTCTACCCAGCTCGGTGCGATAATTGATATTAAGATTTTTCGTTAAAGATGTACATTGATAAAATACAATAGTATGTCTAGGGAGATGATAAATATATTTGGAAAACTTTTTTAAGCACAGGCTGGGTCATGTTTGTGGTATTATAATTTATATACATTTTACCTTTGTTCCATTTCCAAAAGTAACATCTTTAGTGCCTCCATAAAGTAACTTTTTCATTATTAAAGGATTTTCTGCTATTAAATCCATAATAAAAAAAAATATTGGGGTTATTTAACTGTCAAAAGTTGTTATTCATTCAGGACATGTCTATGAAAAATGACTATAAAGCTCAAAAAAGTATATACTTAACCACATCTAATAAAAACAGTAATAATATGAATTTTGCGACCACAGTTCGAAATTTCTCGACAGCATATCGGAGGAATAAGTCACCTTAATAGCAATCTAACAGTAGTTTTCAAAAGCGACCTGTGAAAAACATTTAACATAAGAGTTTGTTATAAATATTCATTGTTACAAGGCTAAATTAGAAAAAGTTATTTTTTTATTTTAAGAGGAACAGAGATAGCTCATTGGACGCAGTTTTGGTTAAAACTAGGGATTGCAATGCTGGATCCAGCATTCCAGCTGGATCCACCATATTTTTGACCTTGCTGGATCCAGCATCTAGCGCTGGATATACAGCGGTGCGGATCCGCAAGCAACTAAAAACAAGTAATTAACTGGGTCTAAGGAGGATTATGATAAGAAAGAAAGAAATAGCACTTTATGAAAGTGAGGGAGTAAGAGGTCAAAACCTAACTTTAATCTATGATTATTTAATGGCTCTCAAACCAACCAGCGTAGAGTTAGAGAGAGCCCTTTCCGCAGGCGGGTATATTTGCAGTTCTTTAAAAAGTACGCTGGTTTGTAAAATAGGTATCTAAATTAATAACTATTTCAGATATCTAGAATATCAATTTAAGTGATTTAAGATTGTATTGTGATAATTAATAATTATACTCCGGATACTCGTAACTATTACTTACTATTAGAGTACTTTACTAACGCCAAAAATTACTTATAACTACAAATGAGTATTTGATATACCTAAATGTAGATAAATAGATACTAAGGTTTTTAGAGTTAAAAAATTCTTTGATTTATTTGAAAAATCGATTAATGCTGGATCCGCGCTGGATCCAGCTGGATTGAAAATGCCGCTGGATTGCAATCCCTAGTTACAACTCAGCTGTCAAATCTATTAAAGATACAATAGACTTATTATCATATGTATTTAAACGAACAATTCTAGCGTATAATATATAAATTTATAAATTTCGCGTTTTCAAACGCCTGCAACGATTTCGATGAAATTCACTAAAAAGGGGTATTGGGGGACAAAAAATCGATCTAGCTAAGTTTTATTCTCGTCGGGAAAGATTGTTTTTAAAAATTAATTTTTTAACGTTTCAAAATACTGTAATATTTGTAAGTAAGCTTTGGAATTACAAATGAACAATTGTGTCAAAAAAACTGACAGTGAATAAGTTATGCTAAGTAAAACGTAAATTATTTTAATAAAAAAGAAGAAATATTAATTAGGAATCTCCAAGCAAAGCTCGGTCTCCAAGGTACTGATATGAAAATCAACTATTTTATAGGAGATACGAAATACTAATATGATTCATGCGACTCGCTAACACTCGTTTTTCCGTTTGATCGTACATAATAACTGCATTTGCGTTCTATAAAAACTATACTAATAGGTACAGAGAAGTTTGTAGGTTGTGCCATACAATATAATTGGTATACAGAAGGTAGCGTGATTAAATGTTGCCAAGTAACGACTTGGATCAGGTCAAGTGGGTGCCCGGTGCTCTGCCCCTCTCGCGAAACGGTTATTACATTCCGTGAAGTCGTCATTCCGGTCCTCAAGCGCCCTCAACGTTACACCAGAGGCGCACCGCGGCTTTATATCCGTAAAAAAGCTCTTTGGTTTTAGACCAAAGAGACCAATCCGGTAGCATTATTAACAAAATAGCGTTGAAAATTTTCAAATCGGTTCGTAACGAGCGTAACAAACATACAAAAAAAAACAGCATATAGACGAACCTCCTTTTTTTGAAATCGGTTAAAAAATAATAGCCGTTTAACCTATTTTTACATATATTCATAACCGTATTATTTGCTAAAGTGTTTTTACCGACACAATATATTAATCCTTATTTAAATAAATACTTTACATCATTTAATTTAGATTAAATATCTTATGAAATGTCTTATCTATGTATTTCATTTCATCGGGGGAAACGGGACTGGGCCGCTAGTTTAAAGACGTCGGTTAACGTCGTTTCAGTATTAACGCGGTTTCTAAAAAAAGTTTAGCCACTATAACGTAAATTATGGATCAATGTATACAAAATGATTCAAATGTTGATAGAAGTTCAAAGGCAAGACAAAGTGTTATTGATGCAATATCTTGCTATCGACAACACCTTACTAAACGAAACAGAAATAGACAAACGACATTAGATGACTTCTTCATAAAAAAACAAAATATTATGTCAAGTGAGGAACCTTTCTCATCACAAACATAACTTCTTACTCGAACTTTTATTTGATTTTCATAAATGTTTTATGAACAAAAATCGATTTTAGCAATTAATAAACTATAATTAATGTAATCAAAAAGTATTTAACAATAAATGTTACGAAACTAAATAAAAAAAAATTAACAAATTTTCTTATTCTCGGTTCTGTTTCACTTATACCTATTATGTACGTAATAAGCTGAGGACTTAGTTTAGCGCTGTTTCGTATAGCGCAGGAACTTATTGGAACACATCTCCCGCGTTAAACGGGGTCTTACTGTAAGTACATCACAAATATCCTGTATTCTATATATATATATTTTTATTCTATATGTCAACGATTTAGAATTGCATCTGGAAGATAATATCTCTGTCACCTTGTTCGCAGATGACACATCATTAATATTATCTGATAAATCTACAAATATTTTAGAACAAAAGTGCAATTCTAATATTTGCAAACTTTTAGAGTGGTTTACATTAGATTTCACAGCTACCAATACAAAGGTGATTTAGATATAAATATAAAAATTAATAGCAGCATCATTTCTAGAGTTGAATCTACAAAATTCTTGGGTTTAAACGTCGATCAACATTTAAACTTCAAGAATCATTGTAAACAACTAGTTTCAAAACTTAACAGCATTCATTTTATATTTAAAAATCTAAAAAATATATTAACTACTCACCAGTTATGTAATTTCTATTACGCTCAGGTTTACTCGCGATTAAAGTATGCAATTTGCTTCTGGGGTCCGTCTCCACATGCTAGTGAGGTATTTGTGTGTCAAAAAAAAATTATCAGATGTATTGATGGTGTGTCGCAGCGAACAAGTTGCAGAGATTTATTTAAAAAAAATAAATTACTTACTTTATTTTCTATAACAATCTTTGAAATGTCCATCTATGTATTCAAGAATTCCAGTAGGTTCATCAAGAACTCGGACGTTCATGATCTAAATACTCGATCTAAGTGTGAGCTTAGAGTGCCTTTCAAGCATTTGAATATCTCAAAAAAATCCCCAAATTGTCTGGATATTACTATTTTTAACAAACTGCCTCAAAAATACTTGAAAGAATTTTTGATAGCAAGCGCTTTTTATAATTTAGATGAATTTCTGTTGGGTCATGAACGACTGTGTTCTTGATGAACCTACTAATGTCCTTGATGGACTCTGAATTGACAATTTATATCCACTATGGCACCACAAATAAAACTATTATTATTATTATTATATACGGGCATGTAGTGCATAAGAGCAAGGCACGTAGGCAGTGCCTCATATGCGACGTTTAACGAGCTACTATTCGTTCTCGGCACGCCAAACCTCCGCACTTCATTTCTCCAAAGCTTCCATGAAATTTAATATTTTACTGTTAATACATTTCATTGTGAGGGATTAAGTTAAAATTAGGCATTCAAGAGCTTTTATGTATTTTATTACAAAAAATTGATTCACCTTGCTTCAGATAAATAATATACCTACGTTTTCGAATTGATATCTTACACTGAAATATATTTTTTCGTTTATAAAATGAATTTATCATTAAACAAATAGGTACCATAAATATTATTATTCTTATAGACTTCCGATTAGGATTATTGCTTGCGAGTGTATTAGTTGTGAATGAACTTTGAATGATCGTTCTCTGAGGATGGTGTAAAGAACACCGAAACGTTAGCCATTAAGGCTGTCGGAACGCTCTGAATTTAAGCCAAAAATAGGGCTTCGGCTGATAGCTGATTGTTGACTTATTCGTCAACATTTTGGTAAAAATTCTTTCTCTATAAGGAAGATAAAGGACAAATCAAGGTCTCTAATGGACTACTTTTATAATTTATGTACGATTTACTAGAAAAAAGTCGGCATTAATTGTGCCAAAAAACACACGTTTTCAGTGTCACGATACGACCTTATTCGTACTTATTTCACAAAATTGTTCCATCACAAACCTAAAGTGACTCTTCCTTTTTCGGAAAAGTTTTTTAAATCTTCAAAATCTTTTCAAAATTTAGAGTAATCAACTGACAGCGGCACCCTTGCAACAGCATTTTTTAGTCTGGTAAGTAGTGTGGCTTAAATTCAGAGCGTTCTGATAGCCTTAAATGCAATTTTAACATCAGTATTGCTCTTTATTGATCCCTAGCCATAGATATTTTCCTCTAGTTGATGTTACTATTTAATTAGCCGTCACAGCTCCATTATTTACTGACCTGATATATGATATAAACTTATTTGTTACGGATACAACAGGCAAGCATTTCACCTTCCAGGCTTTTCAGCAGAAAGCCACGGCCAGAGGTGTAATTAGCTAGGTTTAAAAAAAAAAAAAACTAACGGTGTGCTCCCCGTGCGACCTCCCCTAATATCTGGTCGCCCTAGGCTCGAGCCTAATCGGCCTTCTGTAAAGTATGCCCCTATGTCTGGATGAAAACCGGATAACTGGCAACCTTGGCAACGACCAGTTAACTGCCGTTATTTTTCCACAACATGGCAACACGGTTTCAAAATGATATATAAAACACATATTACGGGAACATTAATTTAAACCGACCGACCAATGAAGCTGTCAGTGACAAGTCACACTGTATAATTTGTGTCGGCGACTATATTTTATGACGTCGTCCGTTGCAGACCTCCAACTTTTTTTGGGGGAACTCGACGTTTGAGGTTTGCACAATGTATCAAGTCGGAATGTGTAAACTACGAAGTATAGATGAAAATAGCTTTACTATGTAAAAATCGGGGAGTGCTTAATATGGGTAATAAATTTTTCATTTACTAGCTAATTGTAAACGTAGAGTTATTATGAAAATTTAAGTAGATAGCACCCCATGCTTTTTACAGTAAAGTTAATTTTGTTGCCAAATTATTTTGCATTTTTTTAGTTCATAAAAACGTGTTGGTTTAGTTTTTTTAAACTCTGATTTTATTTCTTATTATGGTTTATTGTAAAGAAACAAATTTAAACACACATTTTTAACATGCTTGATCATGAATCTGATTTCATCGAAATTATTTTCAATAATATATTTAACAGTACTCAACTTAGAACCCGGGAATTAGTCATTTAAACAGTGATAATTCAAGATCTCGGATGCTCTTTAAAAGTACGTCGATAAATTAGCGATATTTTATCAGATCAGATGTGGTCAGTGTTGCGGCTAACAACCCCGACGCAAAAACACTATGGCTTACACTGCGTTTCATTCATTAAAAAGTCATCCCTTTAAAAAGTGCTTATAGAATAACGGACCATACGATCTACGATTGGTCTGCCAAAGTAGAAATTATTTGTATTTGTAAAATGTATTTGCAAAATGCAAATTCAAATACCTATACAAATAAAAAACACTTTCATAGAATAATATAGTGTTTCAAATATCAAATAAAATATAGAAAAAGTATTTAGATACGGGATTTGAAATACTGTACAAGTTTGCATGCGAAGTACTTTTAGCACTGAACTGCCATGAAATTCGTGGTTGTAGAAATAATTTTGTATTGTACACTTTCTTACTTATAGGAGTTATGAGCATTTAAAGTCAAAAATGGCATTTTTGTTTTGACAGCTGATAACTCGGTTAAAAAAATCATAGGCAAATTAAAAAAAGCATTTTACCAGCTTTAAAATGCTTCACTCGAAATTTATCTGGATTTTTTTTTTGGAGCCCATAGATATGCAATTTTATAAAAAATTAAGAGATCATTTTTCTTTTTTTAATTTTCACGATTGCTGAAGGATGATAAAAAAATTTGAATTTTTGATTCAAAAACTTGAATGTTCAAGCTTTCTAAATGAGCTTTTGTTTTTTAAAATCTGACCATTTTTCGCAAAATACAGCAATTTGAAAATCATCAAAATTTCGAAATTTTTTATCTGATCACAATAATCTTAAGTTGAGGAGTGTAGTTGGTTCATTAACGCGAGGTTTGTGTTAATAAAAATCTTATCCGTTTAATTTGATTTGATATTATGAATGAATGAGATGCAGGGCAATTCGATGATACAGAAAATAAGGGATGATATAGACGAAGGGTCGGTTCGCGCACATTGCATAACGCCTCTGGCTCGCTTTTAATCTAACCTAACCTAACATCATCGCTTCATTCTATTGTAGATACACGGATTATGTAACTAATGTACGTTTAATACACTGCACATATCTTTCACAACAAATCACCGACACGCATTTTTGTGGTTCGCCGCCGGCTGATGTTTGCTCGGAGGCAATTGGCGATGAAATCGGTTCGACTTTTAATTTACTGTCATATGTGGAGATTGATGTGTTTGTCTGTCATTTGTTTTGTCAACGGATCTTCAGGTGCAAAATCTATACACAATCGGACTCATCTATTTCTCACTTGTGTATTTTCATCATCATCTATTTTATTCAAGGTCATTAGATACTTCATTAATAAATGAAGGGACCGGTCATATTTTTATCAACCACGTACCATCAATTAACATCCCCCTCCACTACTATCTAACGAAACGAGGTCACCTCTGTATCTAATAACGTATTTTCAAGTTTTTAGTTACTACGTCTCACGCAAAGTGTCTTCACATCCGCTGCTCAGCCAGTGGAATAATACGTTTTATCTCAAATTAATAAAGGTTTTTTCTCTGATGGACTGCCACGAAGTGAGGATGAAGGAGAAGTTGAAAATACATGAGTCAGCCCTGACAGCTTGAAAATACACGAGTTCTACTGTATTTAAAGTGCAAGCCGTTTTTTTTTCGACAGTTTACCAGTCGTCTTTATTCTACTAATTTACATTTTTTTTAAGGTTTTTGAACCACATATAGGTATAGATGTGCCATCACTATTTTTTATCTGGATGCTCCTTTTAACATTTCAGAAATGCCTGAAAACTATGAAAGAAAGTCAAATTTCATGTGTCTATTATATAAAAAAATTGATAAATAATATTTATCACTTTGGCGTGCAATTTTTTGCCGGAATTCTTTTGCTTTGTTATTTTGAAGGGATTATGCAGAACTGTCAACAATTTGTCATTAAATTGTATAGCATTAATTAATCATACAGTAATTATAAATTATTTTTATCCTACAAAATATAGTATTAATATTTAAAAGGAGCCAAGGCGTGGCTTCATCTACCCAAACAAAATATTGCCTATACGCTTTTATCAAAAATTAAATTATACTGTACCTAATTATAAACTATTTTTATCTTATAGCAAATATAGTATTAAAATTTAAAAGGACCCGAGGCGGGGTTTCATCTATACAAACAAAATATTACCTATAAGTTTAGAATATTCTATTAAACAAAGCATTTCGCGCTCTATTTTACAAAAAAAAAATTTCAACAAAACACCAAAACACGAACATTTTTTACGCAGAATCATTTTAGCATCGTCAAGAAAATTGAGCTCGTGTTTTTATGTTTTGCGGAAACTCTTTTGATAATCGGTGTCGGCGCCCCGAAATTTTCGGGGCGCCGAAAATCCCATTCCTCTTCCAGTGGGATTAGCATCGGAGTGAATAAATCCAATCTTCACTGGACTCCGCCTGAATTTCATTCATGGCCGGAGTTTTCTTTGAAAAATTTCATGTTTTGGAAAGCTACTTAGACTGGTTAAAAAAACAAGTGTATCCAGATGTGTAGATTTTCATAACCGGCGTTGTTTCAAATCTTGTTTTACGGGCTTGTAGGCAGCGGTCCATCGGTATTTCTACTTGACGTTTCGTCTACAACTGCGGTAGACATTATCAAAGGCGAAGTGTCCTTCTAAACGTTGTCACATCATCTTTGATAATGTCTACCATAGTTGTACACGAAACGTCTGGTAGAAATACCAAGGGACCACGGACTACAAATCCGGTAACCAAGAAGATTTGGAATATAAGTATGCGTTAATCCATTGTAAAAAAATAATGTTTATTAAATACCTAAGACCTGACTTTTTTTGAAAAATCAGAATTTTAATTTTTATGACCGAAATACCGACTTTTCCACCTGGTAGCTTCTATCTTTAAGAAGAAGTTTGTATATTATAGACGCTCAACAGCTGAGGTCATCAGCGTCTACTTATCTTTAGCGATAAGAGAGAATGTCATAAATACCCGGTTCGCAGTTGACTGTTCTCTATTAACATGTTACTGTGCCCTGAAATATTACGATAAGATGCTTTTTTTTGCGAAGCCCAAGCCACGCCTTGGCGTCTACCAATTGTAATACCTATACGTACAGAATGCTAGCTGTCATGTTAACTGAAGATAATTTGATCCTATTTTAAATACAGTCGAAGCGTTTGTCCATTTAACATTATAATACTCAATGAATGCATAGAAAGATTATGGGTATAGAAAAAACGCGTATAGTGAATTGAATTTAGCTGGGTATGTGGGAGACGGAGTTGGTAAACTTAACAAGTAAATATCGATTGATTTAAAAAAAAAAATATTATTTTGAGTTAAGTTTTCTTTTTATATTTTTTATAAAAACAAGTTATTACATTCAAATGATACTTCAACTTTTCGTTTCGTTTCGGAATCAGTCCTTTGTGTTTGTGTTTGTTTTTTTTTATTATACAGACGCAAGGTTATTAGAAGAACACAGGTTACCTCGTTCATGCATCAGCTGGAAGAACGTTCTATATTTTTATCAACCACGCAATATCAATTCATGCTGGATGGCGTCATCCTTCCACTAGTATTCAACTAAACGAGGCCATCTCTGTATCTTGATAATCTCGATTCAGACGCTTACAATTTCAGTTGCCAAGCATCTGTAATCTATATACTATGTCTCTCTAGGTTTTTCTCTTAAAATTAGTCCCACGAGGTATTTATAATAATCGCAATTTTCAGTTACTTGTCTATTACTGTACCCAACGATCATTGTATATTTTTTAAACGTGTCTCAAAAAACATGCGATGTTTACATAGGTAGTAGACAAGTTTAGTAGATACAGAGGCTACCTCGTTCCGTTAGGTAGTAGTTGATAAAAATATGAACGGTCTCCTAGCTGACGTCATTGATGGATCGAGATAACTTGTGTATCTACTAACCCTAAGTAATTGATAAAATTGACTAATCATAACTGTGAACAGTACTAACTTTTAAAATGGCTACCTTTTTAAATTATTCTAAAGTTATAGTCACAATGTAAAATCACACTACTTACAGAAAAGTACACGTAGATTTGGTTTTTACTATATTCCATAGTGAAAACCAAACATAATTTAGGTCGTCATGTAACTGCTGCCATGGCCTGAACCAGTCTTTCCTATAGAAATGTCCAACAAACTCTCAAATTGGGACCTGATTACAGGTAACAAACATGGAAAAAATCATTGTAGACCCTTCCTCAAAGCTAATTGAGGACTTAATTAGACTCAACAGAAGGTGATTGGACTTTTAACAGGGCATGCTTTCCTGAGAAACACGTGATGGGGATACATTAGGAATCAACGCTATGTAGATTATGCGAAATGGAGGATGAACAGCCACTCATATCGTATTCGAATTAGTGTTGGGTAACTCAGATCTGAACCGGTTCAAAGAGCCGACTCCGACAGAAGATCCGTGAGAGCCGACTCATTTTTTTTGATCCGACAGATCAACGGATCCGCATAACTCAGTGAAACACTTAACACACAGAAGCACATTTTACACTTATGTATCAGTTCTTGCTTTGATGCATCTGTCAGCTCAAATGACTCATGCATCACATGTTTGGCTATGCATTCTTGATTCTATACAGGTCGTGATATGATTGACTGAACTAGGTAACTCAGTGGCAGACTGCAGTAAAATATTCAGAACTCGGCTCTTTTTGAACCGGTTCAGTGAGCCGGCTCACATACAGGATCCAGATGCAAAGATGCAGATCACCAAAAAGACCCGTTTTTCCCATCTCTAATTCGAATGTGAGGACAACCATCTTTAGTTACATTGATGAGGATGGAATAGTTCCACAGGACAATCTAGTAGTAAATCTTCTGGAGCTCATAAGAAGATACAGATTATTTGCTGATTAGATCTAGTAGAAGGGGGAAGCACAAAAATTCTTTCAGGATGTGGTGCATACTGTAAAAAGCGTGAGGTGCTATCTACTTAAAACAAGGAGCTTCTGAGAAACTCATTGGATCTGAACCAGTCTGTGGAATTTCCTATAGAAATGTCCAGCAAACTATCAGGAGATGGCCATGTGAGCAGCATTTCTCAGATTGAGACCTGCAGGTTTCAGGTAACAAACATGGGAAGTAAATGATTGTAGGCCCTTCCTCAAAGCTAACTGAGGACTTAATTAGACTCAACAGACCGATACTCAGAAAGGTGATTGGGCTTTTAACCGGTCATGCTTTCCTGAGAAAACACCTACATGTGATGGGGATACATCAGGAATCAACACTATGTAGATTTTTCGAAATAGAGGATGAACAGCCACTCATATCGTGTTCGAATGTAAGGCTTTAACTTAAAGGAAGACAACCATCTTTGGTTACATTGATGAGGATGGAATAGTTCCACAGGACAATCTAGTAGTAAATCTTCTGGAGCTCATATAAGAAGATACAGATTATTTGTTGACTAGATACAGTAAAAGAGGAAGCACAAAAATCCTTTCAGGGTGTGGTGCATTTGAGCCTAGAGACCATTTCATTCTATTTTAATCTTCGATCTTTTTACTTGCTGTCATCTACGTTACGCTTGTGATGTGCCCATGTCCATTGTACAATTTTCTTAAACTAAATCGGTTTATTGGATGTTCATGTGAACGCAACAAAGACCTGTCTGTTCAGCATCAGTCTCTTCTCTATTATACAATGCCATCCATAACCCACGTCTTAATATTTCACAATAGAAATCACCAGAATATACATACATTCTCTTCTCAGTCTGGCTCTGGACCGAATAAATAAAACTGTTCATACAATTGAGCTGCTGTTCAGTATACAGGGTGTTTGAAAAAAATCGGACGAGTTCGAGACAGAAGTTAGGTATCTTGGATGTTCGTAGACTAGAGGTGCAATCGTGAGTAGTATTTTGTTTACAATCACTCACGCTCCCGAAAATCATTTAAGGGGGTATTCTAGTGTAGAGGCATGAATTTCGCCGGGTTTTTGAAGCGCTGTACAAAGGAAACAAAAAATATTTTTACTATAAATTTTTTTATCATTTGTTTATTGATGTTTTATTATTACATAAAAAAATTATTAAAAAAAAAAATTAAAATTGACAAAGTTATGAGCAGTCAAAGTGGGGCGTCAAAAAAAAAGAGGGTGTCCTGGCGTGCATTATTCCAACCCTCCTGGTGATCTGGTACATAAAAAAAAAGGATTCTTAATTATTATAGATGCCGCTTTCGTATAACCCTTGGATAAGTTAAAAAAAATTTTTTTTTTAAAATGGCGGCAGTTTGAAAAAAAAAATTTTTTTTTTCATATTTTTTTAACAATTCCGAATTTTTAAAAAATACTAAATGAGAGGTTATAGTTTTGGGCAAGGGTCACGCGATGAAGCGATGTATAGAGAACATCCTCTCCAAATTTGAAGTAAATCAGTTCATTAGAACTCGAGATATCCTTACCGCCAGCTCGAAAAAAGTAATTCCGAGAAAAACGCGTTCAAAGTTTTGAGACAAGTTTTCGACAATTTTACTTATAGAATGGTACAGAATACTTACATATTTTTAATCGGCGCAAAACTAACTTAAAATGAAACTAAAAGGAGAATATTCCAACAAAACAAGTTTCTATGTCCTTCAATTAAAAATAGATTTAAAATGAATTCTTTACAATAGAAAGGGACATAAGTAGGGACTCGGGAACGCCTACCGTCTTTTGTTAACTTGTAGCGGTCGGGCCGGAACCGATGCCACGTCACTAAAACGGCTATAACTCATGAAATAATAGGAATTTTGAAAAATCCTTTTAATGACATATTTTTGAATATCTAAACTTTGAAAATATGAAAAAAAAAAATTTTCGATTTTTTAAAAATTCTACAGTAAAATACCCCCTTAAAACTCACGCCTGTTCACGTACTACTTACTCTTTTTTATAATCAGCAGCAAGTCAAATTTTGCAAAGCTTAATGCTTAATCACAATTATAATGCAAACAGTTATAAAATGAATTTTGCGACCATATAGTTCTAAATTTCCCAAGAGCATTTTACAATCTGAGGAATCAGCCACCTTAAAAATAGTTTATATAATTTATGTGATCATTAAAATAGTGTTAATAATAAATCAGATAAAACGATATATATTATATAGTCATATTGTTTGTTACAGTTGTACGTTGATTCAGTTGTCGAAAGTGTTGAAACTCAGGAGTGCCAACTGAATCGCCGAAAATGGCCAAACAAACGATTCGACAGCAAGGATGCGGTTCGTGAAAAAAAGGTAGGAAACAATATATACAGTATGAATTAGATTAGTGGCGAAACTGGATTAACCGAACAAAAAAAATGTTAGACTAGTGCTGGGTTGCAGAAAGGTTTGTCAAATAATTTGATTTGACAACGACCTTAGATTGTGAACATATATTTTTCTCCATAAGAAAAGCATTGTAGAATTTTAATTCGATTCTGTTCGAAAAATAATTGATCGATTGAAATCATATTTTTTTAAACTGTGTATACGTGTATTTAACATAGTTTTTTGCACAATTTTTACTTCGAAACAACATTTACCTACGCATTTTTATCAAAATTTGACTCCTTCTGTGTAGATCAAGCATTTGTTTTTGTGTGAATACAATGTTGTACATGACAGGGAGTTTGTATACGACATTAGACTGCTCTTGCATGTATGAAAACCATAATTGTATTATCACAGTATAGCATAGATGTATTTGAGCAAGACCAATACCAAGACTGTCCCAGTCTTGGTCTTGGTCTTGCTTTGCTCATCACTAGTTTCATCTCACATCCGTTATTTGTACCTTGCTGGTTATAAGTTATAAGACGAGGTATAATATGATGATGGTATACGGTGAATGGCGTTGGTTGGAACGCAAACACGCGTCATTGACGTGTCAGTTAAAACGACAGGACACGCATTGTCTGCCCTTCAACGGTAGTCAAACATTTCAGTCGCCAGTCCAGTCGGCCAGAGCCGCACGTGTCGGCGCCGTCCTCTTCGGCCACGTCGGCGTTTCGATTTGACCGGCTGGACGCATGTAACGTCAGGAATGCACAAGTCATTTCGCCGTTGTGGGTGGCTAGAGAAGCACCACCAGCGTGTGACCGTGCCATATTGTAGGACTCCTTGATCATCCTTATGACCTCACTCACTCACTCACTTTTTCTCTCTGTGTGTATGTTGTGACAGTTGCTTAATAGAAGTGAAGATGTTGATGACTCGTGAATTTTTTCAAAAAGGAATTTTTATTGCACTAATTATGTTGAAACAATTCGATTCGTAACAATACAGCTCAAGACGGGCAACTTATATATCGAAATCTTCAAAGTCATTAACGACTTGATCTTTCATGTCTCGGTCGATTTTTGCAAGACCAAGATCAAAACTCGACTTGCAAGACAGAAACCAAGATTATGCTAGGCTTGGTGCCATATTGTAGGACTCCTTGATCATCCTGTTGACCTCACTCACTCACTCGTTCTCTCTGTGTGTATGTTGTGACAGTTGCTTAATAGAGGTGAAGATGTTGATGACTCATGAATTTTTTCAAAAAGGAATTTTTATTGCACTAATTATTTTGAAACAATTGGAGTCGTAACGAAATCTTCAGTCATTAGCGACTTGATATTTCTTGTCTCGGTCGATTTTTGCAAGACTAAGATCAAAACTCGACTTGCAAGACAGAAACCAAGATTATGGTAAGCTCGGTGCCATATTGTAAGACTCCTTGATCATCCTGTTGACCTCACTCACTCACTCGTTCTCTCTGTGTGTATGTTGTGGCAGTTGCTTAATAGAGGCAAAGATGTTGATGACTCGTGAATTTTTTCAAAAAGGAATTTTTGTTGCATTATATGTTGAAACAATTGGAGTCGTAACGAAATCTTCAGTCATTAGCGACTTGATATTTCATGTCTCGGTCGATTTTTGCAAGACCAAGATCAAAACTCGACTTGCAAGACAGAAATCAAGATTATGGAATCTTGGTCTTGTTTTGCACATTACTAGCGCTGTCCGTCGTTTAGAAGTTATGGTGACATTTTAATTAAAAAAAAAAGACAAATGCGAGTAGAACTCATACCCTTAGGATTCTGTATCGTTTATAGGTAACACCTAACAATTCCACATAAAATAAAAAATTTATCATTTTCGGATTTTTTCCTTCACTCGCGCCAAATTACAAGATGCTACGTCAATGGAAATTAATCTACAGAATGTTCAGAAAGTCCCGAAACGCTGAAATATCTCAACGGAATGGTGTTTTCATGGAAAATGTTCCGAATAAAAGTTTCTCAATTCTAAGCAACGCTTATTTTGGTGACAAAAATTTCCCCACCTCGGGGATTCCCCTGCGGAGGACTGGGGTCAACTCTAAAATTTCAAATGACAAACCCTATTTTTCTCTCTTAGATCGTATTTTCCAGACAAAACTGAGCATCTTTTGTCCGAGAAATTTTTTTTCAAGCTACCGATCAAGAATGGGGGGTGTTCAGAAAGTCCGGAGAGCGTTTCCAGACTTTTTGAACACCCCCACCATTCTTGATCGGTATAGCGTGAAAAAACAATTCTCGGACAAAAGATGCTTAGTTTCTTAGAACGTGTTTGTAGAGCACACAATTTCCAATCAGTTTCCAATCCGTTAAAAACCGCGCATGTGCAAAGAATAAAGCTATTATTTCTTTAATAAAACAAAATCTGATGGCCTTAAAACGGACGACTTTCCAAAAATTATAAGCAAACAATTCTTAAGTCAGAAGTGAAAACCCAATATAATTAATATCTATATAGTATAGTATAATTTGAAAAATTCCGAAAAGTTGGATGACATAACGAGCCTTAATAATGTTGTAGAGTGGTCGTCGCGTGTGGTCAGATAAACGATAAGAGATTAAGAGATAAAAGTGTGAGAATAAATGTTAAAACTATTAGACGCTGCTGTGAACAGGTTGAATGAAGCTACAAGGAGCCCATTTTATTGTTTGGCAGGTATAACTCTATATGTAGGTACAGATGTGGCAAAAGCATTAAAAATTAAATACAGTTCATCTTTAAAGTTCATTTCCAGATATATGTTATAATAGAAAACAGTAT
This sequence comes from Venustoraphidia nigricollis, assembly GCA_034508555.1. Classification (NCBI taxonomy): domain Eukaryota; kingdom Metazoa; phylum Arthropoda; class Insecta; order Raphidioptera; family Raphidiidae; genus Venustoraphidia; species Venustoraphidia nigricollis. The sequence goes on along the minus strand of JAVRKA010000125.1, from coordinate 530,837 downwards.
CACGGGTGATTGGAATAATGAAAATAAATCATTTTAAACACGCATTGATTGCAACGTTTCGTCTTTTTTTTATTAAGACTTTTTCAAGCTCTAAAAAATTTTTACAAAAATAAACATTCATATAATATTTACTAAAAAGAAACAATGTTTCTTTTTAGTAAATTATTTAATCCATAATGTTTAATATTTTTATTATATGAATGTTAGTTTTTGTAAAAAATTTTTAGAGCTTGAAAAAGTCTTAATAAAAAAAAGACGAAACGTTGCAATCAATGAGTGTTTAAATTGATTTATTTTCATTATTCCAATTGCCCGTGATACTGTTTTCTATTATAAAATACAGTATTTTTTTATTTCATTGTTATTATGCTCCGGCTCTGAAATAGTAGACAGTGAGTCATCATTTATTACGAGTCGCTTAATAGAGCAGTGAAACTATGGAAATCATACCGTACCCAAAATAAACTAGAAATATGTACCATTTTCCCTTTTGACTTTTAGCCAAGTTTTTATATTATATTGTTTGATCGAAATAAACGTTTTAAAAATAGCATGCGTCTTACACAATTCTATGTATAGATAAAATAAAATTTTAAAAAACGAGCAAGCCGAATTTTTAATGTAAGTTTGTAAAAAAAAAACTTTAAAATGTCAATTTGCCTTCCCGTAATTCGAAATCTCGTCACATGTTATAAAGAAATATTGACGAATATCACGTTCTTTGATCCAATTTTTAGGAAAAAAATTACGTTTTTTGAAATTTTTAAGCAGCAAGCCGAATTTTGTGAAACTTAATGCTTAATCACAGCTGTAAAAACAGTAATAAAATTAATTTTGCGACTACAGTTCGAAGTTTCCCGAGAGCATATTTCACAATCTGAGGAATCACTTACATTAGCTTAAAAGACGAGTTGTAATTTTTGGTGTAACGCTTCCGCTGGTACTTTGACACAACAAAATTTAAAAAAAAAATGAAATTAAATGGCCTCAAATAGTCTAGGAGGTACCAGTGGACGTATAGAACACTTATGAACTAGTTTCTTAATTCGTTTGCCCTTTGCTGAAAAAAAAGGTTGCTGAAAACTAATGAGCAATAAGAAAAAAAAATTGATAAAAAAAATTTAATATATTTTTTTATTAGCGAAAAAAAGAGAAAAAATAAATATCATCGAATATTACAAGAGTAATCACAAAAAAAAACAATAGTATATTATTAATTATTTGTTTGCCATGTAGGACAACCTCTGAAAAAAATATTGAGCAAATTAGTTTAATAAAAATATATACCTAATTAAGCGTCAGAGGACTAGCCTTCGTGACAACCAATTCTCTTAATGAAAAAAAAAAAAACTGACTCTAAATTTATTAAATATCTAATTCAACACCAACGACCGCAATTTTTGAAAAAAAAAACTCACTGACTGATTTCTTTAAAGCTGGACCACGTGATAAAACGTGAAATGACGGATTCACCGGTGGTTAGGGATTGCAATCCAGCGGCATTTTCAATCCAGCTGGATTTATGCTGGATTAAAGCAAGTTCAGCTGGATCCAGCGCAGATCCAGCATTAATCAATTTTTCAAATAAATATAACAATTTTTTAACTCTAGAAACTTTAATAACTATTTATCTACATTTACATCAAATATTCTTTTTTTTTTGGCGTTAGTAAAGTACTCTAATAGTAAATAATAGTTATGAGTATCCGGAGTATAATTATTAATTATCATAATACAGTCTTAAATCACTTGATATTCTAGATATCTGAAATAGTTATTCATTTATCTATTTTACAAACTATGTAGTCTCAGTTTCTCAGTCTCAATAATTTTAGAAATAAAATTGCGCTTCCCGCTTATAAAATGTATAGTTAACTCTTATTAGAAAGAAAACTTTAATATAAATTATATATTATATAATTTAAAATTTGACTTGTCTTTTAAAGAATAAAGCCAATGAATTATGTAACATTTTTTTTTTACTTTTTTTAAAGTAAGATCTCAAAAAAGAAATGTTATTGATGGTGCTATCTCCCAGTCTACTTCTTAAAAAAATGCAGATATACCTGCCTGCGGAAAGGACTCTCACTATCTCTACGCTGGTTAGTTTAGAGTCATTACATAATCATAGATTAAATAGATTAAAGTTAGGTTTTCACCTCTTATTTTCATAAAGTGCCATTTCTTTCTTCAATATCTTATCATAATCCTTCTCGAATTACTTGTTTTTAGCTGATTGCGGATTCGAACCGCTGGATCCGGCACCAGATGCTGGATCCAGCAAGACCAAAAATGTGCTGGATCCAGCATTGCAATCCCTAGCAGTGGTACTGTAATGTTATGTTACATTGGTAATTATACCTTAACAGCTTTGAATTGTCCAGCTCTGTAATGTTGTTCAGTAATATGTGTCGACAGGTGACTGAAATCCCGCTGCGCAGCCATAGAATCTAAGCCATAATAATTGACAGCTAGTAAAACTTATAACTTGACCATAACAATACAGGACCGGCTTTGATACTAAACTTATAGATACGATTTTTTTATAAAGATCGATAAATTAACATAAACCAGGACCTCGTTTAATTCTGTTTCAATATCACGCGGTTTCTAAAAAATAAAGTTTAGCCACTATAACGCAACTTATGAATCAGTTTATCCAAAATGATTCAAATGTTGATAGAACTTCAAAAGCAAGACGAAGTGTTATTGATGCAATATCTTGCTGAACGAAACTGAAAAAGGCAAACGACATTAGATGACTTCTTCATAAAAAACAAAATATGTCAAATGAGGAGCCTTTCTCATCACATAACTTCTTACTCAAACTTTTATTTGATTTTCATAAATGTTTGATGAACAATAAAAAAATAAATAAATCTATAATTATTCTTAAAAACTATCAAAGACTCTTTAATCGAAAGGTATTGAAACTTGTTTTTAATCTACACATTGTTTATTGTTTATATTTTCTTTTATTTGTTAAGTTTTGGCAATATTTGTTAAGTTTTTTTGTTAACATTTGTTATACTTATCCTTGTTTTCTAAATACCTACTGGTATTGTTTGTTAAAAGCTCATTAGTCACAAATTTGTGCATAATATGTATTTTTATTTTGATGAGGCAGAGTAGAAATCTGCTGTGGCTGCATATCTGTACCCAAATAAAGAATTTATTATTTATTATTTTATTAATTAATGTGATAAAAAAGTATATTTAACAATAGATGTTAGAAAATTAAACAAAAAAATTCTGTTCTGTTTCACTTATGTCTATTATCCACGTATTAAGATGACCTTAGTAGCGCTGTTTCGTATAGCGGAGGAACTTATTCAAATATAGAAATCCTCACGTTTTCTAGGAGTTTTTATGAAACACACCTGAGTATTGTTTTACACCAATGTGTAAGAGAGAAACGATTGTTAGAGAGAGAGGCCTGTCTAATGAGCAAACCGTGTAATATTAACGCCATGGGTTGAAGGGACATTTTCGAGCGTTTTTGCGATTGATTTGAATGCGAGCCAGACAAATCCCGTACACACAGAGTGGGTGAAGTGGGCGTCGTTGGGCGTCGTCCGTCGTCGGCACAGTGACCGATGTGTGGCGGTGACACCATCACGCCTGCTCGTGACAAGCGACTAACGCGGCCGGCGTTCTTTCGATTTAAATGTAAATGTGTCAACGGTATACCGCACAAACAACATTTATGTATGATAGTAGGTACTGTGATTTGAGAATATACTACAGTGTCCGTCTTTTTGCGTTACATATGCTGCCTGCCCGTTGGCAATGGACATGGGCACATAACAAGCGTAACGTAGATGGCAGCAGGTACATAACGACCTAAGTTATGATTAGTTTTCACTTTTCATTATGGAGTACAATAAAAACCAAATCTATGTGTTCCTTTCTAAATTATATTTTTTAAATAAGGCATAATTCAAAGTAAAAATTGAATTAAATTAAACTTGGTTTATTTCACCGACGTATTTTTTACTTAATATATCAGTGAGATTTTGATGAATTTTTTGTAGTTGGCAACACTGTCTCTTCCCCTATTGGTAGTATTTTTAGCACCAAAAAGTTCTTGTTTTAAAATTTGTTTGCTACAAAAAAACGCAATGTTGAATTCGATAGATAAGCAAGTTCCTTATATATTTTGTTCTCGACTTAGCAACTAGAAGAGTTGTGGATGGACTATGTAACGTGTTCGAATGGACACTCTGTATACGAAATCAGGGTCAGCCTCTCCGAGAGTGTCGCTAAAAGGTTAGCTGCAACCGATAGCTTTGACCATAATGCTATTTCTGGTATAGGGATATTATCACGGGTCACGTGACAGGCTCGAATGCCAAACTATATTACCATTTCAATTATACGCGTGCAAATTATAGTATAATTCCTTTTCGGGTTGGAGAAAACTACAAACCACCATTCACAACGTGAGCATGCAGCTAAGCTAGTTTTTAAATATTTGAGTTATTTTATTGAATGGTAGTCGTTGATTTTTTTTTTGTTTTGTTAATAATTATTTCTTTTAGTTTTTGTTTGATTTCTATTTTTTCTAATATTTAGGCATTATTCAAATTTACATATATCTCCACAATAATAAACAACACAATTATTTTGTATTTATTAATAAGAAATATAAAAAAATATCCTCGGTAAAAAAAGCAAAATTTAATTTATGATAATTTAGAAATTGAACCTGAGAGGTTTTACATATCTAATAATTTGTAAGCAGACGACGCAGCATAACGACCACGGCTGCTGATTGTCTTAAAACAGGTATACAAATTGCAGTTTTAATTTTGATTGAGTATATAATATCAAGTCACCGCTTCATGGGTAGAATAAACTCGTCTTTGGGGTCATTTTGACGCAAACATTAAAACATTTATGCGTAAAACATGACCCTCCTTGGCAATGGCAAAGTGTTCAAATATCGGAAATGATCACATTAATAAATAATAACAAATAAATGAAAACTCTTGAAAATTCTACAAAAATTATTATTAAATTATTTCTCGACGATGCTCGTAGTTTCAGACAATAAGTCCATCCTCAGGAATATAAAACATATTCCTGGACTTATTATTCGAAACTATCGTCGAGAAATAATTTAATAATTTCGAGTTGTTATCGTCCATGATGTTATATGTCCAATTACCCACTATCCATAAACATAATTTAATAATATTTTTTGTAGAGTTATCAAGTGTTTTTATTTATTTGTTATTATTAATCATGTTCTACCAAGTACTGAGTGAAAAATCAGTGCAAATTACATTAATAAATGATCAGATAATTGGTGATTGTGTTAAATCCAAAACTTTGGAATAGTCACCATCTTAAACTTTTTTCAATCTAATGAACTTTAACAAACATTGCACAGGTTGTAGAAATTTCTCAAGATTTTTTCCACATCTAAAATACAAATAAATAATCACAAAAAACCGTGCACTTGAAAAAAATCCAAATAACGTTCCGATTGTTGATTTTTTTCTATATATATCTGTTTTGTGAGTAAAAAGCACTTCAAGTATAGAATATTGTAACCACAGCTCTCTTTGCATTCAAATAGAACACGCATGCAAGTACTTTACAATAAAACATTCCTCATAATATTCGAAATAAAAAATAAGAAAAAAATATTTCATTAAAAAAGTCCAGTGGATCGTAAAGCCAGTAGCAATAATAATCATATTATAACAGCCCATACATATGTATCCTACCACTGAAAACTGGGAGATTCAATCATGTACTGTTTGCCGTGGATAACAAGGGTTGCTTCCCAAAAAAATTAAAGTTTAAAAAAGCTAAACCACGCTTTTATGAACTGAACAATGCAAAATAGTTTGACAACAAAATTAGCTTTAGTGTAAAAAGCGTGGAGTGCTTAATATCAGTAATATATTTTTCATTTACTAGCTAATTGTAAACGTAGAGCTGTTATGAAAATTTAAGTATATAATTATTTTGCATTTTTTAGTTCATAAAAGTGCTTTGTTTTAGTTTTTCTAACTCTAATTTTAATTAATTATTTTAACTAAAAACCAACATATCAATTGACTATGGGGTAGGCCATGCAACGAACGGTACTGTGCAATAAATAAATATCTGAACTTCGACATAAGCAGTTTTACCTTTTGGTCGCCGATATACAGTACAGCCTTGATATAACAAAGCTGAAGGGAATTAGAAAATATTCGTTATACATACCAATTAATTCGTTATAATGAAGTTTGGTATGTAGAGGTTAGGTTGGTTTAAGATTCGTTTTAACCCATTTTCTTCTGAAAACTTATCTTTAAACTTTAAAACTATGGCCAATGTACTTGCCGGAATTTTGAATTCTTTAGCGATGTCTAATTTTTTCTTTGTAGGATTCTCGTCTACACACTTAATGGTTTTTCGTTTCTCTGCGATGGTTAAGGAACATCTTTTTCGTTTCTCAACCGCTGCAACTTTAAATTTACTAACAACAGTGACCAACAGAAGTGTTTACATTACTTTACATCAAATAACAATGATTGTCTTACGATAAAGTTAACGTGTCTGAACTTGTCGACACATGAATTATTAATTAAATAATCAGTTTGATCAGACCAAAATTTGTTTTAATGTTGATTACACCTTCATTACATTACAACGTTTCATCAGGCATCCCGACTTCATCAGGTAATCTATAGAACACATACATAATTTTTAGTGTATTTGCCATATGGCAACATACACTATTGGCGTCGGTCGGATGGCGGGACCTAGGGGTCGGACCAAAATTTCTCGACGTTTCATAACCTCCTAAGCACTTTGGCACCATTTTTAAAAATGTTTATATATATATGTATATATATATATATATATATATATATATATATATATATATATATTTATATATATATATATGTGTACGCGCGATAACTTTCGAAAGAGTTAATTGATTTCAACGAAATTTGGGCCACGTGTTGAAACCCATCACCGCAAGAAGCCTATTTAAAATGGGCCTAATCGGGCTATTTTAAGGGTAGTTTTTAGGGGTTGAAAAATGTTTTTGGGCTCCAAAATACCGAAAAAATTCTCCGAATCGTTTCAAAATTGAAATTTAAACCTCTGGTAGTAATTAAAAAGTGTCCCCAAAATTTTAATAAAATCGGCCCGACAGGACCGGGTTTACAAATTTTATGAAAACACTAGTTTGCAGATAGTGACTTATTTATTGAAGGGTGTATTTAATTCGGTGTAGACGTTAGATTGATAATAATATTACAATTAAGAAAAAAATGTTATTTTAAGGGGTGTATTAAGGGTTTAAATTTTTTATTTTGCCCAAAAACAAACTTAATTTCACATAATAAAAGTATAAAACCACACGGCCCTATACAAGCAAATACACTATATTGTCGACAGGGTTTTGGCACTGCGACCCGGGTTTTTTTTTTACAGTTAACATTTTAAATTAAATAATTGAAAATAATTAATTATATAAATCATCATACCATGAAATTATATCAACATTAAAATAAATTTTGGTCGGATCAAAGTGATTATTTAATTTATATTTTACATAGATCTGAATAATACCACTATACATGAATTATTGTTATTGTGGAATTGTGTGTGATTGATTGGTAGGATATGTTATGTAAAGGTTATAAGTTGACAAAAATTGTTAAATAGAGGTAAATTATACTTTCTATTTATATTTTGCAATGATTGAAAATTGGTTATAAAGGGTTTTTTGACAAAAAATATTCGTAATGTAAAGGTATATTTTGCATTAACTATTACGGGCAGTTCTAGGGGATTTAGAAAAATTTGTTAAATCGAGGAAATCGTTGTAGGTATTGAGGTTATTAAGGTATTATATTGAAATGTCTTGGCAAGAAACCGTCGGTGAACAGTAGTTTTGATTTGGGAGCACCGGGTGATGATATAATAGAGGCAGCCGCACCCCCGCTGCGTCATAGGCCACTTGATATTATTCAAAGATATTTACACTTGATTGCTGCTGTATAAGGATTACACGACTGGTCTTGTCTCTTTCTTTAATATCCGTAATCAATATCCATGTCTCTGTCTGTTGCACAGTGACGTGCGCTATACTTGCAGCTGCGAACGGAATCCTCGATTGTTAATTGCGGTGTCGGTGTACGCCACTGCTATTGGTGATCTAGGCGAAGATATATACGTGCTTGGTTCGCTTCCTGCAGGAGACCGTGGGAGACGCACAACTCCCTGGAATCACACATTTAATATATGCGGGTTCTGTTATGGGTAATCGAAAACTATGTGAAACGTGGTAATGCATTATTTTACATTTTTACTTCCGCGAGCGATCGTATGGGAATGAAGAAAGCATTGCGAGATTCCGACGGAGCAAAGCAAGACCAAGACTGGGGCAGTCTTGATCTTGGTCTTGCTCATTCGGTCTTGATTTTGGTCTTGCTCAAATACTTCTAGCTTTGGTCTTGCTTATATAATCTCAGTCTTAGTCTTGGTCTTGTGGATCGTTTTCAAATTTTAAGAATACGGCACGAAACTATTCATTTATATGTATACTAAGTTTAAAATCTTAAACTTGAAAAAATCGTTTTACGGTAGATTCGTCCGAACCTCCGGGTTCACCAATGTAACGACCGATTATCGAGCGGTTTTTCAGGAATTTATTGTGGGAGAACTACTAAAGTTTTTTCAACAGTTTTTACGCCAGTTTGTTCGTGTATTATCTAGTATTCTACATAAATTTTGTTAAAAGTGTAATCAAATTGATGTGCCTCTGATAAAGGCTGAAACGTGACTTCCACAAAATGACACTGCCAAACGGTGTGCAAGATGCAATACGCATCGGTTGTCTGAAACGAAAAATGAAAATATCTCGTTATTCGCAATCCATTTGCCGAGGTACTGACGTAGGGATTTTGCATAATTTTGAAAACTAACAAAATGGCGGACCTTGAAAAAAAATCCGTTTTTACGTATTTTTCTCTGACATCATAAGCTGTAAAAAATGTAAAAATCAAAATTGAAAAAATCCCCTACGTCAGTACCTTGAGTAATGTATAAAAACTGCACACACAAAATTTCAACTTGTTTCATTGAATACATTTAGCGCAATCCTGCACACCAACTTGAAAAACATAGTTTTGAGAAAAACGCCTTTGCAGCTTAAGGACGCTATGAAACATAGTTTTCAGAGATTTACATACAAATCCTTTTAGGATGTCATTTCTAACATGTGTTAGATAAGAAATATACAAAAAAAATCAATTTTTTGAAAATTTTACACTGGTGAACCCCCTTAAATTATCTCTAACTGAAAAATTATTGATGGTGAACTCCTTCTGAACGTCTTGCGCAATGAATAATTTAAAAATTATTATACCTGCTTCAGTAAATAGTTGCTTGATGTCAGGAATAACTTTTTAGCAGCTTCAACGAAGTTTTGAAAAAAATTAAACTAAAACCTATTACAATATTGGTAGATATGTTTAGTCATAAAATAAATTCTCTATACAGTAAGACCTCGGTTAACGCTGTTCCGGTTAATGCTGTTTCAGTATTACGCGTTTTCTAAAAAAAAGTTTAGCAATTATAACGTAAATTACAGATCAGTTTATACAAAATGATTCAAATGCTGATAGAAGTTCGAAGGCAAGACGAAGTGTTATTGATGCAATATCTTGCTATCTACAACAGCTTGCTGAACTAAACCAAAAAAAGCAAGCGACATTAGATGAATTCTTCACAAAAAAACAAAATATGTCAAATGGGGAACTTTTCTCATCACAAACATAACTTCTTACTCGAACTTTTATTTGATTTTCATGAATGTTTTATGAACAAAAATTGACATTAGCAATTAATAAATCTATAATTATTGTGGTAAAAAAAAGTATTTAACAATAAATGTTACAAAATTAAAAAAAAACTTACAAATTTTCTTATTCTCGGTTCTGTTTCACTCATTATCTACGTATTAAGATGACCTCGTTTAGCGCTATTTTGTATAGCGCAGGAGCTTATTGGAACGTATCTCCCGCGTTAAACGGCTCTTACTGTATTTTGAAAATAATTTTAAAAGTATTCCCTCCAGTATAAGAAAATCTACTAGGGGTACGTTATTGAGTTGCGTATATACAATTCTCGATACACAAATGTTTACTTTTCCCGGTCCCGGATGTGTTGATGCAGTCCCATGAATGTAGGGGTGCTGATATGGGGGTGGTCTATGCAAATCTACTACCCTCTAATGCGCGTCTTAGATAAATAAAAGGGGCGCGGTAAAAGGCTATGAATAACTCTACATCATTTGATCATCTATGTTTTATATGTCTGTATACAATCCTTGCAGTGGATAGATCCGCTATCTGGTGGCGTTCGTACAATGGATGTCTTACAAGATAAATTAAATGTTATGATCTTTGAATTATTTCCTTTTTTGTTTACGCGTTGCCCTTGAATTTTAACTATAAAGGGGAAAGGCAGCTATAGTTTTATGATGTAAGGTTTGCTCCCACGAAGTAAGCTATTGAGGAGTTGATAAAAAATAATATATTTTATCAACTCCTCAATAGCTTACTTCGTGGAAGCAAACCTCACAGTCGACTATCGATAATTTGACACTCAAGAGAACAAAGAAAAATTTCAAATTGCCAAGAGTTCCAAATAATAAGAGTTTAAGAGGGGAAAAGTGTCTTAGATACAAAAAAATAAGAATATTTTTGTGATTTTTTTTTCCAGAGTAAGTACCTTATTTATTAATATTTTAAAAATTTGTTACATTATTAAGGACCATTCTAAGAATATTCTGTTAAATTTTCATCGAAAAATATTGAAAAATAAGCCAGTGGTAGTGGTCAGATCTGAGTCACCTCAAAAAAAAGTTTCTTTGCGGTAGTCAGGATAACCCATGATTGTTTCATCCGAAATTAAAAAACCAAAAAGATTTCTTTAGAACATAAGTTTATCTTGGATTTGTCAGAAGGAATTAACAAAATATTCATTTTTGAATTTTTGGTAAAGGTGCAATAAAAAAACTCTGATTTTTGCCAAAAATTGCTCTTATTGTTTATTTAAAAAATAGGTTGTAATTGAAAAAAAAATCCGTATGACAAAACCGAGTATTTAGTATGCAAAAGAAGTGTGCAAAGTTTAGACGAAATCGGCCCAACGGTTTTCGAGAAATTTTGACTACCGACTTAAAAAAAAAGTTTTGAGAAAAACGCGATTGAAGTTTGATACATTGAATAAAATAGAGAAGAAAAGACCGAGCGCCCGGAGACTCAATTGTCTGTAATTCGAAAAGTTTTGCTCCTAATAACTTCAAAATTTCTGACAATATTTCTTATAAGTTGTAGTATCAGACACAAAATTTTTAAAAAAATCGACTTTCAGACCTTTTTCCCCCCTTAAATAACCAAGAAGAAGGGAGGAAAAAATCAAGTATACAAGAGTTTGATCAAAATTTGTGATTTTTTAAATCTTATATTCACTTATTCATTTCGAAAAGAAGTCCGTAATTTTCTGTTGAGTGGCCGACTTCAATCTATCAGTGTCCAATGGATTTTCAATAGTGGTGAGAGCTGCGAAGAAATCGTCACTTTTATGTATGTAAGCAAACGACAGGTCTGTGCATGATAAACGTTTCAAATTATAGAGAGTATGGAAGCCCAGATTTCAAATTATTGCATGTTGGCAGGTAAGATACTATTCCTTCAACTTCAAATTACCGAGGGGACCAATAATTAGTATTGATTTTATTCAATTTATCGAGTATTTAAGAGACCGGGAAAAAATTTCAGTCACATTAAAGCGGTACAGCAATTATTATTGAGATAAGAAATAAAATACCCAGCTAGAAGGTACATAATATTATTTTCTTTATTTAAGTTATTTTTTTTTACAATTTTGCAAAACACAATTCACATAATAATAATAATAATTGTGACTTAAGTAAATTTCTGAAATCATGTACAATAATATGTCGATATAATTTAATCAAAAAAATTTTTTTTGATTATGAAATAAGTATATATTTTTTATTTTTACATATTTCTACAATATTACCGACTTTTGTTTACTAATATACAAATTTTAGTATTTTAATCAACATTAATTTTCAAAATTAAATGATTTCATTAATATCAGCTCTTTTCGCATAGTAACGGTAAACTACGAAACCAGAGAATCAAAATAATAATATAATTTTCTTTGATCGACTATAGATGAGCAGTTCGAAACGAAAAAATATTGTAAAATTTTGAAAAGTTGATTTTGCTCTAAATTAGTACCATTTCCCCTATTAATGGTAAAATCGTGGAATAAATGATATATATAAATGCATACATTAATAAACAAAAAAATCGGTATAATTAAAACATTAGTTTAGAGTCTACACTTTAACGTAACACTGACAGCTTGTGCGGTTAATCGTCGAACAACATACGCTTACCGCCCAAGCAGTCACTGTCAACCGCTCGATTGCTCGCTCAAATCCTGTTTTCCCTGCTCTGTTGCCTAGATAACCATACTCACGTATATACAAGGTTAGTAGAATACTATAGGTTGAACGATAACATTGTTGAAAGTGTGACTAGGCGAGACGAGAGAGAGGGCGGGGTTAGTAGACATTTATCCCAACTGTCAAACGTTCATTATAATTGAAAAATCAAACCAAGGGTTTCGAAAAACGTAAGAAATCAATTCAACCAATCACAGATGTGATCATTTTTATAGCCTGTTACGCCCAACCTATAGTACTCTACTAACCTTGAGTATAATATGTGTAGCAACTGCTCGATTGTATAACGAAATTTCGCCGTACGATACGGTCGCGACTGGCTCGGGCCGTCGTGTAGAATATTTTCTATATGGAGATTTGTATAGTTCGTCATACAGCCGATGCTTGAAGCAATTAGTTTCGACAGCTCGAAGCTGCCCGTGTACGGCCGCCCTAATGGTGGGTTGCAGGAAGCATTGTCAAAAAATTTGATTTGACAATGACCTTCGATTGTGATCATATAATTACGATTTTTGTACATGCAGAAGTAGTCTAATGTCGTTGTCAAACTCCCTGTCATGTAGAACATTAGAATGTACATACTCACACAAAAACAAATGCTTGATCTACAAAGAAGAAGATCGCTTTTCAAGTTACATTTTGACCAAAAAAGCTGTTTTGAAGTGGCAGTTGTACAAAAAACGATGTTAAATAGATGAATATACATTAAGAAATCGTTTCAATCAATCAATTATTTCTCGGTCACAATCGATTTAAAATTCTACAATGCTTTTCTCACAGTGAAATATGTATGGTTATTAGTCATTGTCAAATCAATTTTTTTTTGACAATGCTTTCTGAAATCGAGCATGGGCGTTAAAGATGACAGTTTGGTACAGCGTCGCGTACGACTGAACGAAGTTATCGCCGCGACCTGATTGTAGCATAGGATGATGTGCCGATCCGTCAGAAACATCCGCTTCGTCTGTCGCCTTTAGAAATCTTTGTTATACGAAGTCTGTTGACTATACCGTTTTAGAAGAGAGAATTTTTTTTCGGATCCGTGTGTTCCGTTAAAGTGTAAATAGACTTCGGTTTTTTTAAGTAGCGTACACAGAGCCTTACAAATACAATAATAAATGTATATAAACAAGGCCTAACTACCTCGTGCTTTGACTATATGGTCTGTGTGTACGTATAAAAACTTACTATACTAGGGCTGGACATTATCGATATCTAATTTATATCTGTTACGGTAAAAGTAGATATTGCGGCAAATGTACACATTTTCCGGTAAATGTGCACATTTGCCTCCTCGTTTGGGTAATGTGCATTCAACTAACATTTACAATTTCAAAGAAGGGAAATGTACATTGAATTCACAATGACCATGCCGTTTTGGTAAATGTGAGCATACAAAATACGAACTATTATTTGTTTGATTCCCATCGTATTTGTCCTGAAAAACTAGGACGAAAATTGTATTTATGAATATTGGGATCATAACCTACGACATATTATATATGTATACATATATACAGTGGAATCCGTTTATAATGACATCGAAGGGAATTGACAAACACGTCATACTAAGCGGACGTCATACAAAGCATTTTTGTGAAAAAAAAACTTTCTTTTTTTAGGTAGCATAGGGCCGCTGACGGGTATTCCTTTGTTTCGCGTGATTTTAAACTACTGAATTAACGCTTGATCAACATTTTCTTGCGCGATTTTCGAAGCCTCTTCGGTTTCAAAACATTTGAATTGAATGATCGCTTAATCCGGTTCTTGTTTTTGAAAATCATTGAGATTGTCGAATGACCCACGCCCAATTCCTCTGCGAGAGATGAGCTTGATTCTCCATTTTCTAATCTGCATTTTATTCACGTTTCTCCTCAATCGTAAATGCTTTACGACGTTGAGATGACATTGTTTACATAGGATATCACTAAAAACAATGCGTGACGTTCAACTATCAATTACTCACTGAGATTCAAAACAAAAACAAGCCACGTGCCGAACGTCGTCGGGAATCAACGAACATTGCCGAAGGTGTAAAGAATCATGTCGGTCACTATAGACGGACAAAATTTATTAAAAATGGGTCATAATAAGCGACATGTCACTGTAAGCGAAGTCATTATATCCGACTTTGTTACAAAGAATTTTATATAAAAACCAAACCTCGTTGTGTAATTACGTCATAATAGGCGGTTGGTCAATATAGGCGGAGTCATAATAAACGGATTCTACTGTAATATGCAAAGAAAAGTATGTTTTGTTTGTCATTTACATTTTTTAATTAAAATAATTTTCGTTATTAAAGCCTTTTGTATTATGTTTATTTAAATAAATATTTTTTTAATGCAACAACATTTTTAATTTATTTGTATTCCAACTTTTCTTAAAACATGAAGGTAAGAGTATACATTTACCAAAACGTGAAGGCAAGAGTACACATTTGCCGGGAAATGTACATATACATTATATTCAGTTCACATATACCTAACTTTTTGGGAAATGTACACATTTTACGGTAAAAGTGTACATTTCCCAAGAGTGTACATTTACCGTAACATATCGACAGATAAAACAATTTCGTCAGTCATACTCAAAACAAATTCTGCTATAATTTGAAATTGAGTATCGGTAAAAAAACACATGTAAAACAAACCGTCGTAGACCAAATTGCAGCGACTGTTACCAAAAACCCACTTCTGATTTTAAGAATAAACAAACGTCTCTGAAGTTAACACTTAGCTTCTCTGTTTATCTACAAAAACTTATATTTATAGACGATCGACAACTGATGTCATTTACATGAAATTTGTCGAGCTCGTGTATTTTCAACTGATTTTACTCACGTATGTTCAAGTTTTTAGTTCCATAACTTCTCACGCAAAGTGTCTCCACCTGCGCTGCTATAGTTACTCTATGCTTAGCCAATGAAAAAAGTTTTTTATGATTGATCTATGGTCTATGTGAACTAAGGAGAAGTTGAAAACACAGGAATCGATTACGTAGTTGAAAATACATTAATTCTACTGTATTTATAATATGAAGGGGCTAGAAAGGATGCGATTTAAAGAACAGTTCGAATATTTCGGATAATTATCGATGGTATCGATAAGTCCAGCCCTATATTTAATTACCATAATATCTACATAATGACAGTGGGATAAGAAAAAGAACCCACTGAGCAATTATAGTCGCTAAAGCTATGTGTGTTTACTGTTTAGTAGTGTCAACAAAGAGTAAAAATGTCGTCACTGTTTAATATTGAACGTAATGCTGATGCACTGCCAAGACTGCCGGACTAGAATTTTTTCAGACGCGGTCGTAGCGTAAAATATCCGAGGTTAAAGTTTAAACTTTATCCTCGGAAAACTTTTGAACCAGTAAACTTAGCGAAAAAATACAAGATACCTTTTTTGTAGAGCGTTAAATTCTCTATAAAAGTATGTATGTGTCATTTTTGTAGATTCATTTGTCCCCAAGTTTTAAAATTTGGAAGAACAAAAGGAGTTTTCTACATGTTATTTTCCACAAGAAACTTAGGTTGGAATGTGAACTATCTTAGAGTTAATATTAAGAGCTCAAATTTTTTAGATTTTTTTTTATCAATTTGGAAATGTTTTGACCTCCTGAGAGCATTGAAATTTGACAATACCCCAGTTAAGAACCACCCCAATATATGTATACCTATATATTTTTTTGATGAAAGTATTTTTCAAATCGGTTCAGCAGTTTCTGAGAATAGCGTGCGGAAACGAATAAATAGACTTTACATATAATATTTATATAGATTCGTTAAAACCGCGCCTGATTCTAAACGCAATAATATTTTCATATTTCTTATTTTTGAAATGTAAATTCGCCGATATCGAACAGGACGACTAAACGCGCTACGCTTTGTTGACACAATAAAATGTAGGTAGATTTAAACATATTTACATTATAATAATACAAGCTGTTCAAAAAATAGCACATTTCTTTTTTTTGTGTGTATATTTATGGCGCGATTTTGTAAACTCTGTTAGATTTGTACTGCGCTGTTTGCTGTCACTTTCTAACAAATGTTAAACTACGTAAGTTAAAGCGAGGCAGACATTTAACAGCGCTGCACAAATCTAACGGAAGTTACAGAATCGCGTCATTACTTAATTAATTTTGGCTCATACAATAAATTTCAATTCAACAAATTTAAGTCAATAAAACAATACAACTCAGTTATGAATGATCAAATTTTTGAAATACACAGTTTGGTGTGCTAATTTTATTCACGATCTTGTATTTCGATGCAGTTGAAAACAGTGTTTATTTTTGAACAGCCTGTAGTAGCGTTTAACAGTCTGTTATCTAAACAGTGCTACTGCGTTCACTAAAAAACTTGATAATAATATGTACAGTCATAATTCGTCAAACACGGTTTGCAAACGTAAATCGCTTCAAACATGTTTAGTATTACAAACCTGTTTTATTATTAGCCGCGAAATTTCCTAATTATCTGATGTCACAGTTCAAGTTGCAATGTTTTTATCGAAATAAAAATTTGGATTTTCCTGAAAGTTCGTGCGCTAGGAATGTTCTGTCTGTTAATATTGACAAAAAAACATACGAAAATAGATTTTGCCTGGTTTTATTACTTCAGACTTATTTTTGATGATTCTTGCAAATTAGCTGTCAAAAAGTTTGAAAGCGTTGAAAATGCAATTAAAAGTATCTGTTTTATAGAACGTATCATATATATCTCGTGCGTAATGATCCCTCGTGTGACTAATAAAACTCGTTTCAACATAAACTCACATACATGTTGGTAATATATCTCATTACGTCACTAGATATATAAACTACTATTTTAGAATTTCATATCTTTAAAACACATTTTGGAAAATAGCAACGAGTTTATATTATTGTGACGTTATTTTACTATTTATATACATTTTATAGCACAAATACGTAGGTAAAAAAGTAAGTATATGCATACCTAGAAATTGTCTCTAATTTTTTTCTTTATAATATATTATTTTTTAGACATGATCTTTATTGTTTTTATGTACAAGTTGTGTAGTTCACTACAATAATATAATTTCAGGTCTTTTTGTAATTGAGCGTTATAATTTTGTTAACAAGTGCCAAACATTTTTGCTTGTATTTGTCATTTAAAACTAGACTTCACTCGTCTTAGGTCATGAATTCCGTCACGAGATGGCAATCGAATCGATTACATATAAATCTGACTCCACAATAAAATTTACATTCTTGTCACAACCACCATTTAAATATTTTCAAAACTAATGACTTTTTTGAAGTCATACTTCTTTTGACACATTGAGGGTAAAATTTCCTCTGTTACGGAAGTCGCACACGCAATATGCAACGAAAATGAGACACTATGATGTTAGTTGTTAAAGTGGACAGGCTAACTTTTAACTATCTTCCTAGACATCCTATTTTATTTTATCAATGTACATCTTTAACGAAAATGTGAATATCAATTATCGCGATCACGTCAAAGAAGTATAACTTCTGCCGCGCAACCATTTTTTATTAAGTCATTGGAAAGAGCTCCGCCTGACTTAAGTAATGTCGGTTCTACCATATCATTTTGGTACTAACAATTTTTTTAATGTCAAGGTGCAATAGAGCTCTTTATAATTTAAAGTTCGTCAATTTTAAAAATGACAAATTCTAACAAAAATTTATTTTGTAACCATATTGACAGCACTAAGTACTTTGAAAAATATTTTGACAATATCGGTGATTTTATTCATTATACGAACTGAGCGAAATCAGTGCTCAAACAAAGTAGCATATTTGCATTGGTATTAAGACGATACTTTTCGGCAGTAAAAATAGATTACTGAAATAAAGAAACCTAAATTTTGTAATAAAAATTTAAAAAATCATTTTTTAACGTCTATTCTTCTATCTTTGTACTTCATTTGTACGATCCGCCATCTGACGTCATTCCAGCGTTTACGCTGATTGGTCAGATGGAACGAGAAAACCTATACTCTACTAACCTTGTCTTGGAGAAATATCTTCAGTCTTGAATGCAGATACTTATATTAAAAAGTATCTAAGATACAATTTAATAAGATGTTATAATGTTAATTAATACGAAACATCCCCAGCTTTGCTCGAATTATGTAAAATTACCGGTTATTCATGATAGTAACCGGCTAATTTATCTGTTAATTAACCGGCTATCTATAAAACAAAATGGCGGCTTCCAATTTTTATTTCTCAAACCAACAAAAAAAAACAATAGAGCAGTTTTCAAGATGAGAACCGAAATAATTAATTAAATAATGTATTTATATTTATGTAGATATTGGTTATAAAATTAAATTATCGACCGAAAATTACAATCATGCGCAAAATTTTCCAGGTAACCTTGTATAATAATAATAATAAATAGTCGCGGCTATTTAAAATAAATTACCGCGGTTATTTAACCGGTAATTTATCCTTTTACATCACTGGAATATATATTCGTTACATTTATTTACCTAGGTCACTGCCAAATAAATATTCGAAAAATGATTGATGAAATAAAAATCACCGATTATTTAATGTAAAAAAAACTTCACCATAATACGATTACAGAATAACAGTCTATTAGAGACTGTCTTTTTTTTCAACGCACAATGTTACCAACACTACAATGCTCAATCAAAAAAGTCCCACTCCCACTACCAAGCCCGACCCTGCAACGGCAGGTACGCGCCACACTGTTGCTGGTGCTGCAGGTAGTTATTCTGGTTGCGATAGGCGGCCATGGCAATTGTGCCGTTTGCCATGCACTGCGCTTGCGCCGCCGCCGCGGTCGGCTGCTGATGTAGAGCGTGCAGGTGGTGGTGGTGTTGGGCCTGTGACACGGCGCTCCCGCCGCCTCCACCTCCAGTCCCTGTGCTGCCGCCGCACTGTATTCCGCCGCCTCCCGATTGTTGTCCCTGTTGACCGGCCGAATTTTGCTGGGCGCCGCGCGCTCCGTTCTGATCGGATCCGCCGCCTCCGGACGCGCTAGACGTCTGTTGATTTCCCGAACCGCCGCCCGAACAAGGTTTGCCGTCTTTGACTAAAACCGGCACAGCCACGCGACGAGGCGAACTTGATGACTGAAATGAAAAAAATTGTTGAATTTTACAATTTTTGAAGTAAAACTTCTTTAGCGACGTATCTATATGCCGTTGAAGGGGAAGTAACATTAAAGGGGAAATGATTTCAACCTTGTCTGCTTATAGTTTGCTCAATTAAACTCAGATCGAAATCTTAAATGAAAGAAGAGAAATGTGTCCAATAGACGTGTATTCCAGGGCGAGCTTTAGCGATATAAAAAATGTCCTCCCCCGAAAGAAAAAGATAAACCAATGGTGTCCCTTAATCTCACGTGTGTGTGTAGAGAAAAGGATAGTAGAATACTGTAGGTTGCGGGCGTTAACATCGCTGAAAGTTTGACTAGGCGAGACGGTGAAAAGGCGGGAGTAGTATAGGCCTTGAGATCTTTTTCCCAACTGTCAAACGTTCATTATAATTGAAAAATCAATCCAAGGGTTTCGAATGACGTAAGCAATCGATTCAATCAATCACAGACGTGACCAGTTTTATCTGGGGGCACGGTAGTGCCCTCGTCAAGACGAGCCAAACCAAAGGAACCTTTTCTGGAACCGTTTCGTCATATTTTCGAACCGTCATAGTTTCGGCCTGGATAATGCTAGAAAGCTGAACTTTTCAGGATAAGATATGCTTATCAGACTTATCAAACACAGCAAGTATCAATTATCTAGCTTCTATGGTTTCAGATTTATTAACAAATAACATCTGAAGTACGTCAATTTCGTCACTGACTCGCGCGACTCACTGACTGATGATCATCAAAACCTCTAGGGTACTGCCTGGAGTCCTAGAAGGTTGAAATTTAGTATGTGATAGTCTACGGGGCCCGTTTTAAGTCCAAAGTATATACTTTGGACTTCAGACAGTCCCCGTAGATTATCACGCGCAACACAAATTGGGACTTGGCAATACTAGAGATTTCATAAATTTTGAACAGTGAAAGCATTGTGAACTTGTGAGTCTTGGCAACCAGCTTCACATGAAATGTTTTTAGTGGGGTAGCCTCTTACGCCCAACCTATAGTAACTCTGCTAACCTCTGGAAAGTCATGTTATGTCCAAAGAACCGATATTTCAGCTAGTTTATTAGTTTTAATGTGAAACTCGTCGCAGATGAATTTACTATGGTATTAGGTAGTAGTTCTATGAACGTCATGCATCTTTAAAGTTCAATTCCAGATATATGTTATAATAGAAAACAGTATCACGGGTAATTGGAATATTGTTTTTAAAATAAATCAATTTAAACACTCATTGATTGCAACGTTTCGTTTTTTGTAATGCCAAATTGCATATTATATCACAGTTTATC
This sequence comes from Venustoraphidia nigricollis, assembly GCA_034508555.1. Taxonomy (NCBI): domain Eukaryota; kingdom Metazoa; phylum Arthropoda; class Insecta; order Raphidioptera; family Raphidiidae; genus Venustoraphidia; species Venustoraphidia nigricollis. The sequence goes on along the minus strand of JAVRKA010000125.1, from coordinate 509,902 downwards.
TATCATTTAAGCATATTGAGAGCTTGAAAAAGTCTTAATTAAATAAAAGACGAAACGTTGGAATCAATGAGTGTTTAAATTGATTTATTTTAAAAACAATATTCCAATTACCCGTGATACTGTTTTCTATTCTATGAACAGTGTTCGGTTGTGAGTTGTGACCTCGTACTTACGGTCAAAGAGAGCGTATGGCCCGGGGGCAGATCGCCTTGTTTCCTACTGTTTGAACAGCAGCATGTGTAAGTAGGTACGCATTATAGAAGTTATTCTCAAACAGTTTGATCTAGCGGACCCGTTAATGAGATTGTAAAAATTTCAAATTGTTTTTTTCTACTTACACCCCCTTTAATAATCGGTGCTTGTGATTATATAATTTCCCCTATGTTGGAAAATAATGAAAAACACTTTTTGAAAACGTTTAAATTCACCTATGAATCTTTTTTAGTCAAGTGAGCTTCAAAAACTATTGTGCCAGCATTTACAGTAAAAGTTTTTCCCCTTCTGATAGCATACAGCCACCTACTTTTTTGTCCCAGATCCTTTCAAAATACAAACTCTCTAAATTTGAATTAAACTTATTTTGCACACATTGCCATGAACTATTCACAGATTGAGGTCGTTATATAGCTGGCGCCACTAGCGGTAAAGTTTGGCAGCGTCCAATTCCATTCAGATACAGTCGCGGACAAAGAATTTCAATCGATTGCAAACCGATTGCACGCCAGACTCAAGTTGCAAAACAGTCGACGTGTGTGCGAAGGGGCTTACAGTTTTCGAAGCACTGGCTGACGAGTACAATATGGCCGTAATGGACTCACCTGAGCCTGTCACAGCCACCTGCGTGTTTTGGACCACATTCCATACGCAATGTCAATTGAAACACACTCTGTGTACACATACAGACACATTGTGCAAACAGAACCGACGCGACGACGGCCTTAATATTATATTAACAGAGATCCAATGATTACTAATCACTAATTACTGATTGCAGTAATAGCTCGAGATCAGTTAGATATTTTTGGGTAGGTATTTGAGGCACTGTGAAAATTTGTACAATACCTCTCTTTAGTAATATCCGAATACAGAAACAAAGACCTGGCTGAAGGGTAGCGGGGCTTAACCGACCCTTAAATTTTTAATCACCTGGCAGGTTGAATGTCCCACCGAATATATATATATATATATATATATATATATATATATATATATATATATATATATATATATATATATATATATATATATATATATGTATATTTTAATATATTTACTTTTAGTTACCAATATTATTCTGGTTAAATTTCAACGTGCCTCAAATATAATTTTTAAATTTTTCTAAAATATAATTTTGCTAGCTTCTGGTTAAGTTTTAGACCCGATTAGGAAATTTGTTTTTTTTTTATTTTTCAAGCATTAAATACTAAATTTTAAGGTATTAAATTTTCAAAATGCCTCATGAGCTTTTTATTGCGAAAAATGTTGCCAATTGAAAAATTTTGAGGGTCGGTTAAGCCTCGCTACACTTCAGCCAGATCTGCCTTTTTGTATTCGGATATTACTAAAGAGGTATTGTACAAATTTTCACAGTGCCTCAAATACCTACCCAAAAATGTCTAACAGCTCTCCTAGTATAATAGGACCTGAGAATCTCCTGGAATTTAGATTCGAGACCGTTGAGTCTTCATTGTTTATCGGGCGTTACTATTTGTCAATTTAAAAGTCATCAAATAGACGCTGCTGACCTCTGATGATGAGCGTCTATAATAATCTACAACCTCTCTCTCTCTCTCTCTCTAAAAGGCAGGACTATTTGGACATAGCAGTTTTTTTTGTTGTTGTTCGAATCTACAATACAAAAGATTTCAATTATAATGAACGCTTGTCAGTTAGAAAAAATGTCTCAAGGCCTACTACCGCCGTCCCCTCTCTCGTCTCGCCCAGTCACACTTTCAATAATGTTACGCCCGACCTTAGTAATCTACTAACCTTGGCTACATGCTGTAATTTTTATCCGCGAAAACTCTTGGACCAACTTGACATTTACGCGAACTGTGACGCGGGTAAAGACTAGTATGTAGTATAAACAACGGTATTTCAAGCATCTCGTTTGTTCCAAAGCCCTCGTTTATTCATAAATGAATATTTTTACGCTCATTCGAGCGTGTAAAACGATTCTTAGTAATTTGGCTAATCCTTATGTTTGTTTAAACATTATTATATATCTAGTTAGCCGTGTGTTTGCGCGCTTAGCAGTTGTTAATGGATGTTTATATAAAATTATAATATTAAATGCGCGCGACAAATGGCGTTGTTTGTACAACTAAAGTGTACGTTGTAAGTGTCTAAATAATAAAATCTGTTCCTTATTGGACTTTCTGTCTATATATTTTATATAGCTGTTATTGGTCGACGCAAAGTTTGACACGAAACTGCGACATTCTTTTGTCAGATCTACGAGACAAACTATTACCATCCCAACCCACCAATGGGGAATGGTACTAATTTAGTTCAAAATACATTTCTCAAAATTTTACAATATTTTGCGGTTTTGAGGTCTCCTGAATCCAAAAAAACGTATTTTTGGAAAAACTCTGTGCATCTGTTTGTTAATTTGTGAAAATTTGTACAATACCTCTTTAGTAATATCCGAATTCAAAAAACACAGACCTGGCTGAAGGGTAGCGGGGCTTAACCGACCCTGGAATTTTTAAATTAGCAAAATTTTTTCGTAATAAAAAGCCCTTGGGACATTTTTAAAATTTTATAACCTTGAAATTTAGTATTTAAGAAGTTGGAAAATAAAAAAGTCAGATTTCTTAATCGGGTCAAAACTTAGCCTGGTGTTTGCAAAATTATATTTTTCAAAAATTTTAATAATATATTTGAGACACGTTAAAATTTAAACAGAATAATATTGGTAACTAAAAATAGATATATTCAAAAAAACAGGTCCGTTTGGTGGGACGTTCTACCTGCCAGGTGATTAAAATTTGAGAGTCGGTTAAGCCCAGCTACCTTTCAGCCAGGTATTCGGATATTACTAAAACTATAAAGAGGTATTATACAAATTTTCAGAGTGCATCAAATACCTACCCAAAAATGTCTAACAGCTCTCGGATATAATAATAAATTATCGATTCATGATTGCTAAATGTATATGCAAAACATGAGTTTGAAAAAATAATAATTTTTAATTTTATGCATACACGGCTGAAGGGAGACCTTTAAGAAGACACTTTTGTTTGCGTAACAAATTAATTGATTTATTGAATTATTGGCGAATTGTTTTCGAATTATGTAAGAATTTATATTTGCGCTTCCTCGGATTCTATTAAGTGATTTTAATTTGTAATAACATTCAGGGTCGGGTTAAGTGTTTTTGTGTGGAATAAAGCACATACAGTTGAATTTGTAGCGACGTCGCCATTTCCAATGGCTTCTCTATTTGCAAACCCCCAGTTACCATGTTCTAATTCAAGAACTGAAAAGAGTATGGCTTGGATAGTCAACGTATTATCATAAAAAAATGATAAATTGAAAATACTAATTAATACTCGGCCCAAATAATCTTAGCTGTTGGTGGTCTTAAGACTATTAACGTTCGTCGGATGGCGGGATCTATTGATAGGATCATAAAATCTCGATTTTTTGAAAATTTGCAAGCGTTACTAAAAATTTAAATTTAAACTGTTTTTACCTTAAATTCTGGTTTGTGACCAAAATTTAAGGAGTAGCTCATCATTAGTGGTGAGCTATACCCAATAAATAGGAGTGCGTGAGTACTGTTTAAAGGTCCGCACCCACTGAATCGGATCGGATCGACTCAGCACGATCGGCGGTTTTGGAATACGTGAAGTTAGATGAGTTCCGACGCACTAGTTGGCTCGGATCGACTCCACAATATCTAGTGTGCGTGCCGAGCCGGTCCGTTCCGATTTAGTGGGTGTAGATCTTTAAGGTGATGCTATATTATAGTCTGAACCTGTGTGGTGATGCTTTTTTCGATATCTGCAGTAAGCAGGGTTCTTATTTATAACTGTCTTTTGTTTTGCTTACCTGGTTGTGTTGGTTCTGTTCGGCCATGGCTTTCTCTTTTGCTTGCCGTTTGCATTTGTACCGGTGGTTCTGGAACCAGATTTTCACCTGTAAAAAATAAAAAAACATTGGATTTTTTTGTATTTATTTAAAGTTATTCGCCTAGCATTAGTAGTAATTACCATTCCAACCTACTAGTGGGGGTTACCCTTTCACTAGAGAATTTTTTTTCTGAACATTTTCCATGAAAACACCATTCCTTTGTGGTGGGAAAGATAACCAACCATATAGGTGCTAATACGTTTTGACTCAAATAATCATGGAAAATTTGATCGTCTTTAAAAAAATAAACGCGTAATTTTCCTGTACACAATTAAAACGATTCACAACCCTGTGAATAAGATACGATGTCCATCGCTTACATAATACTGCATCAATGTGATGAGATATTTCAATTAAGTGAACATGTGAGATGCATTAAAAGACTGCACACAACCATTACCTGTGTCTTCTGTGTAAGCAGCAGAGCGTAGCTTTCTTGTTGACTTTACTACAGTACCTACTATACGTGTAATATGGTCAGGTGAAAGAGATTTTGTAAACATTTTTAACGAAGAGGAAGAAAATATTTTCATAATACCTCAGGCTGCAAAATAGCAGTTTTTGAAAATAATAAGAAAATGTTATAATATTATGTCCACATGTAAATCACTACTAGATACTCAAATTAGGTTGATTAAAATCTTTAACAAAAGCAATAATCGAGTTTCACCTTTAGTTATCACAGAAACTTTCATAGTAGAGTCTATAGTATATTACTATCAAGAATATAAAAAACTATATTTAAATTATACTGGCAAATCAAGATCTAGACAAATCATTTTACCTAAAATTAATAAGACAATAGGGGCAAATAGCTCTACCTATGTAGCAAAAAAATATTTCAACGAGTTACCGAATAACTTAAAAAGTTTGACTATAAAAAGCAAAGGACTTAAAAAGGCTTTAAGCCACTGGATTTGTAACGTAAGAAGATGATTTTTTTTCCTGTTTTCCTATGCTACACTAATTTTTTTTGTATTCTCCATTTATTATCTAATCTGGCTATCATTGACATAATGTATATATAACTTTATTTAAATTCCTTTATTTATTATTGTACTTATTATTGTATTTACTATATCAGTTGGCATACAAAGTATCTCAAATTACAAATTTTGTAATGACCAGGCCTATGTACAGATGTTTTTTTCATCTCTATAGGATATTTATGTAATTCTGGTTAATAAATTATTATTATTATTATGTGTTTTGGCGCTATTTATACCAAATTTGGTTTTTTAATAAAGATTATCTAAAATATAAAAGATGGAAATACATTTTATTTATTATTACAGTGTAAACTTTATATAGCGACGCTGAAGGGACTGCTCATTTTCTAGCGTTATAGAAAGTTGTCGGTACATGGAAAGAAAGAAAAATCAATATTGTTTTACTATTATAGTATTATTTAATAATCACGCATACAATTTACAAACATTCGGTACATATGATGTCGACAGTCGAGGTAAATACGGGCTAGATAATAAAGCTGCAGTTCTTATCAATTTCGACAACTTAGAAAGTACCTACAAACAGTAGGTGCATTATAAGTTGCCGAAATTACTTGCTTTATAATGACATATTATGGTCGTTATTTAGAGTAGGTTTGATGCTACATGGAGTGAATAATTGTATGGACAACAAGGCAAACCAACCAAAGTCGAGTAATTTCGACGTTTAGGGAGTTTGACGTTAAATCGAATGACGTTACATGGAGTTTACACTGTATTTATTATTTATTCATAAGAATTCCGTTTTTTCATCGGATGTACGGAACCCTAAAAAGCTACAGTTTTCGAAATTCAAAGGCAATTAGTAATGACTGTACGGCATCCTCGACTAGTCTCGTACTTGTCCGGGTTTTTTTTCGTAGTTACGCCCCTATATTATATACTCGTAGAAATATAGTAATAATGATTCATACCTGTCATTAAGAGCTAATGAACGATTATTCCGGATCAGCGACGATTTGGCAAACTGCAAAATCAGCAGCACGGGCTGACTTCGTCGAGCACAAGTCACAGTATTAATATTAACTTCCCACAAGGATTAAGCCGGAGCTTAGTTCAATTGCAGATTAAATATGTACGCACTGAAATCCCCAGTTAAATCAAGAACCTTACCCTTCCGTACTGTGTATTAATTGTATATTACTTGCTATGTTTGCTTTATTTATGTATATATACAGGTGTACCCCGTCTAATCCTATCCCGGGCAGCGACGATTCGTTAATGTCGTAGATAGTATATTATAAACGCTAGATCAACCGCTTTTCCTAATAATAAAATATACAATAGACATGTGTTTCCAAAGAAGGTTCTGCTAAACAAGACAAAAAAAATTTTAATTTAGGTAAAAAAATGCGTTTAAAAAATGCGTGTTTGAAGTTATACGTTTTTCCTACTACCTCTCGCCGAGAAACGATCATTCCTGTACCGGCCATCTTAATTGGGGTTTTCCATGGTTTCCTTCAATTAATTCCAGATATTATTCAAGGCCATGGTCGATTACCTATCAAACTCCCAGTTCAAAGATTACCTATCCTATCCTAATTTCCTATAATTCCTTCATTCGCCCATTGCTATTAGTTAAGTTGAAGTTTTAGAAATATAGAAAATAACGGGTAGTGGTAAAATGGAAAATAATAATGATGCGAATGGCGTCTGTTATTTGACATAAAAGTCGACAAACGGACGTAAACGCATTATTATTATTACTTCTTTGGCGTGAAAAAAATTAATAATTTATTGAAATAAAATCTCCAAAAAGTTTAAGAATAGTACTTACAAATAATTAACCACAAATTCATCATCCGTTTACATCCAAACAAATTAATAAATGATAATATTGTCACAATATTATCATTTATTAACCTCAAATATTGGTAAATATTTTCAAAATTTTATTTTGGTTATTTCTTTTTTCCGCTATATGACACTTAAAACGACTACTGGTTGTAATCAAAGGTTAAAGTCGTCTAGTAGATATATAATCTAATTTGATGTCAGAAAGTGCATTGATTTTGTCCATTTGTTATTTTAGTCTGGGTTATTACTGTCTAATTTTCGTTTGCTATGCGCGGCCAATTTCATACTGTCGATTTTCTTTAGCTGTGCGTGCGCACTTCCGTTTCATGCTAAAATTGTACTCTCAACGCGCCAAAACAAGCATTATAACTTCAATAATCGTGAAAACGGTGCCTGTGGCTGTGTAAAATGTTTTTATATTTTTCAAATTTAATGAATTTGTAACAACAGAAGATCGACGAAAGAGAAAAAAATAATAATTTATAATTGACATACAAACACTTTAAAATACTTTTACATCTTGTAGTGCTAAGCGGGTTATGCCTGTATTTGTGAATGGACCGAATATTATTTTGTCATTTTGCTCTGCACACATTATTAAATATTCAGTATTTAAAAAATGCACTTCCATTTACAGGGGTAAATTTTGTGTTTTTAATTAAAGAAAAAATAATTGTCATTCCAAGAACCATAAAACTTTCAGTATACTGCTGCATAAAAGATCGCACAGTCTCCAGTTGTCGGTAATATTAAGTGACGTGTAGTGGCGGTAGAATAGAATAAAATTTATTTCCACCCTATTATACTACGTAACTGACCACTAATGATGCGAAGTATTCGCACGGGTCCGCTAGTTTTATTTTATTTATTTTAATATTTCTAATGCGAATATTCATAAAGTTGGAATAATCCGGTCGCCCAATTGGCTGATTTTTTTATTATATATTAAAAATTTGACTTGAGGACAGTTTAGTGTAGCGGACAGCGTGCTGGCCTTTAAATAAAACTGTCGTGGGTTTGAAATCCAGCTCCGCTTGTACGGTTGTTTTAAATTTATATGTAGTTATCCGCTAATAACTAGTTGTCGAACGTCTATAAATAAATAAAAATCTGACATAACCCGATTCGTATTGTGACGACGCATTTAAAATTCTGCGGTTGTTTTATTAGAGCATCGACAAATTGGCAGTGATCATCGGATAATGCATTGATTGAATTTGAAAGCATAGGGGTGCCAAACGCCGCGGGGGTTTGTAATACAAGTGTCTTATTAACCCGGCACCACGTGGAGGCCGGACAATACATGCCCACACTGCGACTTCAAAACAAGTGCCCGAGGGGGGAAAAGACTCGTGCGTGAACGATTATGCCTGTCACTTCAGTGCTGATTTTGGTGTTTTTAGTGTATTTGCCATATATGGCACATACACCATTGGCGTCGGTCGGATGGCGGGACCTAGGGGTCGGACCAAAATTTCTCGACGTTTCATAACCTCCTAAACACTTTGGCACCATTTTTCTCGTCGACGTTTGATAACATTCAAAGCACCATTTTTGAAAACGTTTATATATACAGTGTGTTTCACTTTACATGAGAACACCTAAATAACTTTTTCATTTTAAAAGCAATCATTATAAAATTTTCAGCAGTTATGCAGGCCATAAGATGCATCTTTTTTTTAGGAACAAAATTTTTCAAAAGTCAAAATCTAGCCAACGCCGATTAAAATAAAGAGTAGATTTATAAGTAAACTTACATGTGCGATCAAGATAGAGCAAAATTTTATTAAAAAAGTTGTCCAGAATCACAAAAAACTTCTAGGTATGCGAAGTTTCGTCAAAAAAATCATTTTTTAAATTTCTCAAAATATGAATGCAATCTGTAATTTATTTGCTATTTTACTAACAAGAGTGGCATGAAACAATAAAATAGCATATAAATTACAGGTGGCATTCATATTTTGAGAAACTTAAGAAACGATTTTTTTTTGAGGAAACTTCATACTTAAGAGTTTTTTGTAATTTGGAATACCTTTTTTTAATAAAATTTTGCTTTATCTTCATCGCACATGTGAATTTACTTAAAAATCTACTTTTTATTTTAATCGTATAGTTGGCTAGATTTCGACTTTTGAAAAATTTTGTTCCTACAAAAACGATGCATCTTAATGGCCTGCATAGCTGCTGAAAATTTTATAATGATTGCTTTTAAAATGAAAAACTTATTTAGGTGTCCTCATCTAAAGTGAAACACTGTATTATATATATATATATATATATATATATATATATATATATATATATGTATGTATGTGTGTGTGTGTGTATGTTAGCACGATAACTCCCGACAGGCTTAATTGATTTAAACGAAACTTGGTCTACACATTGGAATCCATCACCGCGCGAAGCCTATTTAAAACGAGCCTAATCTGCCCAGACTAGCACTCCATATCTACACTCATTGGTTTTCATCTAATTTCAAACGGATACAAATGAAATGTAACTGAAGGAGCCGTTCCTATAGTGATTGAGATCAAATGGTTGAAACATTAGAAGAACACGGAAGCTGGAGATTTTTTATTGTTATAGTTCCTCAAATACACAAAAGTCTGATAGCAGAAGACACATTACCAAATAGGGATGTTGACTGTATTCAAATAAAAACATAATTTTAACGAAAAGTAGTAGTTTCCATGATAGAAATACTGAAAAACACTATATTTTTCCTTATTTTTAAGGAATTTAATTAATATTTAATAAATAAAACCTAATAAAATCACTCTCAAGTCACATGACAACAGACACCAATCAGAGCGCATGACGTCATATGTTCAGCCGCTGTCAAAAAACTTCTGTTTGGTTAATATTTAGTGTGTAATTTATTATTATTTGTTTATAGGAAACGTCAAATTACATGTAACTATAGCAACGACTACGAAACAACTTTTCATCACCTCAGTTTACCAACGTTTATGAGCACAGAATACGCATCTATAGGATGGTAGCTCCCGTGTAAACTTTTGAGCCTCGTTTGGTATGAACAGGTGACGTCACGCGACTAGTATTGGCGTTTTGGACCGAAATTTGAAACGGGATTTAAAATACATGATTTTTAAGGCTTGAGTTGTATTTAAATAAAAATAATAAATATTTGTGGCAATATTAGGTACTTATGTACGATTTAAAACACTTTCCCAAAAATAGTCAACATCCCTATTGCAGACGTTTTTATGTTTAGGTCTAAAATCCACTAATTCTTATGTAAAGAGGATTGCCGAAACGGGAAAATTTGTTCAGTTCTTAATTGGAGCTAGCCCTGTACTGAGAAATATAGCAGAGAGCAACGTGGCTACGGTGGTTGAACACAAAGGTAGAACTACTGTGTGTACACCTCGCTCGACATGCAGCACACTAGATACCATAGATAGTTAAAAAAGTGCATAGACGGAACGTTTCTGTTCCTCTACGTGCCATTTGTTTGAAGCCGGCATTTAAGGGGGTATTCTCATGTGACCACTACGAAAAATCGATTTTTTTTTCATATTTCAGTAGTAAAACCTATCGAAAATATGCTGTGAAAAATAGAGACCGAAATTCCTAGTTTTAAATAAATTACAACTCATAGTCGCCGACGAGCCGTATAAGCGACATGTTGGCTCTTGAAACTTTAAACGCATTTATCTGGAAACATTATTTTCTAAAACTGTCATGGTCCTAAAAAAAAAGTATTCAACCGATTGCTTTGAAATTTGTATATGTTCTTCTACTCATTAATGGTTATCGTCCGTACCAAAATTGCTTATTTTCGAAAATATTTTCTTATTTTTTTAAACGATTTTTAACAAAATAATTAACAAAAAACACAAACTTTTTTCTACAGTCCGCCATTTTTTTTTTAATGAAATTGATTAATTTTGGTAGGGACGATAGCGACATCCCTACTGAACAATGATCCATTCGATTTTTTTATTTCAGACAACATGAACAGCCGCTATTACCATGACCAGTGACTTGCGATTTTTTTTTAGTGTCTAATTTAATTAAAATATATATATATATATATATAAAATGTAAAATAAGAGATAAAAAAAATTTTTATACAGTTAAAGATACAAACAAAAACATAAAAAAATTAAAATGATTGAATGTTATTGTCGTCTAAAAAAAATTCCCTAAAAAGAGGTAAAATTTATGCGTTCACATGAGAATACCCCCTTAAGTGAAACTTCTTTAGCGACATATCTCTTTAAAATTTTCTGTAATGTTAAAGTGTAATGTTAAAGTGATTCACCGACGGAGAAACAGATAAGATAAGATTTTATTGTCATGGTTATAAAATAAATGTACATCGTATTTCGTATTATTTTACATGGTGTTCCTATAACCTACCACAATAAAGTTATGCATTTAGTACACAGTTGATAATAACGCATCAATGAAACGAGTTTACTTCTCCCGTGAGCTTATGTGAGTTGGACTCACACGTTTTCGAAGTGAAACTTCTTTAGCTACGTGTCTATTTGAAAATTTCTGTAACGTTAAAGGAAAAATGATTCAACGGCGGATAAATACCAAAGAAACCTTTGTGTGAAAAATTCAAGGGGAAATGATTCAATGTTGGCCCGCGCGAAGAATATTAGTTTGTAGATAAATATTGTAAATTATAGCCGCTCGACAACAGAAATCATAAGCGTCCCTAGTTTTAGAGAGATGTTAGCGTCAAACAAAACAACCCGTTAGTTCTGTCTATATTTATTTCGTTGGTCTAAAGTGAATGCTGACGCATATAATACGACGGATGGCGGAGCACTAGGTACCTCGAGTACCGCCACTCGAGCACGTTCGCCAACCCTGCATTCGTCGGTCGACACCCCCTCCCCCCTCACGTTCAGTGACAAAACCTACGTGGATCAACATAATATACACCATTATTATGAATACGGAGTTTCGACGTTGACGAAAGTTGGGAATTTTATGGATTGGTATTATTTTGTTGCGTTTTTTTTTGAAAATGTAAATTGTCGAGTTGAAAAAGTCATAATTAGAGAACGTATTCCAGATACACGGAAAATATTTGAATTAAATTAATCTGTGCACTAGAGACAAAACCGCGTAAGTAGAGTTGATATTATCATTTGTAAAGCTGTGTTTTGGTAGATTAAAAGTCTCTGAATTTAACAAAGTAAAGCAATCGTCCACCATTTTGTGTCATACGAATTGGTATATATTATTTCTCAAAGGTGTTTTTTTGTCGGTGGGAAATATCGCCCTAAATACTGTATTTATAAAATTTATTTTATTTATAAAATTTATGTGTGATACGCCATTTTGCAGATTATTTTTCTCCCTAATGACAAAAAATGAGTTCATATCTTAAAATTAACGTTTTCATTAAAAAGTTAAAAATTTTAACAATTTTGTTACAGAAAATAACATTCAGGAAAAACAAATGTCGCCATCTGATGGAAATTTTTTTATTTTAACAGTTGTCGATAATATTAAGTGACGTAGTGGCACTAAAGTCTTTAGAATAGAATAGATTAAAATTTATTTCCAGCCTATTATATTACGTAACTGGTTACTAACGGTGCGAAGTATTCTTACAGGTCCGCTAGTAACTAAATATTATTAGGTCTTTATGCTATCCACTTTGTTTAATAAGGAATTCTACCCGTTACCTCACCATGTGAACACGTCCTTCCACCATATTTTTATTTCGCAATTTTACAAATCGAACTCCATAACTGAAGAACGGTTCTAATTTGAGTTAGAGATGGGGAATGCTACTAATTTATGTCAAAATTCACATTTCACAATTTGGAAATAGTTGGTCTTTTGGACAACTTTTCAGCCAATAGGGATGTTGACTATTTTTGGGAAAGTGTTTTAAATCGTGCATAAGTACCTAATATAGCCACAAATACTTATTATTTTGATTTAAATATGACTCAAGCCTTAAAAATTATGTATTTTAAATTCTGTTTCAAATTTCGCACCAAAACGTCAATACTTGTCACATGACTGCCGTGACGTCGTAGGTTCATAAACGCTGCTAAACTGATGAGGTGATAGGTTTTTTCGTAATTGTTGTCATAGAAATGTTCGAATTAATTACACACTCTAAATATTAACCACCAATGAAGCCTTTTGATAGCGTGAACAACGTCCTTCTCTATGACAGCGTCTGATGATGTTGATGAGCCAGTGACGTCGTGCACTCTGATTGATGTTCGTTGTCTCGTGACTTGAGAGTAATTTACTTACGTTTTACTTATATATTAATTAAATTTTTTAAAAATAAGGAAAAATATTGTGTTTTTGAGTATTTCTATCATAGAAACTACCACTCAACGTTAAAATTATGTTTTTATTTAAATACAGTCAACATCCCTATTGGTTGGAATTTTTAAAGATAACTAAAGTCTATATTGATGTTGCTGCGTCTTTGAATACTGTTTCGTGACGTTTTGTAAATGTAGACGATCGTCGAATGGAGAATTCCGACGGTCAGAAGTGGTTCGCTAAAGGAGAAACAAAAGGTGGTTAATAATACCACACGCAGCACAAACGTACGAGCCACAGCTATGTCACCGCTTTTGCACTGCCACCACGGCAGAGCCGTCCTCGTGTTGTCTAGGATGACAAAAGACCATTCCGTTTTGTGAGGTTATTGTGTCGTAATCAGATCTCTCTTTTACTGAATCCAATATATGTTGTATTATTATTAATACTGAATAGTTCATCCTGAAATACGTAGCGTGTAATACAGTACAACACTATAACAAAGCTGAAGGGAATTAGAAAATATTCGTTATACCAAGTAATTCGTCATATTGAAGTTTGTTATATGGAGGTTAGATTGGTCTAAGATTCGTTTTAACACGGTAAGAAAACTCATTTTCTTCTGAAAACTTATCTTTAAACTTTAAAATTGTGGCCAATGTACTTGCGGGAATTTCGAACTCTTTAGCGATATCTAATTTTTAGGGTTTCGTACCTCAAAAGGAAAAAACGAAACCCTTCTAGGATCACTCGTATGTCTGTCCGTCCTACTGTTTTAGCCAATTTGCTCCGAACTACTGGACCGATTGAGTTAAAATTTGGCACATATATGTAAGTCGGTGACCGAAAGACGGACGTGTAACGTAAATAAATGAATTTTGAACATGGGGGTCATTTTTGAGGAAAAAATTAGAAAATTAAAAAAAAGTAAATAAAATAAATAAATTTTAAACATGGGGGTAATTTTTGGGGAAAAATTAGGAAATTAAAAAAAAAGTTTTGAAAACTGTCCCGTGTTACATATTAAATGAAAGGGCTTGTAGGAAGGGTCTCTAATATATTTTGTTATAATTTTAAAATAAATAGTTTTAAAGTTATTTAAGAAAATAGATGAAAATTGACCATTCCCCCCCCATCTCCGAAAATTTTCAAAAAATAGGGAATGTCAGATCTCACCCATAGCTTACAGGAAAACCTAAATGAAAATCTTAAGTCTTAAAGTACTCACGGAAAACGGAATAGTACGAAACCCTCTTCTCGCGAGTTATGACTCGCATTTGACCTTTTTTTTTTCTTTGTAGGATTCTCGTCTACATACTTAATGATTTTTCGTTTCTCTGCGACGATTAAGGAACACCTGTTTCGTTTCTCAGCCGCTGCAATTTTAAATTTACTAACAACAGTGACCAGCAGCGGTGTTTACATTACTTTACATCAAACAACAATGATTGTCTTGCGATAAATTTAACGTGTCTGAACCTGTCGATAAATAAATTAATATACAACGTTTTTTGTCTATAACAATATAATCTACGAGTACATCTATATAAAAATTGTTGTTGGTCTGTTTGAAATTAATAGACTTCAACGCCGTTCGAGTGATCGCCATGGAGAAGGTTTTTAAGCTATCCACTTTGTTGTAACTCGCCACTAGACCGCAATACGGTGATGCCGAAGGTTTCACTACTAGTAGCGTGTAGAACCGCGGGTAACGGCTAATATCGTTTAAATAGTGTATAAGAGCTTTCTCTGACTTTAACAGGAATTTATTAGTTAAAAAATTATTTTGAAAAACTATTTATATATTATGTTGAATAATGTATATATCAGATCCTTTTGATGTTAATAATATTATAAATATTTTAGAGGAATTAGGATCAATGAAATTAAAAGACAAAATATTATTTCACAACGTTCCGTATTAAATTAATACTTCATCAGGTGATCTAAAATAAAAAAAACCGGGTCGCAGTGCCAAAACCCTGCCGACAATATAGTGTATTTGCTAATACAGGCAGTGGCTTGATTATGCGAACTTAACTTGGTTTTTGGGTAAAATAAAAAATTTGACTCCTTAATACACCCCTTAAAATAACATTTTTTTTCTTAATTGCAATATTATTATCAATCGAGCTTCTATACCAAGTTATATACACCTTTCAGTAAATAATTCACTATCTGCAAACTATTGTTTTCGTAAAATTTTTAAATCCGGTCCTGTTGGCACGATTTTATTAAAAGCTTAGGGACACTTTTTAATTATTACCAGAGGGTTAAATTTCAATTTTGAAACGATTCGGAGAATTTTTTCGGTATTTTGGGGCCCAAAAACATTTTCCAACCCCTAAAAACTACCCTTAAAATGACCCGATTGGGCCCATTTTAAATAGGGTTCGTGCGGTGGTGGATTCCAACATGCGGGCCAAATTTAGTTAAAATCAATTAACTCTTTCGAAAGTTATTGCCCGCACACATATATATATATATATATATATATATATATATATATATATATATATATATATATATATATATATATATATATAAATATATATATAAATATATATATAAATATATATATAAATATATATATATATATATATGTACATATATATATAAACATTTTTAAAAATGGTGCCAAAGTGTTTAGGAGACTATGAAACGTCGAGAAATTTTGGTCCGACCCCTAGGTCCCGCCATCCGACCGACGCCAATAGTGTATGTTGCCATATAGCAAATACACTAATAACAAGACAATTTAACAACCAATAATAAAACAAATAAATAAATATTAAACATACCTACCTTAATTAAATTAAATCTAGTTATTAAGACAATTAATTAAGGTATGTTTAATATTTATTTATTTGTTTTATTATTGGTTGTTAAATTGTATTCTTATTTTATTTTAGATCACCTGATGAAGTATTAATTTAATACGAAACGTTGTGAAATAATAATTTGTCTTTTAATTTCATTGATCCTAATTCCTCTAAAATATTTATAATATTATTTATATATGGTTCTCCATACCAATACCTAGCTATTGTTTTTTTATCTTGTTATTTTTAGTAATAACAGTTACTAAATAACTGTTATTTCATTCAATTACCATTCAATAACTAAAGTACAGGGTATATATTTTGTAAAAGAATTATTGTTTTCCAAATCTTCTTACTTTTTCAATGGAAACCTCTTTTGGAGTTACATTGTACAAATTTAATGCGAAATAATGATTTCCAAAGTCGCAGATGTAACTAAAAACGTTTCAGTATATGAAATTCGAACAAATCGTCAATAAAATTAATTACCTAAACCAATAAACATTAAGTTAGCGCAACACTCGAGTCGACTTGTCAATTGTTCGTTTTCCCTATCGTCCCTGCGATTGGTTGGGGGAAAATGAACAATGTACAGGGCGATCAAAAATATAAATCCATTTAATTGTAGCAGTCCGATTCGGCTTCGCCCGGATTTATAGATTGCCTATTAAATATTGACACGCTTTCTACTGTAAAGCTAATTTTGTTGTCAAATTAATTTGCATTTTATAGTTCATAAAAGCGTGTTTTAGTTTTTTAAACTCTAATGTTCTTTAGTCATAAATTCGACATAATATGTTTTGCCTCATCGTCACAGATGTAAATAGCGTGGTTTATCTAGTCGGTAATTCAGTTTACTGTACAAATGTCTGCAACACACAATATAACAGAACCGGTCTCTTCGCAACCCTGCTTTAACAGTCGATCGATAGAAGGGGGTTGCTAGTAGCGCATTCTCACTCGTTTGGTCACTAACTCTCTCACTCTCTTCCAAACCTATCCTCTCTCCGTCTCTATAAACAGTGATATGTGGTCCTTAACTCTCCAACGGAACGTGTGGGAGAAATGGAAAATTGCTACTTTTTTAGGAACAGTAATGATTTGTTACTGCAGGCTGCTTGAAAGTAGCAGAGAGCAAGAAACTTGACTGTTTTTTTAAAAAAAGTCAAGGTTGGTATAATACTATAGGTGGGGAGTTAACATTGAAAGTGTAACTTCTAGACGAGATCTCAAAGTCTGTCAAACGTTTATTTTAATTGAAAAATAAAGCTAAGGATGTCGAATGACGTAAGCAGTAGGGTTTTCGGTCCCGGGTTCCCGGGTCGGGAATTCCCGGGAATGAAAGCGGTTTCATGCCCGGGAATAATTTTACGAAATTCCCGGGTAAACGGGAACCATTTAAAATTAATAACTTTCTGTTGAAGACATTCGAAACCTCAGCAAAGTTTAAACTCAAATAATATGGAGATTCAAATAATACATTGTAATTCTTTATTTCGTTGAATCAGTAACGGGTACACTACTATACAGCATGTATGTGTTATCCGAAACCTTTGTTGCGCCTTAAGTAAGGTTCTGACTTCTGACTGACGATGCGAACTGTACTTGTCTTTCTTCGTCTCTACTAGTTTTTAAGAAAAGTTCTATCAGATATTAAACTATTTATTAACAGTTGCGTCTGCATATTTGTTCGTCTTTTTTCTCTTGATGATTGTGTCATTAAAGTGTTACTTGTGTTTTTCCGATTAAATCCGAAGGAAACGTTGCAGAAAAATATAGCTAATACTTTCCAATATTGCTGGAAATTTTGCGACTAAAGCAAGAAACAGGCTGTCCGATCGCTCTTTAAACGCAATGGTATTCTTGAAGGCTTTTTTCTCCGGCAACAAGACCTCGTAAAGTCGTAAATTATAATGTTATCGAATAATAATTTCACAAGACTTAAATTTGACATTTTTTGCACATAGTGTCGGTGATAGTTCCTTTTTATTTAGTTTAAACGCACACTGGAAAATGTACAACTGTAATTAGATTTATAATGATCTCAGTAGTGACTAGTGAGAGTTCCTTTTTTGGTTAAAGTAAACGTTTAATTATGAGTACAACATCGTTACACAATGTACAATTTTTTATCATTATTGATAATTTTGTAATGAAAAAGTATATTTTTGTTTTTCCTTAATCTTTTAATAATAAAAAATAGAACATAATACTTATAAACTAGAGTTTTATTTGTAAATAAGTGATTCCCGGGTACCCGGGATTTCCCGGGAATATAAAATGATCATTCCCGATTCCCGGGAATCAAAAAGAGTCGGGACCGCGAAAACGCTAGTAAGCAGTCGATTCAACCAATCACAGACACTAAAAAGTAAAACATCAGGCACGTGCACTCTGAAATTTCAACAGCTGCTAGAAATTTTTTGTAAAATGTTTGAATGTTTGCAAATTCCTAAGAAAAGTGATAAACGACTGTACAATACTGAAGTCAGAAATATGACTTTGCATCGAATGTAATTTAACTCTGAATCATCTTTGAGTAATTAGTGTCAGATTTGTGATCATCTACTTATTAAGTACTTATCATTATTATAATTTATAATGAATCGTAATATTATAATCCAGTCGTATTGTTAACAAGACGCAGTCTGGTATACTAATTTAGAGTTAACAAATCAAGAACTTAATATTGTAATAATAATGAATGAAGCTAATGGAGGGTACTGGATCGTTAACAATATATAAGTACATCAAAAAAAGTTCAGTAACATTACGATAATTATGTTTATTAATAGATTCTTCGAGAAAAAAGTGGTGCGTGTACTTCTGTTCGCGCGGCAGAAGTTATACTTCTTTGGCGCGATCGCAACAATTGATATTCACATTTACGTTAAAGATTGATAAAATAAAATACTGTTGAATCCGTAATTTAAAAAAAAATACAAGTATTGAGCTTATTTAACTGTCAAAAGTTGTTAATAACACTATAGCTTTTAAGAAGTTCCATCCGATGTCGCTAGTATAACCTACTTTGTTGTTTTATGAAGTAATTATTTTGACGTTATCAGAAAAAAATGAGACGTGTCATCTATCAAACAAAGTAAATTATACTGCATGGAAGGGTCAACTTTATAGCCGATTTCAACATTGGCGATACACGTCTCATGTCTCATGTTTGTTGCCGTAACAGATCATCATGTTGCGTATGCAACTTCCGTTATACAGCAAATTTTACTCTCAATGCGCCAAAAGAAGTATAACTTCAAAAATTATTAACAGTGTTGGAACACTTTCACACAGTTTGTGCTGAGACCCAGCGGTAAGAGGCGAGGTAGGAAAAAGACGTGTGACTTTCTTTAGCTCTATCTCGCTCAAATCATCCGCACGTTTCAATTTTTGGCTGGTGCCACATTACGAGGTTAAAAGATGCTATTGCAAGGGTGCCGCTGTCAATTGACTACTCTAATATTTGGAAATATTTTGAAGATTTAAAAAACTTTTCCGAAAAAGGAAGAGTCACTTTAGGTTTGTGATGGAACAGTTTTGTGAAATAAGTACGAATAAGGTCGTAGTGTGACATTGAAAACGTGTGTTTTTTTGGCACAATTAATGTCAACTTTTTTCTAGTAGATCGTACATAAATTACAAAAGTAGTCCATTAGAGACCTGGATTTGTCTTTTATCTTCCTTATAGAGAAAGAATTTTTGCAGAATAATGACGAATAAGTCTACAATTAGCTGACAGCCGAAGCTCTATTTTTGGCTTAAATTCAGAGCATTCCGACAACCGACACAAAAAAATCCGATTAGCGTTCAATCAAATAACTTAAATATCAAAAAAACTAGCTTCGCTGCATGATCACGATGTGGATGGTGGTTTGTAGTTTTATCCAACCCGAAAGGGACTGATATTATAATTTGCACGTGTATAATTGAAATGGTAATATTGACAAATATTGTGTTTTTTGATACGATTTCGTAAAAATTGCAACTAAAGGCTGTAGGAGTGCTTTGAATGTAAGCCACCCTACGAGGCTAAAAAATGCTGTTGCAAGGGTGCCGCTGTCAGTTGATTACTCTAAATTTTGGAAAATATTTTGAAGGTTTAAAAAACTTTTCCGAAAAAGGTAGTCACTTTGGGTTTGTGATGGAACAATTTTGTGAAATAAGTACGAATAAGGCCGTAGTGTGACATTGAAAACGTGTGTTTTTCGACACAATTAATGCCAACTTTTTTCTAGTAAATCGTACATAAATTACAAAAGTAGTCCATTAGAGACCTAGATTTGTCCTTTATCTACCTTATAGTAAAAGAATTTTTGCCAAATTTTGACGAATAAGTCTACAATCAGCTATCAGTCGAAGCCCTATTTTTGGTTTAAATTCTGAGCGTTCCGACAGCCCTAATGTGATTAACTGAAGTGAATTGTGAATTAAATCCTGAAGAAGATCCAATTTGAGGCGGCAACTTGATAGAAATTAATATTGTTAATAATTTGGAGTCTTCGATTTTTTAGTATTTTATATATTTGGTATTGATTCATTGTTATACGTATATTTCTGTGACCACTTATACAAGCGCTATATATTATTATACACGGTATTATTGTATAAATTATTTCGACTGTGTAAGCCAGGCTTCTCTGAATTAGCTACATCCGTCGGGCCGATGCAATGGAGTACAGTTGGTCTATTAGATACATTCGATTCGTCTGATTTTCAAGCGATGACGGCTAGATTTTGTTATAAATTGTTCTAATTTTAAAAAATGGTCAGATTTTAATCGGTCGATCCAGTGATTTGAAAAAGTTTATTTTATTTTACGCAACACTTGTGTTAAATGTGTCATTTCACGACCGCTGGACATGAAAAGTAGCTATTTTATAAAGGGGTGTGCATTTAAAAAAAGTCAATTTAGTGAAATTTCTACCATCTGCTTCATTGCCTCGCACATTCAAATAGATTTTTGAGACCCTGGAATTTTTTGAAGTTATACTTCTTTTGACGCGTATGAGTAAAATTTTAGTAGGCAAAACTGAAATGACAGATAAACGAAATTAATGTACTTTTTGTCATTTGGAAATTATTTAACATACTAGACGCTCTAAAGGTGATATCAGAGGATTCATTTTTTGTTAATTTCTGTCTTTCATTCAGCATCTTTCATTCGAAATGAAACGTCTGAACACAAAATGAAAGAATAATAAAAAATGAATTCATTAATGAACCGATCCAACAACGTTAGATAACGTCATTCGGCATGATTCATTCGTACTCTGAATGAACGAAAAATGAAGCGTCGGAACACAAGAAAAAACATTCATTCGGGTTCGATCATTTTGTGTCGAGACTTATAGCGAACGGACTTTGGAGTACGACACCGCATAGTGAATATATTCTGTCTGTGTATGTGACAAAATGGTATTTAAGTGGAACGACCAATTGGAGAATTTCAAAAATTATCAATCTCTTTGGAACTACAAACTCGACGAATACAAGGAACAATACGGACAAATTCTTTAAAATCTCTAATTAATGATTTATACTTAGACTTGGCTTTATTTTGACAATTCTTCAAACAAATGATCACAAATCAAATGAATTCCAAGGCGCACAACTTCATTAGACGATGTGTATCTTTGAGGAAAAAACTGGATGAACGCTCATTTTTATGTAATTCTGTCTGTACCGTGTAAATGCGAAGTGAAATAAAAATGAACATTCAGTCAAATGAACATTCATTCGGAATGAGCCGTCTGATATCACCTTAACCTTTGATTAAAACTAATGGTCGTTTTGTCATCCAGCGGAAAAAAGTCGAAACCAAAATAAAATTTTGAAAGTGTTTTCAAATATGTGAGGTTAATTTTTTGTAAGTATTATTCTTAAACTTTTTGAAGATTTTATTTCAATAAATTATTTGCATGTATACTAAAAAATATTTTTTTATCACGCTAAACGGTCATAGTGCATAAGTCCAAGCACCTACTTAGCTTAATCCCTGAAGATCTCTGTTGTCATTTTTAAAACACTCTGTAAACATTATACATGAAAAAGTAGGAAGATATAGGAAAATACAGCAAAAATTTGACATAAGCAACGTTGTCTTTACGCCACAGATTTCGTTAATTTTAAAATAAAATATTACTAATAACAAATAATTATGCGTGTTACTTTTTTTAAGCTTGTCGAAATGTTCAGCAAAGCGTTTAGCATCAATAAACAAATATTAATATTGCACGCATCGCAGGCGACCGGGAGCTAAACAAATGCCGATCGGCAGCTAAACAAATGCCGACCGGCGCTCTATTAACATAAGCCTACTTAATCCGGGCGTTGATCGCGGATCATACTGCAATATTTATGTACTTACCTAGTGAACGAGAGAGTCTTGTTTCAATATAATATCACAAAGGTGTATTTGACAGGGGCGACTCGTTGTCATGGGGACACACAGTGCCTATATAATTGATATGCTGTAGCAACTTAGACATTCCAATCTACAATTTGCAACGCTTGTTAACGGGAGACGGGAAATTAAATTTGAAAAGCATGTCTGCTAATTTAAAATCGCAAGAATCGTTTTACAATATCCGTTTTTAATGACGAACTATAATAATAATAATAAGAAATTTTATTTTTTTCCGGGACAAATACATTTTGCATATAGGAAAATTGTCAAGGTTACAATAAATTACGTTACAAAAATCATTAATCGCGTAAGGACATGCTTTAATTAAATACTTTTTTCAATGTTTTCTTAAATAATGTATTCGCTACTATTTCTGATAAATAATTGGAAAGTTGGTTAAAAACTTTAACGCTACCTACTATAAAACGGACTTTTTGTGTAATTAGGCTTTAGTAGCAAAATGTCATTTTTGTTTCTTGTTGAATATTGATGCGAGGCTATTATATTTATTAAAATTTTCCTGAGCGTTCATTACCGCATGAAATATATGTCGAGCAGGTAAAGTAAGGATTTTATTGTTTGCAAAGATGTTTCTGAATAATTTATTCTCTGTATTTAAGATATAGTGCAGAGATTTCCAACCTTTTTTTAACCATAGCCTCCTTTAGAAGAAAAAAAATCCAGGGCCCTGTAATTCACAAAAATTAATTTTATATGGAATACTATAGCGGCTGTCCGCGACTTCGCACACGATTCAGATGAAACAAGGCAACGACAAAAGTGGTAGAGCCTTCGGCTCCACCGTATTACGCTCTAGTGGCGAGTTACAACAAAGTGGAAAAACCTTCTTCATGAAAAAATACATATACATATGTGCCAACTTTCATGGCAATCGGTCAAACGGGATCGAAGTCTATTAATCACCAACAGATATAGGGTACCAATGTCAATTTTTAGCACGCTTTTGTTAGTTTCACATGCATGTTTGTTTGTTTGTTTGTTTTTATATAAAATTGGTCTCCACGGAAATTGCTCGTATTTTAACACGATAATTATATATTATCGTGTTAAAATACAAGCCTATGTCCATCTTGAAGGTCTATTCTAAACGTTGGTGAAAAAAAATTTAAAATCGGATGAGTAGTTTCAGAGATTGCCTCCTACATCCAAACCTACTAACTTTACCTCTTTATATTATTAGTATATAGATATTAATATAATTTTGCATTATTATCCATGGAAGATTCCAACGCCCACTGGGGAGGGGGGGGGTACCGTCACGATGGGAATCTGTGATAAAGTGTATTTAATTTTTTCAAACTCGTTATATTTTTACTAACATAAGTGTAATATCGGTCAAAAAACAATTTAGAAAAAGGCATCTGTCACGACACACACGCTCGAAGTTAAACTTCTTATCATAATATAAAATATAAAATGAATAATTTGATTTTATTTTCATCCGACTTAAAAAAAGGTTATGCTGATCGTGAATATTTCATTTATGTTTGGTCAGTCATAACTTTTCGAGGGATTAACCGATTTGACAAATTTCGATATAATTTCGTTCACGCACTGTTTACGAATTGGTCCCATATATTTTTTAAAGCGGTTCAGTCGTTTTCGTCACACTTCAAAAATGATTTTTTTATATATTTTACCTAATATCTCCACCATTTGTGAACCGATTTATATGATTCTTTTTATACGATCTCATATAAATTTTTCTTAAATTGATTCAGCAGTTTTTTCTAATTTAGTTATTAAATATTAAGACTTCCCCCTATGTACCTACATATATTATGAGAAAGTAAAAAACGACCCTAATAATATTTAGTTACGACGCTGTCAGCGGTTGTGCATTGTACTATTACAGGCTATAAAGTACCTAGTGTCAATATTGTAGCTACACCTCTTCTATTTCTCTCCTGGCAGCTGTCAATCATAACAGCTTATAATATTGCTTTTAGGTACCTCGTTGCAGAACTGTGGCAATTGTTAGGTGTTTTGTAATCACCAGAATTTAAATTATTTATTTAAGACTTTTAACAGCCAAAGCTATCTGAGTCCAATACGAATTAATATTTTCAATTTGTTATTATTATTATTGTTTTATGGGAATTAGCACTCCCTGCAGGAACCCAAGCTCGTACCAGTCGGTTTGTGTGCGTTTGCTGGCAGATTCTTTAAGGTAGTTGTCGTGGTTAAGGTACACCGTCAGAAAATTCTTAATTTTTGTATACTTATTAAGGACATGATAATACAATTACCCTGAAAATTTGAAGTCGATCGACCGTATATAATCCGAGATAAATTCAATTAAAAATTGGATAATTAACATTGATTGTATACGATTTCTGTAGTTCTGAACCAGTTTTTTATTTATAAAAAAAAGAACTAACTGTCAGAAACTTTTCAAAAACTCACAGTCTTTCAACGCATTTGTATGAGTTTAAAAAAAAATTAAAAAAATATTTTGACCGTCTGATTGTTTATAAATGACGGTTTAAAGTTCAACAATTTATAGAAAAGTATACACTCATATGAATACTGTATGGGTTACGTTTCCATGGGTACAGTCTTGCGTACAAATTATGGATCACTTAGCTACAAGCTAATATAGTTTTGTGGCGCGTATAATCTATAACTTTTTGACAATATTGTACCACGACAACTACCTTAATACGCAAACAGACGCTGATAACGTCAGCTGTTGCAAGAGCGTCTATCTAAAAGCCTAATATATAATATATATTAGGCTTTTAGATATTAAAGATTCGCATATTGTAATTCATTTGTTTTTTTCGAAAGAATAATAGTTCACCCATTTTTCTACAACTTAGGAAGATTTCACAATTTAGTTGACCACTCAGAACTGATGAATATATTATATTCATCAGTTCTGAATGGTCAACTAAATTGTGGAATCTTCCAAGGTTGTAGAAAAATGGGCGAGCTGTTATTCTTTCGAAAAAAACAAATGAATTACAATATGCGAAATAAAACAGTTTAAGAATATTGTAAAGTAATTGAATAAAAGCAAAAAGCTAAAGTCTAAAAGTACATGACGATGTTCAAATATGAATAAATTAAAACTTACTTGCGTTGGAGTGAGATGTATTAACGATGCTAAATGTTCTCTCTCGGGCGCCGATAGGTACTTCTGTTGTTTAAATCTTCGTTCCAATTCGTAAACCTGCAAAAATAGATTATTTGTGTAAATATTACACTTTGATACATCGCCGGATTTATATTTGTAAGGGGCCCTTAACCTCAGAAATAATTCAACCTTAGCTAATAAAATCCTCAAATAGAAGAACTAAATAATTCTACATAAATAATTGAATTTCACAAATGCAAACTGCTCAATTATGTCATTGAAAGACAAACTTAGAAATTTGTCTGATTCTATACATAAAAATAATATTAATGTTATCATCCATAATTTTTTAAGTTTAAAAATAGCAGGATGGACAAAATTAAAATTTATAATCAATTTAGCGACGTTTCGGTTTGTTTATTAAACCTTCCTCAGGCTTCTAAAAACATACGTATAACAAGAAATTAAAAATAATACAATGAGTTAATAAAATTAAAACAATATAAATATACCTTGATTTATGTAGTTTAATAATAATAACTTATTATACATCCCTTAAAATACTCATTAAAATTTCCAAAATTCTTTATTTTTTTTATTTTTATTAAATTAAATTAAAAATTAATTGACTGAAAAAATTTTTTTGTTAAATTATTCAAATGGGAAAAAAATGAACGAATTCGTTCATTTTTTTCCCATTTGAATAATTTAACAAACATTTTTTTTCAATCAAATAATTTTTAATTTAATTTAATAAAAATAAAAAAAATAAAGAATTTTGGAAATTTTAATGAGTAAAAAATGCAATCAATTAATTTTTAATTTAATTTAATAAAAATAAAAAAAATAAAGAATTTTGGAAATTTTAATGAGTATTATAAGGGATGTATAATAAGTTATTATTATTAAACTACATAAATCAAGGTATATTTATATTGTTTTAATTTTATTAACTCATTGTATTATTTTTAATTTCTTGTTATGTAAGTTTTTAGAGGCCTGATGAAGGTTTAATAAACAAACCGAAACGTCGCTAAATTGATTATAAATTTTAATAAAAATTTTAAAAAAAGTAAAAAATATTCTTTTATCGTTAAAAAGCGTGGGGTGCTTGATAGCTATTTGTAAAAGTAGAGTTAGTATAAAAATAGTAATAAGCACCCCGCGCTTTTTTACAATGAAAAAATATTTTTTACTTTTTAGTTCGGTTTGCTATTAAAGCGTGTTTTTTAGTTTTTTAAACTATTATTTATTTTTTAGACTTATTTTTTTATCCTGATGATCCTGGTCAGGATAATGGGACAAACTTATTAAATTATTGTATTGTCATCGGTCCTTGATAAGTGTGCAAACTTTCAGTTTAATTTGACGTTTTCAAGTGGGTGTATTTCACGTTCAAAAATTCCATTACAAATATACAGGTGAAGCGAAGATTTTACCTAATTCTTTGTAATTTTTTAATTTTAATTGGGGCCCGAAGCAACTGCGTATTTTGCTTATGCTATGGGTAAATCCGGCCCTGCTTTGATTTCTCAAAACATGAACTCTTAGAAATTGTCTTTTGAATATGTTGTGGTGCATCTTGTAATACTACACAAAACAATGTGCAATTGTAATACTGACCTGAGCTTGTGTAAATAGAACTCTGCGTTTACGTCGTTGAGCGAGCGGAAATTGCATTGGTTTTGAATCCGGGACAGCGCATGCGCCTAGACCGGCCATATTGTTCAACCCGTGGCCCATATTGGCTGAAGCAGCTGTACTTCCCATTAACCTTGATACTGAAAACAAACAGAAAAATAAATTATTGTTTTTATTAACGTTTAAAAAATTAACATTTTTTTAAATGTTTGAAATTTTGTCAGTATGCTGCATTCAAAGCCTATTTTAAATGACAACTCAAGGGCTTTTTCGAAATATTTCAAATTAATAATTAAAACTTATCACTATATATAAGTATGTTAACAACGTTATAAAAATGCATCGTTTATTATGTTTTTCGTTCCTCTTATGTGATTTGAAGAAGTAGAATAGCGGGAAAAAGGAACCTTAGGCAGTACAATTATATTATTTTATTGCCAACGTTTCGTCTAATATGTAGACTTCTTCAGGGCTCTAGAATACAAATATATGTTTATAAATTTCATCAACAAATAAAATAAACAAAGAAAAAAAAATATAAAATCTATGTATTACCAAAATAAAGTTATTGCACTATCGTCATGATTTTAAACCAGTTACTTGTAATGTAAAGTCGTTCCCAATTTTGCATGGTGTAATATGTATCACTTTTTTGTTTTTTCATTTTTTTAAAAATTTGAAAACCGTCTAATAATGTCAAAATTCGTATCGTGTTCATCAACTAAACGTTTTTCTAACCTCACTTAGACACAGTATCAAACCTTAGACCTACTCACATTTTTATGCAAGGTAGATTGTTTGTAAATATTTAATAGATTATTGTAAAAATAGATTATTGTAAAAAGAGTTAAGTCGTTGAGTGTCATTTCTAAAATTTACTATTCATGTAAATAAATTTGAACCATTTCAGTGATATTTCTTTTAAAATAATTCGGTTCTATATCAGGTATTTTTGCATGTTCGTATTCAAAATGGTGTGTCGCTAGCGCCGTTTTTTCCTTTTTGTAGTATTTCGATGTTTTGCAGTCCGCTGAATGTTGCATTATTCTCTTTTTTTTTTTACTCTACAATTCTACAACCTGCATTATTCAAAGAAATAAATTTTTGTTAATTGTTAAAATTATCTTTTACTTATTTTTCGACCTCCTAACAAAACACTCATGATTCCATGTTTACCGCGCTGTAGTCCCACGATTAACAGGGCATTTTTTATTGACGCATTTTTTCAAACGTAAAGTTAAAAATAACAACACAATTAAGTTCGTAGAAAATAAATCTGTTTTGTCACGCGCGGTTTTCTGTGTGAAGGTCGTTTGAATTGCGTTTAAAATGAGAGAGAGAGAGAGAGAGAGACCTGGACGACAATAATTTCCTATTCATATACAAATACAACGCCGTTCAGAAGCACAGACTTAGAGGACACTTTTCCACTTACATTACCTGTACAGATTATGTACATTAAATACTTTAAAATCTCTTCTAACCAATTATCTATTATTTGTTTGTACATACATTTAAAATACTCAGTGGTGGCGCGACGCCATGCCTTCTTGACTTCACACGAACGTCGAGTCGAACCAAATTCATTCATTAGTGTATATTTTTAATTTCGAGAGACCTCAGAGCGAGGCCGTTTACCGGAAGTGGTATGAATTAGCCAGTCCCGAATCTACGATCTACTCAAAAATATTTTTTGTGTCCGGCAGGGCGGAATAAGAACTCTATAATATTTTTTTTTATAATAATTTGTTATCAATTTTCAAACATATTATATTATGATTTTGGCGCCCCCTGAAACTGTCGCCCGAGACAGGTGCCCCGGTTTGCCCCCCGCTTAGATCCAAGGTTGGGATTAGCATGACTATAACTATAAGCAAAAGATATTTGAAAACAACTGGTCAAGTGCGTACCCATCCGTTTTTCCTAAGAATTTTAAAACTTGAGATTTAAATTCCAATTTTGAATCAATTCTGAGACTTTTTTCTGTGTTTTTGAGCCCCAAAACAAATTGTAACCCCCAAATACACCTCTTAAAATGATCCAATTGGGCCCACTTTAACTAGGCTTCGTGCGGTCATGCATTCCAACGTGGACCAAATTTCGTTAAAATCGATTATGTTTAAAAACTTTTCCAAAAATGATGCCAAAGTGCTTAGGAGGACAGTGTGGTCCAATGGTTAGCGTGCTGACTTCTTGACCGGATTGTTGCAGGTTCGAATCCTGTCTCTGCTCATGGATGCTTTGTGAAGTCATTTAGTTTTAAGTGATTATGCTATTTGATGTAATTAAGACGCTAATGACCTAAGTTGTCGAGTATCTATATAATAATAAGAATAATAATCTGCAATAAATAAATAAATAAAAAATTATAATGAGCTTCACACTCATAAGCTCACATAAGAAGTTTAACTTCTTTAGATTTTTATATTATTCCCAAGTTTTTTTTTTATGTGAAACTAATTAATAATATTTACACATACTTAGCAACACACTATAAACTTCTGTCCTTGTCAGTTTCATCTAATTTAGGAGACAAACTAACTTCCTCTTTATTTGCCAATTTTACTTCCCCTCGATTTTTTACTGTTTTCAAATAGATACGTCACGAAAGTACGTCACCAAAGTATTAGGAGGCTATGAAACATCGACAATTGTGGGTTCGATCCCTAGGTCTCGCTATCCAACCGACGCCAATAGTGTATGTGCCATATATGGCAAATATACTAATAATTCTCAATCGATGATATTATTGAGAAAGCTACCGAGCATCAGAAAGTAATGTAATTTGCAGGGGAACCTACACCACTGTCGGACATGTGATTGCGTCATGTTAAAGGATATGTCTTTCTGTCAGTCTCTAATGGACTGTACATTTATTTATTGACACGAGCTCTGAAAATATTGTCACTAATGGCAATTGGCTACCGGTTTTATTCTGATGTTTATGCAATTTTATAAGAGGACTTCAAATAGCTATGTTGAATTATTAGAATCGGAAATTGATTTGCTAAACACAACGGTAAACATATGCTTGGTAAACCACACACTGCTATAATTTTATTATATAATATATTCTAAATTGTTAAGGTAACTGTTTACCAGCTGTTCCCATTCACCAGACCTGGCAGATCTTTTAAACAAAATACTGATTTTGAAACCAAATAAAATTAAAATGTTAATAAAAAATTTGTGTACAAAAGGCAATTCAGTACAGATAAATATCATGATTGTCCGCGTTAATCAACCTGGATTTTATGAATGTTTATAAATGTGTCCTACCTTGTTTTTATATATGTGTTTTATTTTGTCTATATATTATTATTTTTGACTATAGAGATATATTTGTATTAAATTGTATGATGTATCGGTCAGAAAGGCAGACCAGTCTACAAAGACTGATTTCTGACCATTTGCTTTAAGCAATACGATATTATTAGTGTATTTGCCATATGGCAACATACACTATTGGCGTCGGTCGGATGGCGGGACCTAGGGGTCGGATCAAAATTTCTCGACGTTTCATAACCTCCTAAACACTTTGGCACCATTTTTAAAAATGTTTATATATATATGTATATATATATATATATATGTATATATATATATATATATGTATATATATATATATATATATATATATGTATATATATATATGTATATATATATTTATATATATATACGTATATATATACGTATATATATGTATATATATATGTGTGCGGGCAATAACTTTCGAAAGAGTTAATTGATTTCAACTAAATTTGGCCCACGTGTTGCCTATTTAAAATGGGCCTAATCGGGCCATTTTAAGGGTAGTTTTTAGGGGTTGAAAAATGTTTTTGGGCCCTAAAATACCGAAAAAATTCTCCGAATCGTTTCAAAATTGAAATTTAACCCTCTGGCAGTAATTAAAATGTGTCCTTAAAATTTTAATAAAATCGACCTTACAGGACCGGATTTAAAAATTTTATGAAAACACTAGTTTGCAGATAGTGAATTATTTACTGAAAGGTGTATATAACTTGGTACAGAAGCTCGATTGATAATAATATTGCAATTAAGAAAAAAAATGTTATTGTAAGGGGTGTATTAAGGAGTCAAATTTTTTATTTTGCCCAAAAACCAAGTTAAGTTCGCATAATAAAGCCACACTGCCTTTATTAGCAAATACACTATATTGTCGGCAGGGTTTTGGCACTGCGACCCGGGTTTTTTATTATTTACATGTTTTGTGTCCATAGATTCAAAATTAAGATGTTAGATGTTTTATTTTTATATTTTAATTACTTATAATTTGTTTCCAGTACTTGATAAAGTCGTAATTAACGACGAAACGTTGTACATAAGTTAATGTAGCATCAAATATATATTGTCCAAATACCTACTAACATCTTATTATTATTATTATATGGCCTCTTTTTCACTGGCATAGCAGTTGGATGTGTGTGTGTGCATGTAAAATGCACTTACGTTTCGGAAATATTTAATTTCTATGAATGATCTTATTCAATATTTGATGAAACGCTTCAAAATAAACTAGAAATATGTACCATTTTCACATATGCCTCTAAACCAAGTTTTTTACGGTTTATTTGATTTAAATAAACGATTTAAAATCACATTTGATAAAAATTATTGAGCGAGCCTTTGTCAGTATTTTTGACATAAATATGTAAAGAAAAAAAACTTAATGATGTCAATTGGCCTTCCCGTAATTCGAAATCTCGTGACGTGTTGTAAAGAAATATATTGACGAATATCACGTTATAAAGATTTATTTGATCTATTAATATAAAATAAGAAATAAATAAATAAAACATAATAAAATTTTATTTAATCAAGACGACGTCTAAGTACGTCTGATCACAACGAGATTGAAAATTATATTAATCTTGTTTGTTTCTTGAGCGTAGCAAATAGAAACTCCAAACAAAACGATGTTGTGGTCGACAATGCAGTGTATTAATGTTGTCTCAAAAAGATCGATTAATATAAAATAAGAAATAAATAAATAAAACACAATAAAATTTGATTTAATCAAGACGAAGTCTAAGTACGTCTGATCACAACGAGATTGAAAAATTATATTAATCTTGTTTCTTAAGCGTAGCAAATAGAAACTCCAAACAAAACGATGTTGTGGTCGACAATGCAGAGTATTAATGTTGTCTCAAAAAGACCCAACAACGTTGTGTCCTAGCTTTATACTAGAGCTGTTAGCACGGGGGGCTCGTTCTGCATTTATACAGAGAGATGACGTCAGAAGTATCCATTGCATTGCAAACGATGCGATGGATGATAAATATTTGTTCTGCAGGACGTTCTTCAGCAACCCCATCTGCGACCCCCCCCCCTCCCCCTCTCGCCATTATGCGTTCGGCATTCTTGCTCTGCAAAGCTTTTAACCACATCATAAACTTAGATGTACAGATATTTTATATAGTGAGATAAAGACAACATTGTTCGGACCAAAATTTTTCGTTGTTTCATTCTAAGAAACTTGGCATCATTTTTTATTTAATTAATATATTGTAGAGTATAGACGCTCGACAACTTAGGTCATTCGCGTGTTAATTACATCAGATAACATAATCACTTAAAACTAAACGACATCACAAAAACTTTATGAGCAGAGACAAGTTTCGAACCTACGAAAGTCCGGTCAAGAAGCTAGCACCCTAACCACTGGGCCACGCTGTCCTCGTCATTTTTGGATAGGGATTTACTTACTGAGGGGTGTAATTAATTTGGTGCAGATGTTGGATTGATAAGACATATTATTTTAAGGGCTGTATTAAGGGATTACATTTTTTGTTTTGTCTAAAAAGAGACTTAAGCAGCGTTGCCAGATTTTGGAACTTTTTGAGTGAAAAAAGCGGGATTCTTTCGTCGAAAGTGGGACATAGTAAAAAAATGTATATAATCAGAAGTTTTTAAATATTTATCTTTTTATTTGAGTTCAAATTACGTTTACGTGACAATAGATAGCAAAAATAGCCATAGAAAATGTATTTTAATAAAAATATGATATTTTAAATCAGATTTACCCTATCGGTAAATAGTTAAGACTTATTCGTCTTCTGAATAAAAAATAAGAAAAAACAGAAATCAAAATCAAAAAAGTTTTATTCATTAGAAAAATATGGCGTTTCAAACAATAGTCTGAGGAGTGAGTGTTACAAATTGCAACTTACAATAAAAGAATAATTATTTACGCAAGGTCGAGTTATCCCCGAAAAGCGGGACTGAGCCTGTCCCGCGCGGGACATTTAATTTTGATTTAAAAATCGGGACGTACCGCCAAAATCGGGACGTCTGGCAACGCTGGATTTAAGCCACACTAGCAAATACACTATATTGTCGGCAGGGTTTTTACACTGCAACCCGAGTTTTCTTTTTTAATTTTGTTTGATGTGTTGACAGAATAATCGATTTTGAAACTTATATGGTTCACAATTTAAAATTTCCTACTTGCATGCTGGCATAATTTGCAATCTCGAGTACCGTTGCGAACGCCAATAGCCCACTCAGCAGTGCAGTATCAATTCTATTATATGTATTTATTTTCATGCATAGAGATTTGGCCCCTTCTGAAGCTTGTAACCGAATGTCCGTTTATTCAACACAAACTGGTCGAACTCTTAAATAAATACACTTCTTCTTGTGCCACTATATTTGTATATATGGATGTACAGACTGTACTGCATCAACAAGTGCGATAAATGCCGGCCGAACTGTATGAATGTCAATAAATTATAAATATTTATAATTTATTAACATCAAAAGGATCTGATTACACATTTTTCAAAATGTATGAATGGCGTTCAAAAAACTGTATTTCTATAGTCAGAACTGAGCATTGCTGAGAACTTTGCGCTTGGAATAATGCTTTAAGCACTTATAATCAGTGCCGGATTAAGCCAGCGCGGGGCCTCTAGCAAATTCTGTCAAGGGGCCCTTGGTTTGCTTTAGGTTCTCAAGTTTAGGGTATTAAATAAAACAAAACTGTTACAAATAAACTTTTCTGGAGTTAATATGGGCAAATTTAAAGATAAAACTTTCAATATCGACTTCTTTAAGCAAATGAATCTATATTTTATAATAAATCAACCAACCAGAGTAGATTGGATCGTGACTGAGTTAATAAAATTTAAATAGTTCGCCTGTTTTCTCGAAATACTTATAATCGATATTATATTAAAATCGATTAAAAAAGTACAATCTCGGCTACGTAAACTCGCAAAATAAATGTATATACCTATATAAAAATAAAAATCTGGCCGTTTGAAGGGTAGAAATGTGGTATAGATGCTAGTCTAAATATATCGATTATAATCAAACATTATAGAACATTAACGTTAAAAAGTTCGTAAAATACCTACTTATTTTTACGATTTAACGTGACGAAATCGAATTTTAGATTTTCAAGTGGAAGTGAGGCATAGCCTAAGCGCTTCGCGTTTAAGGCATGCAAGATATTTTACGCTCCTATCTAAATTAATATTTTTTTTTTATTACGGTCAGACAGGCGTTGGAGCGCGGGACCCCCAAATTCGAGGGGCCCGTAACATTTGCTACTCTTGCTACGTGGCTAATCCGGCACTGCTTACAGTTAGAGAGCTAGTGACGATTTTACTCATATAGTATTTCCTCAAATCTGAATTTTTGTGACTTCATTAAAAAACCGCAGTCTGGCAGCTAAGACCGGGGAAAATGCCTGGTCAAAGATGTCAAACTGGAGGAGGTGTCACTTAACTCATGTTTGAAATTTTCGGATCGATAAGTTCAGGTGCTCTTGAGCACAAAAACTCAAATTTACCGTGCTTGGAGGAAAGTATGTCTGGCAGGCCGACGAAAGTGTTATGAAACTAAAAATGTGTAATGATAAAATATGTCAAAATTATCTACCAAAACCATTGTAACGTTTTTAAGGTTGTTATATCAAAAAAGCGAATTGTTTAAAAAAATTGTGAATTTCGATATATTCAACCCTTTGTCATACGAGGGTTGTCCCGGGTACGAAATGTTAGACTTGAATTTTTGTGCTCAAGGGCACCTGAACTTATCGCTCAGAAAATTGTAGACATAAGGAAATATATTGTTACACTTCCAATTTGATATCTTTAACCGCGTCCAGCCACGCATTGTCCCCGATAAAAACTGCCAGACTGCAGTTTTTATGTTCAGGATAATGTTCTTAATGAAGTCACAAAAACTCAGGTTTGAGGAAATACTATAAATGAAATCGTCCCCCTTTATTAAAGCATTTTTGTAAAAAATTCGATGCTTATAGAGCACGTGTATAAAGATTTGCTTCTTATTAAATACGCAAGGATTATAAATTGCTTAACAAGCATGCTTAATAAGAATTTTAAAT
Source organism: Venustoraphidia nigricollis (assembly GCA_034508555.1). Classification (NCBI taxonomy): domain Eukaryota; kingdom Metazoa; phylum Arthropoda; class Insecta; order Raphidioptera; family Raphidiidae; genus Venustoraphidia; species Venustoraphidia nigricollis. The sequence continues at coordinate 474,321 of JAVRKA010000125.1, read as the reverse complement.
GCTTAATAAGCACTTTCAAAGTTTTGTAAAACATATTTCGTCTATCTTTTATAATTCTTATTTCGTTAGTCCAAACTTCCCCATCAATTATAGAAATATTATTCATGTTCAAAATTTATATCATAACTTAATGTTGGAAGTTAAGATTCAAGACGTTACTTTAAAAGCATTTTTAAAAATGGAAGTGCTTGTCGCTTAATAAATCGAGAATTTATGAAAGTGCTCGGTGCTTTAAGTACTTTAAGTGCTCTGCCCAGTTCTGGTTTCTTGTACCTACTGCCTACTGAGTTCCATAAATACCTCGGTTTTCCGTCAGCCATTTATGGTTCCGTGGCGACTTTAGCAAAGAAATCGGGCATTCATAGTTTCGAATGACGGACTATTTTAATACTTATTTGCAACATATCAATAATTTATTTTCATATATCAGAAAACTGCAGAATTTAAAAATTCGATTAAAAGTTACAGTCAGTAAACGAAAATGTATTTGTTGATATCTAAAAGTACTTTTGAGTATCTGTCGAGATAAAGTATCATAGGTAGTAAAGTATCTTTAATTTACTTTCATACAAAGTATCTTGGAACTTTTGGCATATTCTGTTTGGTATCTTGTATCTGGACATGGTATTCCATCTCAAAGTATTTTGTGTAACCTCTAAAAGTAACTGTAGAATTTGACATGTATTTTGCGTTTTGTTATTATTAACAACAAACGCCATTTGTAAACGGGTGTCAGTTGTTTTTAAAACGGACATCGTCGCAATGCAGACCATTGAAAAACAGTTGAAAAGCTTTTCTGTTCACAATGTTATTTTTCCATTCTACGTTGTATTGAAAATAAACAACTTTATCAAACATCTAAATATACAAATTGACAACATATTGACATATTGTTCAACTTTTTTGGAATAATATTTTATTGGCGTTGAAGTTTTATGTTTTTAAAAGAAAATTGTTGATTTTTTTTTATTTCATGATTTAGTGTCGCGCGTGAACAATGTAGTCTGAAAAAGGTTTGCGGTTTGTCCCAGTGAATTTTCCAAATTAAACTCAGTATAAGTTAAGAAAGAAACGTTAATTTTATATTGAATCAAAAGCAAAAATAATTTGTTTACAAAAATGATATAATTTTAACACAAATTCGTTTTACACGTGCCACAAGAATAATTATACAAATTAATAAAAACCCGGGTCGCAGTGCCAAAACCCTGCCGACAATATAGTGTATTTGCTAATATACGTATTGTGGCTTTATTATGCGAACTTAAGTTTGTTTTTGGACAAAATAAAAAAAATTGAACCCCTTAATACACCCCTTAAAATAATAATTTTATTAGTTGAAATATTGTTATCAATCCAACATCTACACCAAATTAAATACGACCTTCAGTAAGTAAATTCGTATACGCAAACTAGTGTTTTCATAAAATTTGTAAGTCCGGTCCTGTCGGGCCGATTTGCTTATAATTTTAGGAGCACTTTTTAATTGCTACTAAAGGGTTAAATTTCAATTTTGAAACGATTCTGAGAATTTTTTCGGTATTTTTGGGCCCAAAAACTTTTTTCAACCCCTAAAAACTACCCTTAAAATGACCCGATTAGGCCCATTTTAAATAGGCTTCGTGCGGTGATGGATTCCAACATGTATACCAAATTTCGTTAAAATTAATTAACTCCTTCGAAAGTTATTGCCCGCACATATATATATATATATATATATATATATATATATATATATATATATATATATATATATATATATATACGTATATAAATATATATATATATATATATATATATATATATATATATATATATATATATATATATATATATATATATATATACATATATATATAAACATTTTTAAAAATGGTGCCAAAGTGTTTAGGAGGTTATGAAACGGCGAGAAATTTTGGTCCGACACCTAGGTCCCGCCATCTGACCGACGCCAATAGTGTATGTTGCCATATGGCAAATACACTAATAATCATAATAAGTTGATCAATTTTATCAGGATCGTATCCAGCTCAATATAATACAATTATATTGGCTTTCACCCCTCCGTCCCTCCGTCTACATTCAAATTAAAGTAAGCACAATTAATAATCGACTGTGCGAGACCAAGAGAGGGTTATGTTTTTGCAGTTGTTTATTTACGTCTTTGAACGTATATATAGAGAACGTAAAACTGTTTTATTCTTATCAAAGATATTTTATTCTTTTTTTGAAGTCTGTTTATACAAAATACTTTTTTCTACTATGTTCATCCAAAAATACAGACATGCGGGTCGAATTGATAACATCTTCGGGCTTGAAAATATTCGAGCCGTTGTTTATATCGCGTTTCTATGACTTCTCAATTACAAGCCCCCAGTTTCTGGCTTCTAATCCGAGAACTCGTGAAAGTTAAAGTTTCCAATAATTATTTAAAATAAAAACAGAAAACACATTGGTGTTAGGCTCAAGAATCTTTAGCCGTTGGTGGCCTTTTTTCTGTTAAAAAACGAATTTGCGTGTCCCTCCGCCCCTCGGACGTCTGTCATCGTGGCACAGACATACAGCTTGTATAACAACGGACGTATTCTACGGCACATCTACGTGTGTTGCGGACGTTCTATCCATAGAGACATGGAGTGCTGTGCAAACAAATGAACACAGCAGAACACATTCCTTGTTCCTACATTATCTACCGCGTCCCGTTCGAAGCCTATAAACAACTGCAACGCGCAACCTGTACTACTCTGTTTTGTTTATGTACAGAGACATTTCGCTGGAAATAGGGTATTTGATGAATTTGTTTTTGTGCTACATTATTTAAACAGAGGCGGATTTTCCATGAGGCCGCTTAGACCCGAGCTTACGGCGGCCGCGCCCGTAACTAATAAGTTCATATTATATCTCAGCTCAGTAAATAATGGAGATATGACGATTAATTAAATAGTTGACAATATGTCGTAGCCAAATCTTAGAAATTGATCATTTCATGATGTGGCCGACCAATTCATGAAATGGTCACATCATGAAATTCAACCATTTCGTGAATTGGTCGGCCGCATCATTATATGATCAACTCTAAGGATCTGGCCACGACATCTACACTAATATTATAAAGAGGAAAGATTTGTATTTTTGTGTGTGTGTATGTTTGTAATGAATAAACTCAAAAACTACTGTGCCGATTTAAAAAATTCTTTCACCATTAGAAAGCTACATTCACCCTGAGTAACATAGGCTATATTTATTGCTAGAAAATATTAGGGATCCTTACTAAAACTTTAGTAACGTAACCCAAGTGTAAAAAAAATGCCATAAAACATTTTTCGTCGCATGCGCTGCGGAAACTATTGATGATAGAACAAAAGTATGTTCTACAATATTAAAGAACATATCAATAACCACAAAAAACTACGCGATACTATATGTCCAACTATTATTTTTATGTCACAATAACCACTTTTTACATTTTAATAATCTATATAGATAAAAGACGATGTATATGTAATCTATGGACTCCAAACGGGTAGACCATTTTTGATGAAATTTTCAGACAATCTTTAGATTAGCCCAGCGGATCATCCTCTGAAGTTTGATAGCGATCGGATCAAGATAATTTTTTAAATTTGTTTTTGGAAAATAAGATTTTTCTTCGATTTTTGAACATTCACAAATAAAAGCGATTGAATTCGCGCAAATTCAATACACGTTGAGAATTTAATGATAATGATTCTTATCTTTTATATCCTATATATTACATTTACACCGGGGCGAAGCCGGACTGGGCCGCTAGTATAATATAAATATAAATAAAATCAACAATTTCAAACTTTGTACAATACGGTTCTCTTTTCAGAAGTAATCATTGATGTGTTTTTATATACAGTCAAAGCCCTCTAAGTGCACGCTCTCTAAATGCACACGCTCTCTTACTGCACACGAACTCGCCCTCTAAGTGCACGTTCCCCAGCCCCCACTTCGAATAATCTGCGACCAATCACGTGCGACCGTAAGCGCGCTATTTTCAAACTTTCCATTTCCATCATATTCATAGAGTTTTAGAGATATTGTTTATAGCATCTGATTGAATATAGATAGCTATAGGAGTTAGAAGAGTGGGGATGAAAAAGATCGTAGGGGAAGTGTGCACTTAAAGGATGGGCTCGGTTCCGAGCTGTGCACTTAGAGGGCTTTGACTGTATAACCAATGGATTACAAAATCCACATACTGCGAGAGTTGCTTTTTTAATAAATTTTACAGAAGTATACAAATAAATAAAATCATAACATAGTCTGCAATATTGTATAATTTTAAAGATTCCTAGAGCGAATTTTCCGTTTTCAGTCAGTTTGTTCTGTCTGGGCTGTCTCTGTCTGTTTGTTCTGGCTAATCTCCGAAACGGATGGACCGAAATTCACGGGACTTTCACTGGCAGATAGCTGATGTTATTTTAGAAAAAAAAATAGGGTTTCACGCAAAAAAAAAAAAAAAAAATATATATATATATATATATATATATATATATATATATATATATATATATATATATATATATATATATATATATATATATATATATATTATCATATACAGTATATAGAGTTAGATGACCCAATCACGAACGTATAGCGTAAATAAACTGATTTTGGGAGATATTGAATAAGATATTCATCTGATATGCCTTATTTAATGTATTTCAATATTGATAGTGCAAAAAGCTATAGAAGACAAGCAAGTCAGCTGTTATGAGACTTTAAAGTGATGTAAATCTATATAGCGGGCGGCTCAAGGAGTTGTGTTTGGGGGCGGTACAAGCCGTTCCCTTGTCAACATCGATCATCGGAAGCGGCATAACGTATGTGCTCCTAAGTCCTAAATAGATAGTGCGATAGGAGGCAAATAATAAACAACAGTTATTTATAAGAAATCTTTAGTGTTCAATATATACGTATACTAATATTATAAAGAGATAAAAGTTCGTAAATCTCTCAAACTATTCAACCGATTTCAAAATATTTTTCACCAATATTTAGAATGGACCTTTACAGTGGACATAGGCTATATATTATCGCGTTAAAATACACTTTTCATGGAAACCAATATTATATATTTATGAAAATCAAATAAAGGTTCGAGTAAGAAGTTATGTTTGTGATGAGGAAGGTTCCTCGTTTGACATATTTTATTTTTTGTGAAGAAGTCATCTAAAATTGTTAGCTTTTTTCTGTTTCGTTCAGCAAGCTGTTGTCGATAGCTTGATATTGCATCAATGACACTTCGTCTTGCCTTTGAACTTCTATCAACATTTGAATAATTTTATATAAACTGATCGATAATTTACGTTATAGTGGCTAAACTTTTTTTTTAGAAACCTCGTAATACTGAAACAGCGTTAAGCGAGGTCTTACTGCATTGTATTTTATTTCAAAATAAATTAAATGAAAGAACTCATTGTCCGTATTTCTATTTGCGGTTCTAAAATTGATAGGTAATTTTGTTTGCGCAGAATGATCACTTTGGACAGAAACAATCCAATCAACGGTAACGACAGCACTGCCACTACGACCACACCTAATTCTTCGGTAAGTGTCAATTTTAGAATACGAGTAACCCAGAATTCTTTCGAATACTCATCGTAAATAGTTGTTTTTATCAACTCTTTGGTCCTTGATCTTTGTGCAGATAGTTATTTTCCGAATAGTCAAAGCTGTGAGTGTACACATTTATCAGATTACACATTTCTGATTCTGATTTTATAGGAGGCACGTGCAAAAAATGTCGTATGTATCTCGAATGTAATGCTTTTATGACTCGCGCGACTGCTAAAAAGTCATTTTGTATAAACTGATCGATAATTAATTTATGTTATAGTGGCTAAACTTTTTTTTAAAAACCATACGTAATACTGACACAGCGTTAAATGGAGCAGCGTTAAGCGAGGTTTTACTGTATATATTGTATATATCTCCACTTATCGAGAGCGTGGGGATATCAAATTTCAAGCAAGTAACAGATATTTTAATACGCGCCCATATTACGTGTCGCAACAAACCATAGTTAAATATTGCATATCCAATATATGACAGACAACACTTTAAAATAAAAGGCCTATTATCTGTTCCACAAGGATATTCGCACGCACTTCATGTTTTATTTGTTTGCGTGCGAACATTTGATACTTTATTCTTCTTCATTTAAAAAAAAATCCGGCTATGAGATGTTTGACTTTGCGTAAAAAATGTGCACCCCTATATTTATTTAGCTGCATATTTCAACGCGAGATAATTTTTGTTGAAAATTTTCTCGTCTCGAAGTTCGAACGCGATCATTCCACGTCAGACGAAGAAAAGTTAAAGATAGGGATGGCGATCTGAGATCGAAGAATCGATTTCTTGGGCCAAAAAAATCGATTTTTTTAATCGATATATAGTACTGACTCGATCCAGTGAATCGATATTTCACCCTTGAAAATCGAGATTCGATTTTTTCTAGTTTGAGAAGAATCATAGAATGATTTACAATTAGCTGAATGACAGTTTTTCCCTTAATTACTCAAAAACTCGCGAGATGGCTGAGTTTTCAGTTTCTTTCGTCTCTATTTAAGCACTGGGAACTATAAATTATATCATTTCCAAACTTTTTAATGTACGCGATAAATTTGTGGAATAAATGTTTTTTTTTTTATACTCGATACTTTGATATGGCTCTAAGAACAGCTTTAATTAGTTAAAATGATAAAAAAATCGATAATTATGGTGTCCCTTGTGTCTTCCATAACATGGAAATATTTTTATACGGTAAATGCAAATTCTAAAAGTAAATTTTTTTGTGAATCGATTCATCAGATTTCGATTCGAATCGATTTAAAAATCGATCTATTTCTGAAATAATCGCCATCTCTAGTTAAAGATCTGTTATTAGGGTTCCGTACTTCAAAAGGAAAAAGTATCTCTTATAGGATCACTTCGTTGTCTGTATGTCTGTCAAGATCCTTTTTCTGAGGAACGCGTGGAGGTATCCAGTTGAAATTAATATCAAATACTCAGGTCTGCAATCTCTTAGAGCTATGAAAAAATCAAACTTCTAAGTCAACGCAATCAAAAAATACGGTCGTTTATGCTGCATATTTTGACACTCGCAAGGGAATCAAAACCTATAGGGTACTTCCCGTTGACCTAGAATTATGAAATTTTGGCAAGAAGCAGTGTCTTATAGCACGTTTCGAAGATCTCTAATTTCTATGAAATTTTTTGTTCAATTTTTGATGTTTATGCTTCAAAATAAACTAGAAATATGTACCATTCTTCCTATATGACTTTTTGCAATTTATTTGATCTAAATAAACAATTTAAAATCAGATAAAAACGAAAAAATTAACATACGTTTTACACAAATTTTTGTACAGAAAAAATTAAATTTCAATAATAAATTAGCAGGAACTTGGATTAAATGTTTATTATAAATTAATAATTAATTATTTTAGCAACGTTTCGATTTTTATTCAACTTCATCATGGTGTCATAATGAAATTACAATAAATATGATAAAATTATAATACAGATATTAAACATAGATATATGATTAAATAATTGAGCAAGTCAAATTTGTTAGTATTTTTAACATAAGTTTGTAAAGAAAAAACTTCAAAATGTTAATTTGCCTTTCCGTCATTCGAAATCTCGTGACATGTCGTATATTGACGCGTTTTTTATTCAATTTTTAGAACAAAAATATATATATTTTTGTTTAAATTTTTAAGCAGCAAGTCAAATTCTGTGAAGCTTAATGCTTAATCACTGCTAATAAAAACAGTAATAAAATAAATTTTGCGACCGCAGTTCGAAATTTCCCGAGAACATATTTTACCATCTGAGGAATCAGTCCACCCGTATTTGATGAGTCATCATAGAAAAACTGCATTACAAAATGTTACTACAGAAGAAATAATTTGCCTATAATTATAACGTTTGTGAAATTTTGGATACAAACTCTTGACTGGATCACTAATTAAGATCAAAAGTATTTTCACCGGGAACTCTGGTCGCTATGTATTTTTGACATTTTTAAGCAGCAAGACAAATTCTGTGATCACAGGTAATAAAAACAGGAATAAAATGAATTTTGCGACCACAGTTCGAAATTTTCGAGAACATATTTTACAATCTGAGGAATCTCTGACCTTAAGTATACAAACTATAGGACAAATAATCTAAAACAGAATTATTTTTTGCAAACTTACTGGCAAATCTGGGATCAGCCGCTGTGCTCTGGTACCATCCATGAGGCGTCGAATAATGCGGTGCCAGGCCGGCGAGATTGTCCGCCGGGCTGCAATATTGAGCGCCTGTGGCCGCGAATTGGCCTACGGCGCCGCTATACGCCGCGTTCATAGTTCCACCGCCGCCGGTAACCGACGACGAACCCAACGTCCCGTTACCGACGCTAAGACCGCACACCGTCGACGGCGAATTTATAGAACTGCCGCTGGATGTCGACCTGTCGGTGGTAGAAGAAACGTAGAATTAGCAATGGAATTTTTAAAAAAGTGTTAAGCACTCAATGCACCAAAACAAATTGTTGCTAGTTTAGAAAGCCCATTGTAATATTTGAGAGACTAAAAAATATAGCGGTGCATATATCGCTTATCAGTTTTTTTTTTTTAATGAAACAGAAAAAACGTCTAAATTAGCAAAAATTCAATAAATATGCCAAGTTTGGTGGCCTTTTCACGTGACATGTTATTTTTTTTTCTTACCAATTTAGGATAAATGTAAAGGTCAATACCTAAACTTCATATAAATATATATAATTGTAAATGGCTTTAATAATTTTAATAATTTTCATGGCTGATGGGCGAAAAAGGGCCACCTCCTTTGAAACTGAGAAATGTGTGGGTAGGCGCTAATAATAATTGGGCTCTCAAAGTGGGCACTGAACTGAAATAGTGTAAGAACACTTAATCTATATAATAAAAATGAAATGCTGTTCGTTGGTGAGCGGAAAGCGGCTGGACCGATTTGGCTAATTTTTTTTTAATGTTCGTAATAGTTTGAATGAGGTTTTTAATTGAAAAAAATTCCCGAAAAAGTTAAACTGAAATTGCTTTTTTATAGGATTTTTGCTATTAAATAAGTGCGCAAATGTCTGACAGCTGATTTCTATATAAAAATTTTATTCAATCTGTGATTTTAATGCTTCCAATTAACTAGAAATATGTATCATTCTCTTAGCAAAGTTTATACCGTTTATTTGATCGAAATAAACGATTTAAAATCAGATAAAAATGAGAAAATTAGCATACGTTTTACACAAATTTTTGTACAGAAAAAATTAAATTTGAAAAGAATTACTGAGCAAGCCAAATTTGTCAGTATTTTTAACATACGCGTTTGTAAAGATAAAACTTCAAAATATTAATTTGCCTTCCCGTAATTCGAAATCTCGTGACGTGCTGTAAAGAAATATTGACGGATATCACGTTTTTTTTATTCAATTTTTAGGGCAAAAATATATGTTTTTTGAAATTTTTAAGCAGAAGTCAAATTTTGTGAAGCTTACTGCTGAATCACCGCTATAATAAAAACTTTTGTAATGAAAGGAATTTTACCACCGCAGTTCAAAATTTCCTGAGAGCATATTTTACAATCTGAGAGACCAGTCACTTACGATAAGTAAAAAAATTAGAGTTGAAAAAAACGAAGATAACACGCTTTTATGATCTAAAAAATGCAAATTAATTTGACAACAAAATTAGCTTTACTTTAAAAAGCGTGAAGTGCTATCTACTTAAATTTTCATAATAGCTCTACGTTTACAATTACCTAGTAAAGAAAAATTTATTACCGCGATATTAAACACTCCACACTTTTTACAGTAAAGCTAATTATGTTGTCAAATTATTTTGCATTTTTTAGTTCTTAAAAGCCTGTTGTTTTAGCTTTTTAAACTAATTTTAATTATACGACTAAAAACAATATTGCATTTCACTATGGGGTAGGCAACGCAATGTACGTCACTGTACAGCGTATTAGCTTGCTTGCTGTAATTTTTCACGTTTTTTTATCCTAAAGGCCCTGGTCAAGATAATGGGACAAACTTATTAAATTATTGTATATTGTCATCGGTCCTTGATAAGTGTACAAAGTTTCAATTTAATCTGATGTTTTGAAGTTGACCAAAACAAACATACAGGTGAAACTAATAAAAGCATGTTAAAAAAGTTGATCGTTTGTACCTGTAGGGTGAGGGCGGGTTAACGGTGGCAGCTAACTCTAGCTTCCTGTAGCTTTCTTCGATCGGACTAAGTATATCGGTGACGCTGAAAGGCGTCGTATGAATCGCGCTCTGGTGCAAATGGTGTAAATGCGGATGATGTTTGGGGCTCAGGCTCATCGCCAGCTCAACCCCGCTCAGTTCCGGCAACAGGCCGTGAAGTTCGCCGCCCGTCCTATCCGTTCCGTTGTTATTACCGCCCGGTGCGGAATGTTCGCCTCCCGATGCGCCAGCCGACTGATCGCTGCCGCCGGCTGATAAAAAACCGCTAGAGGATACGCTAACACCGCCCGATAAACCAGACATCAGTCTTTTCACTTACACAAGCCTTATTATCGTTTTAATTCACACAAATTTTCGCTAATAATACACTTAAATCACTTAAATGCGTTGATATTCTGTCCGAAACAAATCACTCTCGGAACATTCTGGTGTTTTTAAATCTGACAATCGAAATAAAAGATGCACGTTTGATATTATTACACGACAAACTAGTAAACATCAAGCTTCTGTCGCATTGATTTGAACTGAAAAATTTGTTACGTCGCGGCTAGTGTTTAGTTCAAAACAATTCACTCTCGGAACATTCTGTTGTTTTAAAATCTGACGATCGGAATAAAAGATGCACGTTTGATATTTTGACACGACAAACTAATAAACATCAAGCTTCTGTTGCATTGATTTGGATTAAAAAAATGTTTACGGCACGGTTAGTGTTTTGTTTAAAACAATTTCACTCTCGGAACATTCTGTTGTTTTGAAATCTGTCGATTGATCTCTTTATACGGTTATTTTTTACACACAATATTTTTAATATAAACTTTATTTATATTGAATTATTAGCTAATTAGACTGAAAATATTAGTTTATACACAAATATTTATTTACTCTGATTGTGGATCGATAGTGTTTTGTTCAAAACAAATCACTCTCGGATCGTTGTTGTTTTTAAAATCTGACAATCGGAACAAAAGATGCACGTTTCAATTTTTCTACAGCGCATTCGTTAGTCGCGCAAAAGTCACTATTTCTTTATAATAATTGTTCTTGATTTATCAAGTTTTTGTACATCCCTGTTCATGCTTGTTTTAAAAGATAATATTGCACTCATATTATTTGATTAAAATATAAATTGTTCCGACGCACTTTTTTAAAATGATTTAAACTTTGAGATCTAAGACTTCATAATTTGTTAAGTTTTTATATAAAAATCGAGTTAATGTCTATAAATAACCACAAGTAAATATTTATTCGTTGTATAATTCACATCTGAAGTAACTAATATTTGTTTGAATAATTCCTACATAAAAGATTTTTTAAATTTCACCGCGTATTGAATATATTAAATTCGATTTGTCTTTCGTATACACATCACATTTTTATTAACGTTCGGAATTCTGCTAGTAATTTCGGATAATGTCGTAATTCGCACCAGACAATCTTTTGTTTGAATGTGTATCATTTGTTTTTAGTATACTTATTGCACTACACTTCGTTTGTTTCGACAAACACTCGAAGTCTACTTACGGCGACGGTATCGCAGTACTCGAAAAAAAACCGAAACGAAAACGAAACTATATAAAAATACGAGCACACTTTTATTACATTTAAACACACAAACAAAACACAAACACTATAATAAAAACAAACGAGCGTTCACACACGAAAAAGTAAAAAGAAAAGAGAAGGTGCGAGAGATGATGATACACACAAAAAAAATCTCTCGACTTGTTAAAACAGAATCGAATCGGGTTAAAGCTAAACAGAACGATGGTATACCGTCATCTGTATAAATAAATCAAATCGTTATCGAGGGCTAAAGTGTACTCTTAAAAGTGGTCTACTTGTCGAGTGTATAAGACTCTTTACTTGCTCGCTAAGTGCGCTTAACTTCGGCGTAGTACTCTCACGGCTAAGTTCGCTTCTCTGGAGTACACATATAAAATACATGCCACTTGTCGAAGCCGCCGCGCTGTCGTCTATACATTGTAGAGCGGCGTATACGCCGTTCGCCTCGGCCATCGAGCGAGCGCGCGGGGCATTCTGGGACGACGGGAGGCGTTGCGACACGCCCGTCGCGACGCTCGCTTGTTTGTCTTGGGCGGAGTCCGAGCGCTCGGCCTGCATGTACGTACGCCGTGCCGTGTCGTCGTCGACGTGTTTAAAATATATATATATATCATCGCTATAATATCGGCTCTGAGATCATGGCCAACTATGCGATCGCTATATATATATATATATATATATATATATTTACAGTCGTACCTCGATTCGATGCCGTTTTATCGAATCGTTCGATTGTAGACGCTCGACAATTGAAGCAGCCCCGAATCTAGGTGGGTGCCCCCAGGCATCATAATATAATATGTTTGAAAATTGATAATTAATTATTACCTAACGGATTCTTATTCTCCCCTTCCGGGGTCCCAAGAAATGCCACCCATTAAATATTTTTGAGTTTTTTTAAACAGTTTATCTCAAACGCTAGAAAGGGAGGCACCACTATCAAATTTATGCCCCGGTTCGAAAAAATCGTAGATCCGAAGTTGAATTGAGGTCGTTAGCGTCTCGTCAGTGCTATCACAATATTTAATTCCATGTTAGCAAGCAATTGCGATTTGACTTAAAACGATACGACGTCTGGTGACAGAAATTTCAACCATAAACACGTTACATTTTATACACAGTATTACTAGATGTATATATACGAAAATGGCGGAATCGAAGTTACATTTGACCTGAATTCCGTCCATATTTCAAATCCAAGTAGAATCGGGCAAATTTCTTCAATTTTCGTCAATAATAGAAAGCAAATTCTATAATAAAAAACTCGAAATCACGATAAAACTCGAACCAAACATTTCAAAGGAAAAACCGGCAAATTCTATGCAGAGCGTTTGAGTCTAAAATTTAAAAAATCGGGTAAAAACTTCAAAAATGGCAACCGTTTGAAGATTGATAAAACTCCGTCAGCCCATGATTCCATATGTTTACCGGTAATCCGACGACTACCAGGCCATTTTTTTTCGTCTTAGTTGATCATATAGAAATAAAAAATCAAATTTTGTGGCAAAATTACAGAAAAGATATGGAATCTAGGTTGATCAGCGATCAACTTGTGGGTATAAGCGAGGGTGTACTGTATTTACAGTCGATAGCTTTTCACTTTCGATCCGATTTTCACACTTCCTGTTTTGCCGTGGCGCCGCGTGCGATGTAAAGCCACAGTTCTCTCTTGACCCCTTGACCTCTTTCAAGTCGAAAAGAAGTGGCTTTCGTTTGCATTCAAATGAGAAGTGGAAAAGTACTCTAAATATGTAAATATACCAGGTCAAAAGAATTACATCATTCATACATACTCGTATATATATAGTACACATCTTTATTGCTTGTAAACAGTATCTGCGACCACATGTCAAAATAGCTCATGTCGAGCTTTCGACTAATTTTCACCAGCACTCAAAAAAAAAATTGATGTGAGAGAAATGACGTATCGGGTCCTAATTCTCCTATATAGAGTAGTGATGAACAAAGCAAGACCAAGGCTAAGACTGGAACAGTCTTGGTCTTGCTTATTCGGTCTTGCTCGTATATAGTCTCGGTCTTGGTCTTGTTCATCTGACCTGGTACTTACGTTTTTTTATAATTTTTTTTTTATTCAGTATTGTTAGTATTAGTTTTTTTCCAATAATGTAATCGTTGAGAGGAACTTTGGAAGAAGAACAATTAAAACAATAAAGCTTTACCGATGTTTCGCTTGTGGCCAATGTTTCGAAACGTTGACCACAAGCGAAACATCGGTAAAGCTTTATTGTTCTATAATAATTGTTCATCTTCCAAACTTCCTGTCAACGATTACACATTATTGGAACAAAACTATAATACTAACAATACTGAATAATATTCGTTTAAATACTAAGGGTCAAACATTCGTTTACAGATAGATTATTAATATTATTTTGCTAAATGTTTGACATGAGCTGTGTCACCTTGTGACCGCAGATATATGACTACTTATGTGTTTATTATAGGTGCTCTACTAATTTAAAAGATGTTTTTTCATGTTATATAGGAATTATTTTATGATATACTAGTTCTTTTATAACCTGCATGAGATAAGAGATAGTGAATGTGACGTAACTGAACCGAACTAAATGATGGCTCTTTCAGCTGTTTCTTTTGTCAGTGAGTGTGTTTATTTAGCAAGACATGCCTAGACACTTTTGAAAAACATAATTAAAAAATACTTACGTAAGTTTGTATATAAATATAGAGAAAATAAATAAAATAATAGTTTAAAAAAACTAAAAAAAGACACGCTTTAATAGCAAACCGCGGATCTACAAAGTAAAAAATATTTTTTTACTGTAAAAAAGCATGGAGTTGCTTGATATCATTTAATGGTATAAATATTTCATTGGTAGCAATTTATAAAAGTAGAGTTAGTATAAAAATAGTAATAAGGACCCCACGCTTTTTTACAATAAAAAAAATATTTTTTACTTTTTAGTTCGGTTTGCTATTAAAGCGTGTTTTTTTTAACTATTAGCTATTATTTAATCCTGATGATCCTGGTCAGGATAACGGGACAAACATGGGAAATTATTGTATTGTCATTGGTCTTTGATAAGTGTGCAAAGTTTCAATATAATCTGACGTTTTGAAGTGAGTGAATTTCACGTTTAAAGATTCCGTTACATACAAACATGCATTACAGGTGAAGCTAATAAAATCGTATAAAAATATTAAGAGCACTGTGGTTGGAACAAATAGAATAAAAGAATAGTAAAGTTTAGTGTTTTGCTGAAGATAAGAGCTTAGCTCTCGAAATGTACATCCATTAAATAAATCTGTTGTGGTAAGAAGTACTATTCTTTTATTCTATAATAAAATCGTGTTAACAATGTGGAAAATCTAACTAGTTTTACGGATTGAGAATAGCCAATCGTGTATAGCGATGTTGTTGTTTATATGACTTTTCTATTACAAGCTCCCAGTTCCGGTGAAACCGGTGAAACTATCAATTGGATCGATTGAATTTCTTAAAAATTGGTGTATATTCAAACCAAAATAATTTATTTTAAAATCTTTATTTTAGACACTCAATCAGAGACTGGTTTTTCAAACTTCAATAAAATACAATCAATTTACATAATATCTAACATTACAAAATACCTATAATATTCAACAATAATAAATTGAAAATCCAATTGATTTTTCAAATTGAAAATATATGAATCAGTATAGATACAAAGTCTAAGATGATCTTAAAAATAGTTTTAAATAAAAAATTGGATAAAGATAAGGTACTACGAACCTACGATTAATAGAAGGAAAAAAAAACAAATTCCTTTGGATAAAAAAAAAATAATTTGAAAATATGAATAAATGCTAGACCTGTTGGTGGCCTTAAAAAAATACAACTCGATTTAATTGTAGAGGATTTCGAATGATACTTTTCTTTCCCTTTCGAAAGTGGTCTAATTCTTAAAAAAAAATCTACAATAAAATTGTTATAAGATGTTTTAATTTCTACAAGCTGCAGAACGTTTGCTATTTAATTGTTAAACATTCATTGTTACAATGCTAAATCAGAAAAATTTTTTTTTTTTTTTTTTTTTTTTTTTTTTTTATTTTTATCCACCAACACCGTCTGGACTCAAACCAGAATCTTTCCACTTTCGCGGCGGAATGAGTTATCAGTTAACTGATAACTCATTCCGCCGCGAAAGTGGAAAGATTCTGGTTTGAGTCCAGACGGTGTTGGTGGATAAAAATAAATTTTTCTGATTTAGCATTGTAACAATGAATGTTTAACAATAAAATTGTTATGTAATAGCGAATGCTGTATAGAGAAAGACTATAGACAGTCACAGAGAGCAATAAGTTGAAATTCGCAAAACTAAGTTGTGAAGTGTTCTCATTGGCCGGCCCCTCCCCTTTTTCAGTGTACAACCAATCAACGAGCGCCGTCTGAAGAGCCAAGGAGTACTCTCGAATGTGCTATTTGTCGTTTTAACAAAACACTATCAATGGTGGGTGCTCCGTTTTATTTGTTCAAAAAGCCGTGGGTCCTCTTGAACTGGTTAGATACGTGACGTCGGAACGACAAAGACGGAACTCGGCAATTGTTGAATGAATTTTATATGGACATCCTTTTCTTGAAGCTGTCAAGCGTCCGTTTTCCGGATATGTGCTTTTACTAGTTCAGTAATTACATAAAAATGATCCGGAAATCGTAATGAATCAATTTCAATTTATTGTTTTATATTATTATACTCGGAGCCATTTCTTGATAGCTTAGATGTCTGGGTGAAGTTTTTTGGAAGTTTATCCACATAACGAGATGTTGGATGTGTGTGCATGCATGCAAAGTGCACTTACTCACGTTTGGGAAATTTCTAATTTCTATGATTCTTTGATATTAATGTTTCCGAATAAACCAGAAATATGAACCATTCTTCACACAGAAATTTTACGGTTTATTTGAAATCAGATAAAACCGTGAAAATTAGCATAAGTTTTACATAGATTTTTGTACAGTAAAAAGTAAATTTGCAAAAAAAAATATTGGGCAAGCCAAATTTGTCAGTATTTTTAACATAAATTTGTAAAGAAAAAACTTCAAAGTCTTAATTGGCCTTTCCGTAATTCGAAATCTCGTAACGTGCTGTAAAGAAATATTGACGACTATCACATTTTTTATTTAATTTTTAGGGTAAAAATATATTTTTTTTGAAATTTTTAAGCATCAAACCAAATTTTGTGAAGCTTAATGCTTATAATCACAGCTAATAAAAATAGTAATAAAATGAATTTTGCGAGCACAGTTCGAAATTTCCCGAAAGCATATTTTACAATCTGAGGGATCAGATAATCTCTTTTCTGGCCACAGCTCTGTCCGGTAAATTAAAACATATAGTAAGTCTACTTGTTCGTGCTGTTGACAATCCAATAAACGCCACAATATGCGATTCTGCAGAAGCGAAGCATTCGAAGGCCGTCGATCGGGCGGCGGGGTGGGGCGGCGTCGGAGACGGGGTACCCGTAGTCTGTTTGCACGGGGATTTGCAATAAAGCTAAAACACTGAAGCCGAGTGTTCGGTAAATATTATACAGCAGTTCCACGTGCTTCTGTACCACCGCACCTTGCCACTGCGCCGACTACAGTATTGGAATCTATCACAGAAAATCACTTACGGAACTGTCAAAAGTCAAAACTGCAAAGTTACTATAGAATACTAGAAGATTGGGCGTAAGACGTATAAACATGACCACGTCTGTGATTGGTTGAGTCGATTGCTTACGTCACTGGTGCCCTTGCTTTTTCAATTATTAGTATCCCAATTGTTTGGAAAAAGACTCCACAAGTATACTTCTCCCGCCCTCTCTCGCGTCTCGCCTAGTCACACCTTCAACAATGATGTTGGGCGTAAGAGGTTATAAACTGTGATTGGTTGAGTCGATTGCTTACGTCACCGATGTCCATGGCTATAGGTTTTTCAATTATTGCTATCCCAACTGTTTGGAAAAAGACTCGACATGTTTACTTCCCCCGCTCTATTTCGCGTCTCACCTAATCACACCTTCAACAATGAGGTTGGGCGAAAGAGGTTATAAACATGGTTACGTCTGTGATTGGTTGAGTCGATTGCTTACGTCACCGATGCCTCTGGCTTGCTTTTTCAATTATTAGTATCCCAAATTAGTATCCACAAGTATACTTCCCCCGGCCTCTCTCGCGTCTCGCCTAGTCACGCCTTCAACAATGCTAACGCCCAACCTTAGTTTCTAGTAACCTTGTCAAAACTGCTCAACAAACCGTATTTTATGCGCATGATCAAGTACGCCATGATGCTCCGGGTCCAAGGTTATTAGGTTCAGAGGTGGCCTCGTTCCATTAGAGGGATGAAGTCATCCAGTGGACTCTCAATTGATACTGCGTGGTTGATAGAAACATTTGAACGTCATTCATTAACGAGGTAACCTATGTGTATATAATGACCTTGTCGTGAACAAAATTAAAACAGAAATCGGTTTTGTTGTGAACGTATCTGTTTGAAATTTTCTGTAATGTCATAGGGGAAATGAGTAATCTTGAGCGCAATTTTATACATATACACATTTACACATGTATAACAACCTATGTAGCAAGATTGTTTTGTGTTTTGCGTGAATTTTGTGTTATTGTATAACTGTCAAAGTACTATATATAATAGAAATTGTGTGTGTTGATAAATAATTTACGTACGGTGTTTATATTTACATATGTGTATTTATTGTTTATATATGCATGTATTTATAAATACATAAAAATGTTTAACCGAGAGTTTAGGTAATACAACGGATTTCTAAATGGAGTCTTTGGTTTGAAGGACAGACAAACCACGAATTTTTTTTTCTCGGTGCACGTTTCGCAATAATCTTTGAATAATTTTCTTTTAGTTTTCGCAACTCTTCATCTAATAATACAATTGTGGTTAAGAAGTAAGTAAATTGTTTTCTTCTAGAAAATCAATATGTAATTATGTACTGACAAAGAGTGTCGCATCTGGAATCATATTCTGTGGTTCTCTTAATGTTAGCAGCTAACTCACCCTTCCGATATTACATGCCCCCCTCCGTTCTGCTCTTTGACAGGGTTGAATTTACAGTGTCCAAACTATTTGCAAGAAATGGAAAATTTGTATAATTTTTTTTAAATTCATTTTATTGCTAAGCAAACCGTTTTCAAAAATGGCGAGACAGCGTCGTCCAGTGGCCTAGCGTGCTGGCTTCTTGACCGGACTTTCGTGGGTTCGAATCTCATAGATGTTGTATGATGTCATTTAGTTTCAGTCATTATGTTATTTGATGTAATTAACACGCTAATAATCTTCGTTGTCGAGCGTCTATAATCCACTGTAATATTTAAACAGTTGAATACAAATATAAAATAGTAGCTTTGTTTGTCATTATAAATGCTGAACGAAACTTTGACTTAGATGTACCTATACAGTTTTTCAAAATCCAAAAAAAAAAAACTAAGATAATCGAAGGTTAATTCATAATGATTAAAATTTCACAATGTTTGAGGTAATTAAATTTTAAATATAGTCAATCGCCCTTTTAACGTAAATAGATTTTGTATAGTTTTTTTCTAAACATATAGGGTACTATTTTTTACATTCGAGTTTCTATAATGCTCCTGTCAAAACCGACATTAATACGAGCGAAACCGCGGGTAAATGCCAGTAATATCACAAGAACACGGTGGGAAAATATATGGTGGAGGAACGGGAATATGGTGGAAGAACGGGTCACTGTGTGAAGAGTGACCCGTTAGTACACCACATATGTTTGTTGTAATCCGGTACTCCCACCACATATTTTACCACCGTGTTTTTGTGATATTTGTCGCATTTACTGAACAAATTACTCATTCATTTAATATTTATTCTATGTTAAAAATAGTATATTGTGCAACTAGTTGGGCAATTGCGCACGAAGGCGAAGTTGAGCGCACGAACGAAGTGAGTGCACTCATTCGCATGAGGGGGCAATGGGCAATGTCACACGAATTACACATAGTATTTTTCATTGCGAATTCATTTTAAAACTTTTGTATCTACATTTTTATTATCAGGATATTTTAACCTTCTTTTATAAATTAAACTATCTGTCACGTCAACCTCAATTTAGTTTTAATATTTCGATTGTGTTTTTTTTTTTTGTTTAATGTCGACAACGTTGTTTTTTTGTTTATCTGAATTTGCGTGCGACAAGTAAACAATCGGCAAACGGTTACTTTTCAACCATAACTAGGGTTGCAAAGATACTATTTTTCTGCATGAGCAATAAAAAAAACCCGGGTCGCAGTGCCAAAACCCTGCCGACAATATAGTGTATTTGCTTGTATAGGGCCGTGTGGTTTTATACTTTTATTATGTGAAATTAAGTTTGTTTTTGGGCAAAATAAAAAATTTAACCCCTTAATACACCCCTTAAAATAACATTTTTTTCTTAATTGTAATATTATTATCAATCTAACGTCTACACCGAATTAAATACACCCTTCAATAAATAAGTCACTATCTGCAAACTAGTGTTTTCATAAAATTTGTAAATCCGGTCCTGTCGGGCCGATTTTATTAAAACTGTGGGGAAACTTTTTAATCACTACCAAAGGGTT
Organism: Venustoraphidia nigricollis; assembly: GCA_034508555.1. NCBI lineage: Eukaryota > Metazoa > Arthropoda > Insecta > Raphidioptera > Raphidiidae > Venustoraphidia > Venustoraphidia nigricollis. Next base: position 453,877 of record JAVRKA010000125.1, on the reverse strand, counting down.
AAATTTCAATTTTGAAACGATTCGGAGAATTTTTTCGGTATTTTGGGGCCCAAAAACAGTTTTCAACCCCTAAAAACTACCCTTAAAATAGCCCGATTAGGCCCATTTTAAATAGGCTTCTTGCGGTGATGGATTTCAACATGTGGTCCAAATTTCGTTGAAATCAATTAACTCTTTCGAAAGTTATCGCGCGTACACATATATATATATATATATATATATATATATATATATATATACATATACATATATATATATATATAAACATTTTTAAAAATGGTGCCAAAGTGTTTAGGAGGTTATGAAACGTCGAGAAATTTTGGTCCGACCCCTAGGTCCCGCCATCCGACCGACGCCAATAGTGTATGTTGCCATATGGCAAATACACTAATAAAAATTACTTAGTCTATAATGGACTTTGGTGTATAGAATTGTTACAACAAAATTGTGCATAGGCTACATCGTTGTTCTGAGGGCACGGTGTGCCCCCACCAAAACGAGCACAAGGAAGTGGGACACTGCTTACCTTTTCTGGAAGCGTTTTGTCGTATTTTCGAACTGTCATAGCTTCGGTCTGGATAATGCTAGAAAACTGTAATTTTCAGGATAACTAAATAAATATCAAATTCAATATTGCTGGATCGACTTTTTCTCTGATGCGTGATAGAAACTAAATACTACCCTGTTTTATGAACTCAAATATTGGAACCTGTATTTCTACTCTGTCGCTTTTGAATGAGAGTTGTAAAATAAAAATTTATATTTACTAAATTTAATCGCTTCTTTTTGTAAAGGGTTGTATATATATAGGTACTGTAGATTATAGAACGTCGACAACGCAGTTGAAAATAGTTAATAATCATTTATTGAAAGAAAGATCAATTTTTAAAGAATTTTAGGAGGGCAAAAAAAAACAATTGAAAATACTTATTAATCATTTATTCATGGGATATATTTTACTGAATTTATTTATTAACAAAGAACGAATATTCTCAATTAAAAACAGTAAGACCTCGCTTAACGCTGTTTCAGTATTACGCGGTTTCTAAAAAAAAAGAGTTTAGCCACTATATAACATAAATTATGGATCAGTTTATACGAAATGATTCAAACGTTGATAGAAGTTCAAAGGCAAGGCGAAGTATTATTGATGCAATATCTTGCTATCGACAACAGTTTGCTGAACTAAACAGAACAAGGCAAACGACATTAGATGACTTCTCTCACAAGAAATAAAATATATGTCAAATGAGGAACCTTTCTCATCAGAAACATAACTTCTTACTCGAACTTTTATTTGGTTTTTATAAATGTTTTATGGACAAAAATCGATATTAGCAATAAAAAAAACCCGGGTCGCAGTGCCAAAACCCTGCCGACAATATAGTGTATTTGCTTGTATAGGGCCGTGTGGTTTTATACTGTTATTATGTGAAATTAAGTTTGTTTTTGGGCATAATAAAAAATTTAACCCCTTAATACACCCCTTAAAATAACATTTTTTTCTTAATTGTAATATTATTATCAATCTAACGTCTACACCGAATTAAATACACCCTTCAATAAAATAAATGTCACTATCTGCAAATTAGTGTTTTCAAAAAAATTGTAAGTCCGGTCCTGTTGGGACGATTTTATTAAAATTTTAGGGGCACTTTTTAATTGCTATTAAAGGTTTAAATTTCAATTTTGAAACGATTCTGAGATTTTTTTCGGTATTTTGGGGCCCAAAAACTTTTTTCAACCCCTAAAATTCACCCTTAATGTGATCCGATTGGGCCCATTTTAAATAGGCTTCGTGCGATAATGGATTCCAACATGTGTGCCAAATTTCGTCAAAATTAATTAAGTCCTTCGAAAGTTATAGCCCGCACACATATATATACCTATATATATAGATATATATATATATATACATATATATATAAACATTTTTAAAAATGGTGCCAAAGTGTTTAGGAGGTTATGAAACGTCGAGAAATTTTGGTCCGACCCCTAGGTCCCGCCATCCGACCGACGCCAATAGTGTATGTTGCCATATGGCAAATACACTAATAAATCTATAATTAATGTGATAAAACAGTATTTAATAATAAATGTTACAAAATTAAACAACAAAAAAATAACAAATTTTCTTATTCTCGGTTCTGTTTCACTTATGCCTATTATATACGTATTAAGATGACCTCGTTCAAGCGCTGTTTCGTATAGCGCAGGAACCTATTGGAACGTATCTCCAGCGCTAAGCGGGGTCGTACTGTAACTGGCAAATGAATTGGTCATCAAGCAACGGATGTATAACTCGGTAACAAATTAATATCTTTGTTTCTTTTCGCACCGATAGAGTAATTTTAGAGATTTAAAACAATAACATATTTTTTTTATTAGATATAGGAACCGGTTTCTTCCCTGTATAAAATTTATATTTTCTTTAAGGTAGTTGTCGTGGTACAATATTGTCAAAAAGTTATAGATTATACGCGCCACAAAAGTATACTAGCTTGTAGCTAAGTGATCCATAATTTGTACGCAAGACTGTATCCGTGGAAACGTAACCCATACAGTATTCATATGCATGTATACTTTTCTATAAATTGTTGAACTTTAAACCGTTATTTATAAATAATTAGACGGTCAAAAATGTTTTCTTATTTTTTTTTTTTTTAAACTCATAACAAATACATTGAAAGACTGTCAGTTTTTAGAAAGTTTCTGACAGTTAGTTCTTTTATTATAAATAAGAAACTGGTTCAGATCTACAGAGATCGTATACAATCAATGTTAATTATCCAATTTTTAATTGAATTTATCCCGGATTATATACAGTCGATCGACTTCAAATTTTCAGGGTAATTGTATTATCATGTCCTTAATAAGTATACAAAAATCAAGAATTTTCTGACGGTGTGCCTTAACCACGACAACTACCTTAATTCCAAGTAAAGAATCTTTCTGTCTTTCTTTCTTTTAGCGTAATGCTTTTGAGTAAACAATTTAATTTATTTTATCGTTCCTTAACGCTACCAACTACTAAGGTTATTTCCTGGTGCAAATTAATATTTTTAAATCATTGTTTATGTTATAATAAATTTGAAATCCAATTTTTCAGCTCTCGGATTAGAATCTTTATGAACTGGGGGCTTGCAATAAAGGAGCCGTAGTAACGTCATCACTATACGCTCGGATATTCTCGATCCGTGAACAATTTCAATTCAATTTTAAAAACTCGTTTTGAGATATATTTTTCGGTTGCGGAAGTTAGTCGATTATTTTGTGTTCAGGTCGTCACAATACGTCATCAGCTAACGTTGTTGACTGATCGCGTTGGGGCCGAGCGTGACGGGGTTTGGGGGCAGAGCACACGTCGTCGGTCGGTGCACAGCTCAGCTCTGTTTGCGTACACAGGGGAGCTATATAGGGAGCTATGTAGCGCCGCAGTCGATAAGTCGATTTATACTGTATTAATCCGTGCTCTGGCTCGATTATCTTCAAATTTGCTTCTTAAACTTTATTTTGCAAACGTTTTGTTTGCAGAGCAGATTTTAAAACTGAATTTCGGATAAGAATAATGTAATATTTGCATCCGTATTGACGGGTATATGTCACTCACTCCGATTTACTGCAATCAGAGCGATGTAGAGTAGTGGTAAGAACACTAGAGTTGCATTCGAGAGGCACTGGGTTCGAGTCCCGGCGGGGGGACGAGTATGTGTGTGCATGTAAAATGCACTTACGTTTCAGAAATCTCTAATTTTTATGAAAATTTTTATTTAATCTTTGATGTTAATGCTTACAAAATAAACTAGAAATATGTAACATTCTTCCCAAATTACTTTTAGCCAAGTTTTTACAGTTTATTTGATCTAAATAAATTATTTTAAATCAGATAACAACGAGAAAATTAGCATGTGTTTTACACAAGTTTTTGCACAGAAAAAATTTAATTTGAAAAAATTATTGAGCATGCCAAATTTATCAGTTTGTAAACAAAAAACTTCAAAATGTTAATTTGCCTTCCCGTAATTCGAAATCTCGTGACGTGCTGTAAAAATCGACAAATATTGTTTTTTTATTCAAGTTTTAGGACAAAAATATATGTTTTTCGAAATTTTTAAGCATATCAAATTTTGTGAAGCTTGATAATCACAGCTGTAATAAAAGCAGTAATAAAATGAATTTTTCGACCATAGTTCGAAATTTACCGAAAGCATATTTCACAATCTGAGGGTTTATTCACCTTAACAATAAGAATCCACACATGAATTAACAGTAAAAAATTTAATGGACCCAGTTTCCATTTGTGAATCACTGCTGAAACGAAACGAAATCGAGACATTTTTATATAATGAATGATCACGAGCCATGAAAAATGGATCACGTACGGCAATAATATGCAAAAAAGATCGTGGTTAAGGATTGCAATGCTGGATCCAGCAATCCAGCTGGATCCAGTATATTTTTGGCCTTGCTGGATCCAACATCTGGCGCTGGATCCAGCGGTGCGGATCCGCAATCAGCTAAAAACAAGTAATTAACTGGGTCTGAGAAGGATTATGATAAGATATTGAAGAAAGAAATGGCACTTTATGAAAGTGAGGGAGTAAGAGGTGAAAGCCTAACTTTGATCTATGATTATTTGATGACTTTGAAACCAACCTGCGTAGAGGTAGAGGGAGTCCTTTCCTCAGGCGAGTATATTAAATTTGCAGTTCTTTAAGAAGTAGGCTGGGAGATAACACCATCAATAACATTTCTTTTTTGAGATCTTACTTTAAAAAAAGTAAAAAAAACTGTTACATAATTGATTGACTTTATTCTTTAAAAGACAAGTCAATATAATTTATATTAAAGTTTTGTTTCTAATAACCGAGAAACGCAATTTTATTTCTAAAATTGTTGAGACTGAGAAACTGAGACTACATAGTTTGTAAAATAGGTAAACGAATAACTATTTCAGATATCTAGAATATCAATTTAGGTGATTTAAGACTGTATTGTGATAATTAATAATTATACTCCGTATACTCGTTACTGTTACTTAGTATTAGAGTACTTTACTAAAACCAAAAAACGAGTATTTGATGTAAATGTAGATAAATTGTTACTAAAGTTTCTAGAGTTAAAAAATTGTTACATTTATTTGAAAAATCGATTAATGCTGGATCCGCGCTGGATCCAGCTGGATTGAAAATGCCGCTAGATTGCAGTCCCTAATCGTGGTCGAAGCCCAAAGAAGCTTCATAAACGGTTGCAAAACCCGTATTGACACCAAGGAAAACGATGCTAAGTGTTTGTTGGGATTGGAAGAGAATGAGTTGCTCGAACCTGGCTAAATCATTAATTCGACTCTGTATACTGTCAACAATTAATGCGATTAAAGCAGGTGATTCAAAATAAACGGCCAGAATTGATCAATAGGAAAGGAGTTGTCTTCCATCACGACAACGCCAGACCACACACATCTTTAGTGACTCGGCAAAAATTGAGAGACCTTGGTCTGACTACCATTTGTTTCGGTCTCTGCAGAACTCACTTAGGTAATAATGGTGTAACTTTACATCATTATTTATACATACAAATTTCAGACACTAATCAATGATATATGTGCCGTTTTGATCAATGGCCTTCTGCCACTTTTGTAGTAAAACGATAATTTCGTCACCAGCCTCTTTTGAAGCCAACTTTGGCTTCAAAAGAGACTGGTGACGGAATTATCGTTTTACTACAAAAGTGGCAAAAGGCCATTGATCAAAACGGCACATATATCATTGATTAGTGTCTGAAATTTGTATGTATAAATTCGTTTTGAAAAACATGTAAAAACCGAAATTTATTTTTCCCCAACCCAATATATTTACAAGAAAAAGAAAGTATATGCCCATAACTCACAAGATATGTATAATGTACACAAATATAACGCCGATATGTCAATTTAAGTATATGTGACAAGTTTAACGTAAACAGGATATATGCATTTATTTCATGTAAGTGTTGAAACGTATTATGTAACGATGATTACATGTTTGTGTAACAGCAACCTGATTTTAAATTATAGGGTGCGTTTCATTCTTAAAAATACATTTCAATACATTCACAAGGGATGCCATTAACCCAAAGCATAATTGAGAATATAATAGCCGATCGAAAAGAAGCGATAACTTTTAGAACATGACGCATTTGTTTATTGAAGTACAACTTCTTTAGCGAGGGAATCTATTTGAAATTTTCTATGACGTTTAAGGGATTTTTTTTTATTAGAGTGATAGGGCTTCGGCAGCAAGGCTATTAGCTCCAAATCTATAAGTGGTCACTGTATATTGTATATATATAATAACTGTTTATCACTGGTTAGATTTTGTTGAGAAGTTCAGTTTTTAAGGGGAAATAATGCGTTACGTTAAAGGGGAAATACAAGAGAAACCTTGGCAACGCAAAATTATATAAATAACATCTACCGCTAAAGAAGTTTTATTTTCCCCGCGAGGTTATGTGGATAAGACTCACATATTTTTTTTTATTAGTGTATTTGCCATAAGGCAACATACACTATTGGCGTCGGTCGGATGGCGGGACCTAGGGGTCGGACCAAAATTTCTCGACGTTTCATAACCTCCTAAACACTTTGGCACCATTTTTAAAAATGTTTATATATATATGTATATATATGTATATATATACAGGGTGTCCCATAAGTCGACGTCCAAACGAAGTGAGGTGATGGGGGAGGTCATTTCCTATCAAAATAACCATAAATGTGATTATCCAATTGTTTACGGTTCGAAAGTTATTTCAATTTTTGTATTTTTCTCTGAAATCGTGTAGTGCTTATACTAAAAAATTAATTTAAAAAAATCTATGAGTTGTTTGGTTGATTTTTTTTTTTTAATAGGATCCTGAAGGGTCTGCCTTTCCAAAAAAAATAATTTTCATGAGCTCTGTTATCATCTGTCAAATAAAAAAAATGGTTTTGTAAACACTTTTCGGTGGCAAGAAAAATATATTTGATTTTAAATTCACGTTGACAGAAAAAAAGTGTTATAAAAAAAATTGACCAATTATCAGAAAAACTTGTCCATTTAATAGAGATTCTAACGCGGTATAGTACAACTCGTTATTCATGACAGTTTTTTTTATAACAATTTTTTTACATGCAAGTCGTGTTTGTTAAAAAATACATTTTCGAAAATTTCAAAATCTAAGTTGGCTAGTCTAACACAAATGAACCAAATTTTATTTAAAGTTACAACAAATGTTCGAAATTAGTCGAAACGTCCGTTCGTTATTTTGTATTGTATTGGTCGCAATTCTTATTTTTTGCCGCAGCTGATGTTCGTTTTGGTTTTCTGTCGCGTAGACCAGTTCTTTGAAGTAACCCCATAAAAAGAAGTCTAGGGGGTTTAGGTCAGGTGACCGCGGTGGCCACTGGATGGTTCCTTCCCTTCCAATCCAGCGATTTGTGTATTCGGTGTTGAGGTATCGTCTCACTACTAGAGCATAGTGACAAGGAGCCCCATCGTGCTGCAACCACATGTTTCGGCGTGTTTCTAGCGACACGTGTTCCAGTAAGCCGCCCAAATCATTTTGCAAAAAATAAAGATATGCATCGCCCCCGATCCTTCTGGGTAGCTCAAGGGGCTCAATCATTATGCAAAAAATAAAGATATTCATCGCCCCCGATCCTTCTGGGTAGCTCAAGGGGCCCAATCATTTTACCTTCAACAATTCCCGCCCACATGTTGACCCCAAACTGATGTTGAAAATGGTCGTTTCTTATAGCTCTAGAGTTTACATAATCATATGAGTGAAAATTATGGATGTTGATTACTCCCGTCCTTCGAAAGCTCGATTCGTCACCCCACAAAATGTTATTAAAAAACTGAGGATCTTCCCTGTTCCGACGTAGAATTTCTCGGCAAAATTGCACCCTTTTGTTATAATCAGCGGGTAAAAGTGCTTGCACACGTTGCACATGGTATGGATGTAACTGATCCCTTTTTAAAATACGGTGCACTGTGGACCTCGAAACTCCCGAACGTCTTGACAAACGACGAACACTTGTAGATGGGTCCTCTGTCACCATTCCAATTATTTCATCTTCGTCGATGCCAAGTCTAGGTCTTCCAGCTCTTTGCTCATTCCCAGGGATTTCACCTTCTATGTACCGCCGATGTATACTTTGGAACACCCTGTGGTCAGGGTAGTGTTCTTGGTTGGGATATCGTGCCCGATATTCTCTTGCAGCAGCCCGAGCATTCTCGTCACAAAACCCATAGACATAGTGCATTTCTGCATACTCCCGATGGGAATAAATAACCATTTTGATGCGTCCAACTTGAAAAGAGTCCAAATCACAAACAGAATCGAAGTTCAAATTACCAAGCGCAGGTCCAAATAACAAAGTACAAAATGAAAAGTCAAGTCGGAGGTTTACTAGTAATAAAACGAATAGCGAGCATACATTAGAAGTAGTGAATGAAAAAGGAATGTATTAATTTGTTTCAGTCGTTCCAGCCAACTTAGATTTTGAAATTTTCGAAAATGTATTTTTTAACAAACACGACTTGCATGTAAAAAAATTGTTATAAAAAAACTGTCATGAATAACGAGTTGTACTATACCGCGTTAGAATCTCTATTAAATGGACAAGTTTTTCTGATAATTGGTCAATTTTTTTTATAACACTTTTTTTCTGTCAACGTGAATTTAAAATCAAATATATTTTTCTTGCCACCGAAAAGTGTTTACAAAACCATTTTTTTTATTTGACAGATGATAACAGAGCTCATGAAAATTATTTTTTTTGGAAAGGTAGACCCTTCAGGATCCTATTAAAAAAAAAATCAACCAAACAACTCATAGATTTTTTTAAATTAATTTTTTAGTATAAGCACTACACGATTTCAGAGAAAAATACAAAAATTGAAATAACTTTCGAACCGTAACCAATTGGATAATCACATTTATGGTTATTTTGATAGGAAATGACCTCCCCCATCACCTCACTTAGTTTGGACGTCGACTTATGGGACACCCTGTATATATATATATATATATATATATATATATATGTGTGTACGCGCGATAACTTTCGAAAGACTTAATTGATTTCAACGAAATTTGGGTCACGTATTGAAATCCATCACCGCAAGAAGCCTATTTAAAATGGGCCTAATCGGGTTATTTTAAGGGTAGTTTTTAGGGGTTGAAAACTGTTTTTGGGCCCAAAAATACCGAAAAAATTCTCCGAATCGTTTCAAAATTGAAATTTAACCCTTTGGTAGTGATTAAAAAGTGTCCCCACAATTTTAATAAAATCGGCCCGACAGGACCGGATTTACAAATTTTATGAAAACACTAGTTTGCATATAGTGACTTATTTATTGAAGGGTGTATTTAATTCGGTGTAGACGTTAGATTGATAATAATATTACAATTAAGAAAAAAATGTTATTTTAAGGGGTGTATTAAGGGGTTAATTTTTTTATTTTGCCCAAAAACAAACTTAATTTCACATAATAAAAGTATAAAACCACACGGCCCTATACAAGCAAATACACTATATTGTCGGCAGGGTTTTGGCACTGCGACCCGGGTTTTTTAATAATATTTACAATACCACAAAGCAAGGGCGTACCCAGGATCAAAACTAGGGGGGTGGGGCAAGCCATGGTCGTTCAGGTTATAACATTTTATCACGGAAAAGGTGAATGAAACCAAAATATTAAGAAAATTATGTATAATTATAGCAGTGCTTTATCAACTAAGTTATTACAATTATTTGCTTGAAAAAAAAATTGTTCTAGTTACAGGTCTTATACTAGTATCATTTTTCGTGGATTTGTAGAAGTAAAGTTATTTCAAGAATTGTAAAAATTCCAGCAACAAAATTTAATAACGACTTATTTTTTGCTTCCAGGGGGGCAGCTGCCCCCCCCTGCCCCTCGCTGGGTGCGCCCTTGCCGCAAAGTTAACAAAAAAAAAAAAAAAGAATGTGCGAGCTTTACCCGCATAAGCTCACTGCAGAAGTGAAACTTCTTTGGAGTTACACCGGTATTATTGTATAAATTATTTCGACTGTGTGAGCCAGGCTTCTCTGAATTAGCTACATCCGTCGGGCCGATGCAATGGAAGTATATTTCAAATTAGATACGTTCACAAAAGAAGTTTTACTTCAAAAAGCGTTGTTTGCCTGCTCTGTTAGTGGTATGCATGAATAATAAAAATACGAGAAACGATCCGCGGTTCAAACGAGTTTACCACTCCTGGTGCATTATTATTGCAGTCAGGGACTTCCACGCCATTTAACCCTGTAATTTAGATGCAATGGAGACCCTGTTCACGTATGCTATATTAAGCAGAAAGATAAACATCGGAACGGCCAATCTTTGTGTAAAGGCTATTTATATGTGATTTTATTGTAGGTACTGAGAAAATATGATTGACGGGTTTATTTTAAAAATTCACAATAATTATCTTAAAAAGGAAATAATAAATTACATCAATAGCATTGAAATATTTCTTAGAATGTCATTTTCTGTCAGAAGATTTCGATAACGGATACATATTCCAGATTTTTGAGAAAAAAGAAACTTACAACGAAACTTCTTGGCTTCCGTACTTGTAGGCCGTGGTCCATTGGTATTTCTGCCTGACGTTTTGTCTACAACTGCGGTAGACATTATCAAAGGCGACGTGGTAGCGAGCGAAGTGTCCTTCTAGGCTGCTCACAGTCTAGAAGGCCACTTCGCCCGCTATCACATATTGATTTTTTTGTCATTATATACGATTTTAAGTTACTTGTAACAATAAAAAATCAACGAAATTTTCACAACAAAACAAACGGAAAGTACAGAGAATGCTTTTAAGTTTTGAAAAGCTTTGTTGTTTTATGCAAAAATTTAAAGTTAATATTTATGAAATTAAAAAATGATTTATCTGAAATGCTGCTCGCCTGATACTTTTGTAACGGGCGAAGTGTGCTTCAAGACGGCTCCGGGCTCACACATGAATATGCCGACGATTGTTATTTAAACGTACGTGTTTTCTACTCGGTCGTAGCCCGTGCTTCATACTACGACCGAGCAGAAAACGCTGTGGCTTAGACACCAGTCGTCGACACATTTTCCTGTGAGACATCAAGGAGTACAGTTCGCCCGCTGCCGCATCGTCTATAATAATCAGTCAATGAAAAATATCTTAAATACTCATACATTTTAATTAAATACTTTCACACAAAGTTGCTTGTATTGTTTTATCCTTTGGGCTATTGATTGTTTATTATCTTGTATCTATAAGATACTTTTTGCGAGTATCTTCTGCAAATCTGAATCTAGGCCGAATCTTGATTCAGTATCTGGCTTTTGAAGAAGAAGTAGTTTTCCATTTCCCACATATAATGACTGTGTTTTATATAAATGAAAACAAATTTAAAAATAAATCAAAATGAATGTCGGTTCTAGTATTGTCAATCTGTAATCTAAAAACTTTGCAAAATTCACAAAGTGACGTGTACGTAATAATGAATAAACTGAATAACAAAATAAATAGTCTGTTTGTTACAGATAGAACCTTCGAAATCGTAGCCCGTCACGTTGCTGCAACTTCGAGATCGTCAAGTGCCTGCGATCTATTGTTGAAACTTCCAGACCTTCAAGAGTCTGCGTTCCATTGCTGCACAACTTCCATGCGTCAGGTAGTGTCAGATATGATTTTTTTAAATTACTTTTTAAATTGGTTCCACCTTTTTGAAATTCTTATTTACCTATTTATTTTCAATTTGTAATGGAAACAAATACAGTGTCATATTTTTAAAAGTAAATTAAATGTTCAAAGAGAAATGAAGACAAAAATATTGTTTTAAGTTTTAAAAAGTTTTGTTGTTTTATGCAAAAATTTAAATTTGACATGTTTATATTTATAAAATTGAAAACTGATTTATCTGAAATGCTGCTCGCCTGATACTTTTGTATTTATATTTGATAGACGAATTTTTAAAGATTATGTCATGCTGTACACTGCAGTCCCAAACCAATCTGCATTTTTTACAATTTTGAGATATTTAGACTTAAAAAATTAAAATGTTGTCTGACACATTTTATTTCGTTATCAAAGTTATGTGAATATAATAGTATAATACTTATCAAATGTGGGAAGGTGCCTTCTTTTTAAAACTCATACGATGTTATTCAAACTCGTTTCAAAACATCGTGCGCGTTTAAAAAAAACGTACACTTTCTCACACTTGTTACAATTGATAACGAGAACACGTAAACGTATGTACGTAACAAGTAACAGCCTTGTATAAAAAGTGAAACAAAAGAGAAGCTCGTGCGTAAAAAGGGTTTTTACACACAAACTATGTAAACTATGTAAAAACACCATTTTGTATGTCCGTGTTATAAAAATTTATAATATGTAAATGTTGTGGGTTTTTCAATTTGGGGTCATCCATAAAATACGTCACGCGAAATTTACTCATGTTTTACCCCCACTCCCACTTTGTCACGCTGTATCACATTTTCTGCGTGGAAGCGCTCTTTTTCATATTGGATCTACGCGTGTATGATTCCACGGAGTTCAGAAATAATTAAAATAATTAAAAATTTGAGAACTGCATGATTTAATGCAATTGCAATGGGAGTGGTTTTATTTTATTGTATTTTATTAGAACACTCCTCTTTCAAAAATTGAAGTAATTAGATAACTGTCGTTTATTCCAGCGGCGCAACAAAAAAAAAAGGTACGACTAAGGCGTACGTATTCAAAAAATAAAAATGTTTCTTTTTTTTATATAAACTTGTTGTTCATTCTAAAGATCAAAAATTGTATTAAAAAAAACAACAGACGAAAAAAATGTCATCAAAATGTTATTACGATTATTATAAATTCGTATATAAAAAAGCTATTTTTACCGCGCAGTATTTCCATCTTTTCTTCAGTTATTATTTTTCTCGTTTACTTGGCTTATTAGCCCGAGAAGAGTGCAATCGGTGGAATATTAAATGGCTGTTTAGTATTTTAGTTTGCTTAAAACCATACTTTCATTGATTAATTTTTTGTGAGTTTTTGATTTTCACATCAAGTGTACCTACAAAACTAAAAAAGGTTTGAGAAACACTGATTTACATAATGGAGTATCTGGGTACTTAGTACTTAATTTGTTTAGCAAATTGTAAAATTTCCTATTTTATTATACTTCAAAAAACCTGCTTATGCCTTGGAATATAATTGTGGAAAACTCATTCCTATTCCTAAACTATTGAAGTTCTTTTTATATTATGATGGGTCGCGCTGCTTAGTCAAAGTGCACCAAGGTTAGTAGATTACAGAGGCTGCCTCGCTTCGTTGAATATTAGTGGGAGAATGACGTCATCCATCGAACCTGTCAATTGATTGCGTGGCAACGGTTGTTGTTCATAAACAGTATTTAACAAATATCGTAGAAATCAAAAGACAGAATATTGATATTATTTACAATAAATTGAATTTTTAAGATAAAAGATTTGCATAGTCCTAGTTAAATATAAATGACAGTTTTGATGTTGTCATTAGGTTGATAAAAACAAGAACGGACTATTCTTGGTAATACAGTGCACTTTCAGTTTCAAAGACTAGAAAAGTCCTAATTTAATAAATGTGAACTAAGTGAAATAAGTTTTCCATAAGTATGTATATTCTAAGGATATATATGTGCGTTTCACGTGGATCTTACTTTCTTCATTTTTAAAAAGATCTGTCTGAATATTGTTTCTGCATCATATTTTATCGAAATAAATGTTGTGTTATAAAACGCAAAATATAAACTTTTTTGATTTGACCAAAATATTATAATTTTGCACACGCCACTGAGTCGTAAATAATTAAATATTATGTATAACTTGTTCGAACTGCTATCCTAATACATTTTTTTTATTAACTGTGGGCGGAGTCAAAAAGACAATGCTTATAAATGAAATATATTATACGTAGTGTCTGATAAAAAAAGGACAGTGAATAGATTTCGAAGTTAGAAAAACTTAAACATGAGCATAATTTGAGAAGTCAAATGTTACGAAATATGTACGGATATATCTTATACTTAATTGACTGACAATGAGACATATTAATGCAATTTTATAAACAGTTTTATCGTTGGAAATTTGACAAGTCCGAATTAATAGTCTTTAATTGACATAGCTGTTGCAGACAAATCAAAACAATTTGTGTTACGTTTTCTTCTCAAACACATATTAATTTTATAATGCTAAATGATCTGCAAGTAATCGTGTCTAGTTCTTCATTGTGTCTTAAGACCGTCTTAACCCATAGGGGGCTCATGGCATGTTAATGTAAATGGTGCCTCTTTAACAGAAATTTGGGTTATCAGTAGAAATAAACAAGATTCTAGCTATAATTGTTATTTTGTCACAGGAGTTAGGGGACCCCATGGATTACGGGGCCCTGAGCTCAAGCCCAGCAAGGCCAGGCGAAAAGATAGGCCTGCTTGTGATCTGTTTTTTGATCTTTTTTTATCCTGACTGTATAGAAATGTTTTTGCATTTCGCAATTAAGTTTTCATACCAAATGTAATGTTAATATGAAGAAAAAATATGACGAGCGGCATTTCAACAATTGTATTTTCAATTTTTGAAATGTATACTCCTTTGAAATTCCTCATACAGTTTCGTGGGACCCCCGCCATCAACTAGCCACTCCGGCCGAACATGATTTGTCGAGCCTGAATGTAACAAATATATCTCATAAGGAAATGTTATAATATCGTTTTTGAATACCTTTTATTTAATACTAAAATCTCTGGCTCCTCTGGAGGCATAGACGTTGATGACCTTTGCTGTCGAGCGTCTATAATCTGCAATCAATCTTTTTTATAAACATACCGAATAATAAATTAAAAATAATTCATTGAATGGTTTGTCTAGGTAGTAGAAAACACCCCGTATATAAAGACTTATGTAACTGCATTTTATTAGTCTTGCTATGTTCTATTTGAAGTAGAAATACCTCTTAAATAGTTCTGGGAGCTGGATACCAAATTTTTGATTTTTCGGTTTGTTGACATTATTTCAATAATTTTTAGCAAAATTTTTGTTTTTTCATCTTTCTTCCTATACGTTTTATGATCAATATTGAGATATTGTAATGTAATAGACGCTCGAAAACACAGTACAAAAGTATTGTAAATTATAGACACTTATATTATTTTTATTTAAAATTAAAACTTAGAAAATTCAAAGTTTAAAAAAAGTTGTAAATGTGAAGCGGCGGCAATCTCGGCGCAATCAGTATGTCCAGTAGCATAATGCTCTAGACTCTAGAGTCTAGGCCTCTTCTCATCTATGGACCTTAGAGCATCCACAATCTACAAAATATTGAAACATGAATGCGAATTTTGTGTGTAAACGTGAAAAAATAACTTTTTTTTTTTGTTGTAGATACGATCGTATTGAATCGAAGTCAAGTGACTGCTCGACCCCCATTGTTGGAACTTCCACGCCTACATTTTAAATGAAATATTGTTTTATGTATTTTTTATATCAATATATTCATTTAACAATTAATTGTTGTATTAGAATGCTTGTAAATTATGTCTGTATTAGTAATTTTTATTGTGAGAAAATAAACACAAATTAACTAAATGAAAATTATTTTCAAGTGTAACACGTATAACCTCTTCGTGTCTCTGGTACCCTAATCCTAAAATGACAAATTTTAACAATTTATCAGTCCGTAAACGACTGTAAGTAAAAATACCTCTTCGTATTACTGGTGCCCTATTCCTAGAATGACAAATTTTAATAATTTCTCTGTTCAAATGTAACACGTACAAAAATATCTCCTCGTGTTTCTGGTGCCCTGCTCCAAAATGTCATATTTTAAGAATTTCTCATTTTCAAATTTAAACGTATACATTACCTCTTCGTGTTTCTGGTGCCCTGCTCCTAAAATGTCATATTTTAAGAATTATACCAGTTCGTAAACGAAAAATACGAAACAAAATATGTTACCGTGGTTTTAAACCATGGAGTAGTAACAATTTAGTTCATGCGTAGGAAGGAGAGTGTCGCTATGGTACACTTAAAACCACTTAAAATTTTCTATATTTGTGGGTTGGCCACGAATCAAAAGCTTAGTTCATGTCAAAATAGGGATGTCGCTAGTAAATCTGCCTAACATTTACTAGAGAATGCCAGTTTAAAACTGAAATTTTTATAGACGCTAGGAAAAATAAATGAAACAAAATTGCGTAAATTTAAAATTATTTAATCATTTACATATCATTCTTAACAAAATATCGAAATGCATAATCTCTTTCAACGCCGCCACGTTGAAAGTCAGAAGTTTTTTCATCGTAGCCACGCTGAATTTAGAATGTCGTTTTCTGTCAGTATACCAAATTTAAAAGGTATCTGATAGATATTCCAGAGATTCCAAAAAATCAGTTCACTATGGGAAATATCTCGATTTTCGTCAAAAATTAAAGTCGTTTTTGGTTTCTAAAAATAAGCTTAAGTTTGCAACCAGTAGCCTTTTCATGTTTCTCAGACTGTTCGATCTTGGTTCTATTAGTTTTGGAGCCGAATCCAAAAATTTTATAGAGTCCGAGGAACGTTTAAGCAATTCGGAATTTGCCAATAAGCGCAGATATACAGGCGTAATAGTAAACGAGACTTAAGTACTGGTAATTTTATTTTAATATAGTATATACATAATTTATTACAAAATTTAAAAATATTCATAATTTAAGAAAAATCGAAACCATGAGTGAATTTTAATTATTAATACTAGAACACAGATCAATTTGAAAATGGTTTGCTTATTTTTTCGACAATCTCCGCTGCAGACAATCATTGACTGTAAATAGGGATGTTGACTGTATTTAAATAAAAACATAATTTTAACGTTACTTGGTAGTTTCTATGGTAGAAATACTGAAAAACACACTATTTTTCCTTATTTTTAAGGAATTTAATTAATATTTAGTAAGCAAAACGTATTTAAATCACCCTCAAGTCTCGTGACAACGAACGCCAATCAGAATGTATGACGTCACTGATTCACCAACATCAGACGCTGTCACAGAGAAGGACGTTGTTCACGCTGTCAAAAGGCTTCGTTGGATGTTAATATTTAGTGTTTAATTTGTTCGAAAATTTCTATGACAACAATTACGGAAAAACCTATCACCTCATCAGTTTAGGAGTTTAGTCACGTGACAAGTATTGACGTTTCGGAGGGAAATTTGAAACGTAATTTAAAATACATTATTTTTAAAGCGTGTCGTAATTAAAAAATTATAATAAATATTTGTAGATATATTAGGTACTTATGCATGATTTAAAACACTTTCCCGAAAAAAGTCAACATCCATATTACGAACAATGGACAACTGAAGTTACGTTTCAAGATAGATAGATTATAGACGCTCAACATCTGAGGTTATCAGCGTCATCACATTACGATAAGTTTTGATCTGCTAAAGCGTGTATCAGCAACACAGAATTCTGCGAACACAACGTAAAGCTTTTTTAAATTAATCTGTGTACTTTTTAAATAAAAAAATCCCAATTACAAATTCAATGGCACAAATTACACATATACGATATTACATGAAAAAACAATTGAGAAGATTTCCTGAAACATTTTCGTCCTCATTCACAGCGCAACTAGGTATATAAATTATAGTTCGATCCAATTGATCTGATTTTTTTCCCGACATGATTCTACTCCGCACTGGTTTATTAAATAACAACTAGCTGACTCATGCGAATACTTCGCACCGTTATTGGTCAGTTACGTAATATATAAGGTGGAAACAAATTTAATTCTATTCTATTCAGAGACTTCAGCGCCACTACGTCACTTAATATTACCGACTACTGTTAAAATAAACAGATTGCCACCCCGTGGCAACATTTGGTTTTTTCTGAATGTTATTTTTTGTAATGAAATTGTTAAAATTTTTAAACTGTAACTTTTTAATGAAAACATTAGTTTTAAGATATTAATCTAGTTTTCGTCATTAAAGAGAAAAATAATCTCCAAAATGGCGTATCAAACATTAATTTTGATACAGTATTAAGGGAGATATTTCATAACGACAAAAAACACCTTTGAGAACTAATATATACCGATTAACATAACGCAAGTAGTCTTTTCTATATAGAAAGAAAAATAACAAGAACTTGGCAGCTGTCGATTTTTTATTTAAGTGTAGTAAGTGAGCGGGAGTGAGAGAGTTTTACTTCTAGATACCTCAACGAGATACAACTAATTTTGAAAATATTAATTTTAGTATAAGTCTTATTTAATAAACCAATGAAGAGTAAATGCATGAATTAAAAAAAAAAGAATAACACTTGGCAACTTAAACCTCAAAATAAATATTTAAATAAAAACTTCATTTATAGACGCATAGAAAAAGATTACTAAAATACTAGAAGGTTGGGCGTAAGAGCCTATAAACATGGTCACGTCTGTGATTGTTTGAGTCGATTGCCTACGTCACAGATGCCCAAGGCTTGGTTATTCAAGTATGTTTATCCCACCTGTTTGGAAAAAAACTCCAAGTGACGTCACAAGCCTACTTCCCCCGCCCTCTCTGGCGTCCCGCCCAGACACCTTGAACAATGCTAACGCCCAACCTTAGTTTCTAGTAATCTTGCGTTTCACCGTACAAAAAGTTACGGCAATTTAGAACGTCCAAGGTACGCCCTCATTTATTTATTTTTTGTTCATGACACACACTATTCAGTAATTATACTGATTTTTTTTAAAACAAGTTACGATTATCATAATTATTTACAATAGAGTAATTTTCAAAATTTGAATAAAAGAATATAACGGTTTTTTTATACAATTTTACAAATTTATAAAAATATTCTACAAGGAAAGACATTAATCTGCAAATATATATCATTTGTTTCGTTTAGTTTTGTTTTTTTGTGCAATGGCAGTGGATGCAAATTTTTATTTTTCCTACTGTAAGACTCAAAAACCAAAATCTATTTGAGATCCAAAAACGCCATACTGACATCTGCTGATTATTTCGATTTGTGATGATTTAGGCAACACTGTCATAGTGCACAATGTCGGGGCTTGAGGATAGCCGAACATGTAGCGGTGACGTTGCCATGGCTCCTTAATTACAAGCCCCCAGTTCCCAGGTTCTAGCCTAACCCAATTTATAAAAACTCAGGTCGCAGTGCCAAAACCCTGCCGACAATGTAGTGTATTTGCTAACACAGTTAGTGTGACTTTATTATGTGAATTTATGTTTGTTTTTGGACAAAATAAACATTTTAACCCCTTAATACACCCCTTTGGTCTGAACCCAAGTAATATTGTGAACCGATTACAAATTTAAACTCTGGTTTTTACGTTTTTTTTGTTACTTTTTAAAGAAAGAACAAAACATTGAACATTTTTACTTGACCAAACTAAAACTTTTTGAAGAAACGTGAGAAATAGCCACACACACGCAAGAGGACTACAGAACTGAGTGAAGCTTGTCAACAGGTGTGACGTCACTAATTTTGCAATTTTACACCTAGAACTGAGGAAATGAGAACAGCAGTTCCAAAATTATTATTTTTTTTATTAATAAGAATATTTTTTTAAGTTTTCCGTTTACAGTTAAAGTTTTGTGTTTTAATACTTTAGATTTTGACATGTGACGTCACTTCATCGACCCCCTCCCCCGTCTTAAAGAGCGACGTAATTTTAGAGATGGTCTCTTTTTACACTGACAGTTCTGGGTCAAAAATACCAGACACACCTTTAGAGGATCTTGTTTTTGATGAGAAATAGTTTTCATATATAGGCGGAATTAAACGAAAATTATGTCGTGTTTTGAACGATTGAAGTTTGATTGGTTACTTTATTCGTTTGGCACTTAAAAAATAAATAAAACTTGAGTAAGCACATCGATACTCAATAAATCGTGCCACTAACACCACAAATACTAATAGTTAGGAAGCTAGAGACGATTTTACTCATAGTACTTCCTCAAACCTGAGTTTTTGTGAGTTCATTAAGGACACTAGCATGAACATAATAACCGCAGTCTGGCAGCTGAGACCAGGGACAATGCGTGGGTGGGCGCGGTTAAAGATGTCAAACTGAAAGTGTCAATATATTTCCCTTAAACACTCAAGTCTGGCGATCCATTCTTGGAGAAAAGTATGTCTGGCAGGCCGACGAAAGTGTTATGAAACGAAAAATGTGTAATGATAAATGTCAAAATTGTCAACCAAAATCATGGTAACGTTTCTCAAGTTTTGAAAAATGTATAATCAGATCCTTTTGATGTTAATAAATTATAAATATTTTAGAGGAATTAGGATCAAAGAAATAAAAGACAAATTATTATTTCACAACGTTTCGTATTAAATTAATACTTCATCAGGTGATCTAAAATAAAATAACAAGACAATTTAACAATCAATAATAAAACAAATAAATAAATATTAAACATACCTTAATTAATTGTCTCAATAACTAAATTTAATTCAATTATCTTGTTATATTATTTTAAATTATCATAACAAATCAAAATTTAAGATATTACCTGATGAAGTATTAATTTAATACGAAACGTTGTGAAATAATAATTTGCCTTTTATTTCTTTGATCCTAATTCCTCTAAAATATTTATAGTTTCTCAAGTTGTTATATCAACAAAAGTGAATTGTTCAAAATAAAAATTACGGATTTTGACACATTCAACCCGTTGTCCTGGGTACGAAATGCCAGACATGAGTTTTTGTGCTCAAGGGCACCTGAACTTAGCGCTCAAGAAAATTTCAAACATGAGGAAATATATTGACACCTCCAGTTTGATATCTTTCTTCCCAGTCTCAGCTGCCAGACTGCGGTTTTTGTGTTCAGGATAGTGCCCTTAACGAACTCACAAAAACTCAGATTTGAGGAAATACTAGGAGTAAAATCGTCACTAGCAGTCTAACTTTAAGATAATATATAAATAGCGACGATAGACCATAGTTCATTAGTTAGCCAAGGCATGACGCCACTATCGACTATGTTTAGTTTTCTAGACAGATCAATGATGGCGCCAAAGCTCAATAATGATCGGAATAGATATTTATATATTATCTTACACATACTACGTAATATTCTTCTTACAAATTAAACGTCAAATTTAGACGACCGCTACATCTGAAAAAAATGTACTGCAAAACGGACGACCGCTTCAATTTATTTAGGGCTGAAGCAGGCCACCAAATCAAAGCCCTACCTTTTTTTAGACACTTTTTTCTACACATTTAGTGAATTGTTTTTAACTTCTTAATTCTAATTATACTTATAATATAAATACACATTATTTTGTTTATTTGAAATTTAAATTTATCTCAGCGAATCCACTTATTTTAAAAATGTTGCCAAGCGAATTTTTGTGCAGCCATTTGCACATCTCTAGTTACGCCACTGACGCGGGAAAAATCAATCGATAAAAATTACCGAATCTTTTTAAAACTGGTCGATTGTTTCAGGAAAAATTCTTCGTCAAGCTTTAAGAAATGGCAAATCTTTTTTTACGCATTCATTTTTTTTCTGCCTGTTTAAGGATCCTCGTTTCGTTTTCGTCCAAAAACTATTTAATGAATTTGATTTCGGTTTGCCGTATAATTCGGACAAAGGTTTGAAGAATCGTGGAAAAAAGTATCTCAAAATCTATAACATTAATGTAATTTTCAGTAAAAAAGCCGCGAAAAGGGTTAAAAAAAATCGCGTTTCTAAAATGTTCAAATTACGTAAAAATTTCTAATTATTATAAATATAATTTGTCTTAATATTAGAAAGAGAGAAAACACGATTCGGAAAAAAAAACTGGTCGTTGACCTAAAAATCGTTACAATATTAGATCAAAAAGAGTTTTTTTTTCTTTTTGCTCATATGAGTATTAATCAAATTTTTTTTCAGTCTCTCGAACTTTGAAAATTATAAATATCTGGAAAATATTCACGAAATTCACATTTCGTTTTCACGCGATTTTAAAATACAATTTATTTTTACCCAATATTGTCGCTTTTTTAGTAAAAAATACGATACTATTTTTCCTCAGACACCTTATTTTTCAAACCTCTGTATCATAAAGCAAATCGAAGTCAAATTCACAAAACAGATTTGAAATTTAAACAAAATAACACACGAACAGGTCCGATCTTAGGGGCCATCCATAAATTACCTCACATTTGTGGGACCCCCCCCCCTGGTGTGACGTCACATATTGTGCAATTTTTCACCTAGAAGTGAGTAAATGAAAACAGCAGTTTCAAAATTATTATTTTTTTAATAAAATCAACATCAAATTAAACATTCTAGAAAATTAACAAAACAAAAACTACTTTTGTGTTTTAATAGTTTAGATTTTGACATGTGACGACACGAGGCTTCGTCGACCCCCGCTCCCCTTAACGTGTCACGTAATTTATGAATGGCCCGTTATTTCGCAGAACTTCCGATAAATTATTACTTTCATATATAAATAAGAAGGGAATCCGATTACTTATTGCTAAATTAAGCCTTAAAATAACTACGAATATAGTTCTTTTGTAATATAATATCTGTAGGATAAAAAAAATGTTTCTTTATAGAAGTAAATACATACACACACACTTTCTTTATGTACGTCGTTTTTTGGAAAAATGCCGATCGGTGAGCGTACCGTAAAACTTATTTCTAGAACAAACCTTTCTTCTTTTTATCTTTCTTCTCCTTGCCATCAACAGTCCTGCAACAAACAGCACATTATAAATAAATAATTTAATCGATCGTCTAGTAGTCTGCGGATCACACAGTAGTCACTATTTGATGTGATTATAACGCATCTGAGTTCAAAAAACTTAATCGCACAGGCCTAATGAATAGGGATGTTGACTGTATTGAAATAATAACATAATTTTAAGTATTTAAACGTTAAGTGGTAGTTTCTATGATAGAAATACAGAAATACTAAAAAACAATATTTTTCCTTATTTTTAACGAATTTAATTAAATGAATTAAAATTAAATGAAATCACTCTCAAGTCACGTGACACCGAACACCAATCAGAGTGCATGACGTCACTCAGTCATAAACATTATCAGACTCTGTCAAAAGGCTTCATTGATTGGTTAATATTTTGAGCGTGTAATTTATTATTATTTATTTATAGGAAACGTCGAATTATATATAACTATAGCAACAACTACGAAAAAACCTTTCATCACCTCATCTGTTTACCAGCGTTTATGACTTAATGACGTCACGACAGTCAGGGGCGGATACAGGGGGGGGGGCGATGGGGCGATCGCCCCCCCTCAATGTCGGAGTTTTGAATGAATTTTATGAATTTTATGCCATACTCTGCTATATTAATGCATTAAATTTTGTTAATACACATTGTTCGAATTATTATTATAACATTTTTCTGTTACCGCCCCCACCCAGAAAAGTTCTGTATCCGCCCCTGACGACAGTCACGTTTTGGAGCGAAATTTGAAACGGAATTTAAAATACATGATTTTCAAAGCTTGAGTCGTATTTAAATAAAAATAATAAATATTTGTGACTATATTAGGTACTTATGCATGATTTAAAACACTTTCCCAAAAAAAGTCAACATCCCTATTGTGCAATAAATAAATACATTTCCAGTGCCTATATTTACAGTATGAATGCAAAGAGAAAGGCACTCTTCAGAGTGTTGAAAAAATGAGAGAAACTGGAAAGATGAATACTTTATTCTACATATATTAGTGATTGTGAACATGCATGCGCAATGCCTGACTGCGCACACGTTTACAGCGCCATTTTTATAGTTCTGGTACCTAAAAAATAAATGAATAGCCAATCACAAAAACAAAAGAGCAGTCACAATTGGGGAACGAAACGTGAACTTTTATAAATATTAAATTCGATTTTTTTTTTATTTCGATGAAACAAATTTTGCTTATTGGTTTGATACTGAGTTACCGTTATTTTTACACACACGCATGCAAATTAGAACTATCCGACAATCGATAAAAATTTCATTTATTCAATAACAATCAAACCTTTTATATCAGAATATATTACCGGACACCACTAATTGATTTAAAAATTGATATATGTATACAGTATATAAAAACGTTATTTAATAATTACTAGTGGACCCGTGCGTCAGTTACGTAATATAATACGATAGAAATAAATTTTATTCTATTCTATTCAGACTTCAGCGCCACTATGTCACTTAATATTACCGACAACTGTTAAAATACACAGATGACGACATTTGTTTTTTCTGAATGTCTGTAATGAAATTGTTAACATTTTTAATGTATTTTTTAATGAAAACATTAATTTTAAGATATTAACTTAGTGTTCGTCATTAGAGTGAAAAATAATCTCCAAAATATACAATAGACATAAAACCAATAGATGCCACATCTGCTAGAGCTTGTTTAAATTTACCACAATAGTTCAGTGAAAAAACAAAATGGCGAGTCAAGCACAAATGACTGTAGCCATTTCCTTAAATTTACCACAATAGTTCAGTGAAAAAACAAAATGGTGAGTCAAGCACAAATGACTGTAGTCATTTCCGCCATTTTGTTTTAGTACATAGAAGAGTGATTCGTAATTACTGACTGTCGAGTAAATCTGTCAAAAAAATTGAGGTTAAAACAATGCACAACAACATGCGGATGATCACAGTTGTAGCATATTAAAAACAAGTGCAAAACATTCTTACAATTGATTATTTTCATTAATGATCTACTTATCACATATTTTGTTATTCGTTCATAAAAACTGAAAAAGTAGTCTTTATTAGAAAAACGTATCACAACACTAGCATAGCATCAAAAAATTTAGACATGTTATTTTCAAAAAATAACGCTGTAGAGAAATGAAAGCAAAATAACTTACGCAGCAAAGATTGTATTCAAGTTTACGATTGGATGCATTGCTGGCTACACAAAACAAAAGAATTATATTATGTAAACGTGAACAAAACCGTGATACACGAAAAGCAATTTTACAGATTGTCTATTGTTTTATATACAGAGAACATAATAATAATAAACGCCACTCTCTATACCAGATAGATAATGTAAAATATAGACGCTCGACAACAGACGCTCTGAGCGTCTTAAATATCTGTACTATCTGGATTGATGGACCAAAGGTCATCAAGCGCCTCGAAGCCGTATAGAAAGGTACTTATTGCCATGTTTATGGCTATCAAGGTTACTAGAATACTAGAAGGTTGGGCGTAACAGGCTATAAACATGGTCACGTCTGTGATTGGTTGAGTGGAATATTGCTGACGTCACCGATGCCCATGGCCTGATTTTTCAATTATTGTTTATCCCAACTGTTCGGAAATAGACTCCACAAGCCTACTTCGCCCGCCCTCTCTCACGTCTCGCCTAATCACGCCTTCAACAATGCTAACGCTCAACCTAAGTTGGGCGTAAGACGCTATAAACATGGTCACGTCTGTGATTGGTTGAGTCGATTGCTTACGTCACCAATGCCCATGGCTTGCTTTTTCAATTAATTGCTATCCCAACTGTTGGGAAAAAGATTCCATATGACGTCACAAGCCTATTTCGCCCGTCCCCTCTCGCGTCACGCCTAGTCACACCTTCAACAATGCTAACGCCCAACCTTAGTTTCCTTATGACCTTGTATGGCTCTTGCGTTGTCATTAATGTTACTATGGCGGCGCAAGCGCAGTATTTAATACCTTTTTGTACCATTCGAGGCGTTTGGTGAGTTTTCCATTGACCACAACAGTTACTCACAGAATCGTCAATCCAGTTAGTAGTATATATTATGAGTGCATATTAAAAAACAAAACAAAATCATTTTCTTTGTAAGCATTTGTTTTTTTTTACAAATGCGTATGTGTGTATTTAAGCATAAAGCGACTCTCCACAAAAATATTTATTTCTTTAAAAATGTTGATATTTTTTTTTGGGTTATGTAACATTAAGAAGAACATTATATACAAATACATGTATCATAAATTTCGAAATAATTCCATATAAACGTTACATTCACGAGTTTTGTGAAAATTAACTGATGGACGCTAAGACGAATAACAAAAAAAAAAAAAAAATAGCGATACCGGTTCACCCTTCAATAGGCAGATGGGATCGAATCAGTTTTTTTCAGGTACATTTTCGAGTGTTCTCCCCAGACAATTCTACCAGCCGATTGCGACCGAAAGAGCAAGACAGCAAAACGTGCGTTAGTTAACATTAAATCATGGCTTTTATGCAATTTATTCCACAGGAAAACGCAAAATGAAAGTTAATCAACTTTTATATTTTTTATATTTATCATTAATTTTGTGTAACCGAAAAATTAAAATGTCTGAACAAAACTCGTCATAATTGATGCGAATTTGAAATTTTATGAAAAAATGTAGTCTCTCGCGACCGCGAGCAAAAACACTATAATTTCGTAAAAATTGTAAAGAGAAAATTCCTAGGCACGGAACTCAGTTCATAACGCTGCTGTAATCGAACTGTCAGCAGTGCTGTCTCTTTCGACTGGTGCTAGAAACGGGCAACTTGATTGCGATCCACTAACCACCGAAGGGTTGGTAATAAGACAGTGCATGCAAACATAAAATAAGCGAAACCCATTTTGGGTTCAATAATAGATAATGCTAATAATATTCCATCTGTTTTTTAACATCACATTTATGAAAAAACACTATTTTTATTATACATCAAGAACACAGCGTGTGTCAGGAAAAAAAGTGGTGCGTGTACTTATGTACGCGCGGCAGAAGGTATACTTCTTTGGCGTGATCGCGATAATTGAAATTCACATTTTCGTTAAAGATGTACATTGATAAAATAAAATAGGACGTCTAGGGAGATGATAAATATAGTTGGAAAAACATTCTTAAACACAGGCTGGGTTATTTTTGTGGTCTTATAATTTATTTACATTTTCCCTTTGTTCCATTTTCAACAGTAGCATTTTTAGTGCCCGCATAAAGTAACTTTTTAACTATTAAGGAGTTTTCTACTGTTGAAACCATAATTAAAAAAACCCGGGTCGCAGTGCCAAAACCCTGCCGACAAAATAGTGTATTTGCTAATCAGGCAGTGTTGTGGCTTTATTATGCGAACTTAAGTTGGTTTTTGGGCAAAATAAAAAATTTTACTCCTTAATACACCCCTTAAAATAACATTTTTTTTTCTTAATTGCAATATTATTATCAATCGAACCTAAATACCAAATTATATGCACCTTTCAGTCAAAAATTCCCTATCTGAAAAATAGTGTTTTCACAAAATTTGTAAATCCGGTCCTGTCGGGCCGATTTTATTAAAATTTTAGGGACACATTTTAATTACTACCAGAGGGTTAAATTTCAATTTTGAAACGATTCGGAGAATTTTTTCGGTATTTTGGGGCCCAAAAACATTTTTCAACCCCTAAAAACTACCCTTAAAATGCCCCGATTAGGCCCATTTTAAATAGGCTTCTTGCGGTGATGGATTTCAACACGTGGCCCAAATTTCGTTGAAATCAATTAACTCTTTCGAAAGTTATCGCGCGTACACATATATATATATATAAATATATATATATATATATATATATATATATATATATATATATATATATATATATATATATATATATATATATATATATATATATATATATATATATATATATATATATATATATATACATATATATATAAACATTTTTAAAAATGGTGGCAAAGTGTTTAGGAGGTTATGAAACGTCGAGAAATTTTGGTCCGACCCCTAGGTCCCGCCATCCGACCGACGCCAATAGTGTATGTTGCCATATGGCAAATACACTAAAAAATACAAGTATTGAGGTTATTTAACTGTCAAAAGTTATTAGCTTCTACGAAGTTCCGTCCAATGTCGCTAGTATAACCTACTTTGTTGTTTTATGAAATAACTATTTTATTTTTAACTATTAAAGGCTTTTCTGCTGTTGAATCCAAAATTTAAAAAAAAAATCAAGTTTTGGGGTTATTTAACTGTCAAAAGTTGTTAGCTTCTAAGAAGTTCCGTCCAATGTCGCTAGTATAACCTACTTTGTTGTTTTATGAAATAACCATTTTATTTTTAACTATTAAAGGGTTTTCTATTGTTGAATCAATAATTAAAAAAAATAAAACAAGTGTTGGGATTACTTAACTGTCAAAAGTTGTTAGCTTCTAAGAAGTTCCGTCCGATGTCGCTAGTATAACCTACTTTGTTGCTTTATGAAATAACTATTTTATTTTTAACTATTAAAGGGTTTTCTATTGTTGAATCCATAATTTAAAAAAAAATACAAGTATTGGGGTTATTTAACTGTCAAAAATTGTTAGCTTCTAAAAAGTTCCGTCCAATGTCGCTAGTATCACCTACTTTGTTGCTTTATGAAGTAACTATTTTGACGTTATCAGAAACAACTTCCGCAAAATATTCGTTGCATGCTGCGTACGTAACTTCCGTAACACAGAAAATTTTACCCTCAGTGCGCCAAAATAAGTATAACTTCAAAAAAAAAAGGCAAAAAAGTAATTCTGAACACTTACTCTTTACTGTTGGCCTCCAAAGATTTCCGCCGTAGCTCTTCCAAAGAAACGTTGTTGTCTCTTTCCCAAGCTGCTTTCTCCTGTTCAAATTGACGTCTTCGCTCTTCCAGATCCTTAGCTTGTAGCTCCAATTGTTTTTTGGTTTGTTCGTTTCGCTTCGTCAACTCATTCTCCGAATCTTTTAGTTTCTGCTTCTTCTCCTTAACCTAAGAAATCAGTGTAACCTTTGTCATACCTCATTTATACAACTTGGATCTGACTAGCCTAGTGTTTGAATTTATTCTTATTTATTGTAGATTATAGACGCTCGACAAGTTAGGTCATCTTGTCGAGGTTTTTCGTAGTTCCAAAGTCATGGCCAAACTTTTTACAAAGCTGCCTGCGTTGTCCTAATTTTCTTTATTTCCTCGACTCGTTTAAGTTTAAACATTGGAAAATCCTGGAAAAGTTTTTAGATGGAAAGGCAGCAACGGTGTCGAGAAACGGACATTAAAACGAGCAAAGATTACAGATGGTTCAAAATATTCAAAAATAAAGCTGACAACTCACCTTCATTTCGAACACCTGCTCCATTTCCATTTCCATCTTTTTCATTTTAAGATCGTGTTCTCTCTTTTCTTCTTCCATTTGTGCTAACGGATTCCTAGAAAAAAACCAGTCAAATTTAGATTCCAACGACGACACAGCGATAAAGACGGCTACCATTTCCCCCCCGTCAGATGGCGTTAGTGGTAAATAAGGTATGTGTCAAACGTCTAGAGTTTCAGTCATTTATCAATTCGATTCCCCTTGGATTCTTTTGACTATTTGAATTTGGTTTAGGCAGTTGCTCCTAGAATTACTAGATTCAGGTTCAAAAAGTCCGAAGAAACCGAGAAGTTGACCGACAAATACGCAGTCGTGTTCGAAGAGTTCTGTATTGCCGACAGACCCTTTGGGAGTCCAGACTTACCAACAAACCATTACATAAAAAAAAATTACAGATAGTACTTCTGCGGCGCTACATAGCTCTGTAGTCGCTAAGCCCACCCGTTTTTCTTAATAAGGAAGCGTCCATAAACCACGTAGCTCGAACAAGAGGGAGGGGGGATCAGTTGGAAAGCTACGCTGAGCTACGTGAGGGATGGGGGGAGTTGGAGTCAAGCTACGTAATTTTTTTTCATGTATTTTATTTGGCACAATGAAAATAATTTGCAGAATAAGTCGAATATTTATTTTCAAAATTTGTTTACTTTTATATCTTAATATCTACATATAACAAATATAAGTTTTGTTCATTTTAAACCAATTTTTTTTAATAGTTTGTTAACAGAAAACACAAAATATCTTCTGTACTATGTTCTATCCAGGGGGGGGGTGTCATAGGAAAGGCTATGTTAGGCTACATGAAGGGAGGGAGGGGTTCCAGAGAGGCTGAAATAGGACCACGTGGTTTATAGACGCTCCCTAACAAAACACTATAAAAATACAGCATGCAATTTATCGGCCATATTTAGAAAAAAATATCGTATTCTTCGATGATTAATTTTTACTCTATGAAAAAGAAAAAAGACTTATCGATCTAATTAAAATTTAGTCTAACCGTAGTAGAACGTTATGTTCCTTTCTGAATATGGCTTCGATAGAATAGTCATTTGACGGTTAGCACTTACCAGAAGCTCATAAAACTGCTTATAATTCCTTGTGAGCACAAACTAATCATTTCAACAATTAGAACACATGCCAAACGTTCTACTAGGGTTGTTTTGTTTCAATGCTTTTTAAACTAAGTATACAAAATTTCGTAACGAATAACAAGAACACACAAAAATCTGTTCATAAAAGTTTATAAAAAAAAATACTACGCCAAAAAATATGAAAGGAAAAACTGGCCGATGTTTAAAAATTGAATGCATTAAAATGAAATTTTTGGAATCGTTCTTTTCTGTATGTGCGTTCGTTTTGAAACGAAATTAGCTTTTATTAGTACTGACACTATGAAATACTGCCCTAAAAATTTAAAATTATTATACGCGCCATGAATTTAAGAGGCTCGGAAGTTAGATGCAAATGGAGGCTTGCGCAGGTACAGTCGGTTGAAAAACTACAAACTTGGGCTACATTATTATTTTTAATATTTCTTAAATCTAAAGATCTAGTTCCTCGCATAAAGTCATCCAAGAAATTATTTTTCGTGCTTGCCTACGCAAAACTGTATTAGGCATCTTGATCAATTAACAATCAAAGAAACAACTTAACAATAGCGTAGTACTGGACTGTACTTTATAGCAAGAAAGCGACAATTGACAAGAAAACCAGCGATAACCAATCACCGACGAGTGCACATACTGTGCCGGTAATTGGGAGGTGGTAGGAGTCTTCCTTTCCCACAAAACAACCAAAATATGCATTTGCAACGCTGTTTGTGACTAACTTCAGAACCTTTTAGAACCGTGGCGAGTACCGGACAGATTTCTAGTTCAAAACGTCAACAAGGAACATCTTTAATTCCTTTGTTATACAGGCTGGTTTTTAAGTTGATTCTTTTTTTTAACAGCGTGTAGAAATCAAATAGACAAACAAATATTTCAAGTAACTTTTTTATCAAAACTCAAAAATAAGAGAGACAGCCTTTCAAAGTTTAATTAAATATTTTTAATTTTGAGTTCGGTCCTGGCGTTATGTTATGTCACTATGGAAATATCTTACATCATTATCAAGTATCTTGCTGCCTATTTGAAACAAAACGGGAACAACTTCGTACAATTTCTGTGAATACTTGATAATGACATGTTTCCATAGTGACATAACATAACGCCAGGACCGATCTCAAAATTTAATTAAACTTTGAAAACCTGTTGCGCTTTTATTTTTGAGTTTTGATAAAAAAGTTATTTAAAATAATTGTTTATTTGATTACTCCACGCTGTTAAAAAAAAAGAATCAACTTAAAAATCACCTGTATTTTATCCACTAAAAACATTTAAGCGGACACTAAATCCAATTTTTAGTTCAAGAATGAATCCTTAAAACAATTAACGGATAAAAACACTTACTTGTTCGAAATCCTTGAAGGTTTGCCGTCTGATCCGAGACCGGCCAATTTACGACACCTGTAGTTTTCGTAATGAACGTTGTTAGTTACGTCCTTTAAGTCTTGTAAATGAGTCCTTATAACCATATTACGTAATGCTATGAAATCACAGTGTTCCAAATTTTCAACTGAAACAGAAAAACGCCCCGGAATTAATATCTGAGGAACTTTCATTCCAAGATACTGAAATACAACTGATTTTCGAGAAAATCCTGTCAAAATTATTATATACTTTGCATCGTTAGTGGTCAGTTACGTAATATACAGTAGAACCTCGATAAGTTAAAATCCAAGGGAAAGGTTAAAAAATATAAGTTATCAAGCTTTTTACTTATCGAGAGTTGAAGTTAGAGAGGTTGTCAGAGTAAAATTTTTAGCTTACTGAGGTTTGTGGATTTTATAGAGGATGTATTTAGTTCCATAGAGGTTACTTAAATTTTTTATCTATTCATTTAGAATCAATGATTTGTTTATTTATTTATTTAAACAATCAATTATTTAAACAAAGAAATCAGTAAAGCGATTTAGTGGAAGACTAAAGTGAAAATCAATTAAGTTCTTTGCAAAACCTTTTGTTTGAATACTTATTCATGATGACTCACTGATAATACTTTAACTTATGGAGGTCACCAAAAAATTATTTTAAATTATCGAGGGTGATGTTCAGAATATTTGTTTAAGTTACCGAGGTTTTGTGATTTAAGTAATGGAGGTTTTTTTGCTTTCAGGGGAAGGGATTTCATAAAATTTTTAACTTACAGAGGTTTTAACTTATCGAGGTTCTACTGTAATTGGGTGGAAATAAATTTCATTCTATTCTATTCAGACTTGAGCGCCCTACATCGCTTAATATTACTAATAACTGTTAAAATAAAGAGATTGCCACCATATGGCGACAGTTGTTTTATTTTATTCTATTCAGACTTCAACGCCACTACGTCACTCAATATTTTACCGACAACTGTTAAAATAACCAGACTGCCATGAGATGGCAACATTTGTTTAATTTTATTCTATTCTATTTAGCGACTTCAGTGCCATTACAGTCATATTACCGACTACTGTTAAAATAAATCGATTGCCACTGGATGGCGACATTTCTTTTTTCTGACTGTTATTTTCTGTAATGAAATTGTTAAAATTTTTAAACTGTAATTTTTTAATGAAAACATTAATTTTAAGATATTATCTTATTTTTCGTCATTAGAGAAAAAAATAGTCTCCAAAATGGCGTATCAAACATTAATTTTCGTACAGTATTGAGGGAGATATTTCATACCGATAAAAAAACACCTTTGAGAAATAGTATAGATTATTATAGACGCTCAACAACTGAGATCAGACAACATTTACAAAACGATCACTAACCTTCCGCAATACCCCACGGGTACTTTCTGCCTCGCACTTTCTTTCCGTCGACTTCTATAACAGTGTTGGAGCCGACAACAGCGAACGGTACTTTGCTCTTCAAAACTCGGTTCAGTTTAGTCTCTTCTTCTTGGTCGTCCGGACTGTCCGGAAATTCATAAATTTTTATTTTATGTTGAGCTATTTCGTTTAAAATCTGTTTTTTGAACAGCTGGCATTCGTCGGTCGTCATCGTATCGGCCTTGGCAATAACCGGCACGATGTTGACCTTGTCGCACAGCCTCTGCATGAACTCGATGTCCAACGGTTTCAGCCCGTGTCCGCTCGGCTGCACGAAATACAGACAGCAATGGACGCGCGAATCGTTGACCTGTTTGCGATTCACCCTCGACTCTGCGTTGAGGTATTCCTCGTACTTGTTCTCGATGAAGTCGATGATCGGCACCCAGCAATTACTGTTATCGACGGCGTCACCGAAGCCTGGCGTGTCGACAACGGTCAGTGTGAGGTTGACTCCGTTTTCTTTTAATAATACTTTGCTCGTTTCTACGTTGACAGTCTTCTTGATTCGCTGCGACGGGCCCGGGAACTGTGCGTTTGGACCGGATTCATAAATATCGGTTAGGAACATTGAGTTGATCAGTGTCGATTTACCGAGTCCGGATTCACCTTGAAAAACAAAAAACTTCTCTTTATGGCACGCTTTTTTAATATTTAATCCACGTATATTTTTACAAAACATAAAAAATAATTTATTTTCAATTGAAAAAAAAAATTCTAAATGATTTTTTTATGTACCGACATAATAAAAATACAATCCTATCATGTCACGGCATAAATTTAAATGTTTATACATAAGAAGAGATACGAAAAACCAGAAATTATAATTATCAAAATTAACAATTTAGAGATAGCGTCTTTTAGGTCTAAAAACAAATGATAATTGACTTACCGACAACCATAAGCGTGAATTCAAACCCTTTTTTAACAGCCTTTCTATAAACTTGATTTGGTAAATTAGCAAAACCGACGTATCCATCTAATTCTTTTGGCTTTGGTTTTTCTTTGATAACTTCGACAGTTTTCTGTATTTCGATAGATTTTGTCTGTGGTTCTGGAATAGTTTTTTCTGACACCGTTACCCTGGATAATCGATTTGAGTCCTACGCAAAAAATAAAAGAAATCAGTCAAACATAACCTAACATCTCGTTAACTCTTCAACGGTATGCATGGATAACTCGATCGTTTAATTTTCACCGGAACGGTAAGATTCGATACCGCTGGTTAGGGGCCATTCATTAATTACACAAGGATGATTTTGACCATTTTTGAGCCCCACCCCACCCCCATGTAAGAGCACATAATATTTCTCGGACTCCCCCTTCCTCTTCTTACGTAAGATTTTATCTGGTTTTAAAAAAGGATCAATTGTACTAAAACTCATAATTTGACGTAAATCAAAGATTTTTATTTTTTAAAAGATAACGGGTTATACCATAATATTAGTATTAGATTTAGATAACGATTACATTATTATCAGATAATTATCTAGTCTTTGGAAAGTCTGTATTACAACCCGGGCGCCAGACATAGCAACAATATTTGAACACTTATTTGAACACTTGTTTTAACTAGGGATGGGGATTATAAATCGATTAATTATTCGAAATAATCGATTATTTTCCTGCCAATCGATTCCGATTATTTCGAAAAACCGATTGTGGGGAAAACCGATTATTTTATTACCCTAAAATCGGATAATCGGTCCAAAAAAGAATATTTTTCCCCATTTTATAGAAGAAAAAAAGTTTTAATGTTCTTTTAAAACTGTGGGAATGAACAGGCAAGTTGCCTGTTCGTTCCCACAGTTTTAAAAGAACAATAAAACTTTTTTTCTTCTATAAAATCGGGAAAAATATCCTTTTTGTGATTATTTCGAATAATCGATTTATAATCCCCATCCCCAAGTGTTCAAATAAGTGTTCAAATATTGTTGCTATGTCTGGCGCCGGCATAATTAAAAAAGTTTTCAAATAAACATAAAGTGAGAAATCGCACATTCCGACTTACAAAATATTACGTAAGAATGGATTTTTTGAACCCCTCACGTAATTAATGGACGCCCCCTTAGTGTTTTGTTTTTTATATATACACACCTGACTATCAACCGAAACTGTCTTTTTGTTGAGCGCATCTTTTGCATCGGCTGACGGACTCGTCGTCGAGTCTGACTTGAAAAACAATTCGCGCTTACTTTGTATCTAAAAAAAAAAAAATTCTATTGTAATTCATTTTCAACGAATTGTGCAAAATGGAATCTTTGGTGTAAAGGAGGCATGTTTCGCTACCCATCTTAGCGCCATTAGAGATGATTTAACTTTTAATCACCTCCTGATGGTAACATGGTTCTAACCTATTCTGAAGAATCCAACCTATTGGGCGACAGAACCATTCCAACTTCAAAAACTCCAGAACAAAATAAAAGCTGATTTTTTTTAGTTTCAAAATATTTTCGAAACTATAAAATTTAGAAAAAAAAATATTTTACAAAACTTTCTTAGAAAAATAAATATAACATAAATCATCATGGAAAAGTATATCATTATATGAGAAAAAACAACGGTATAGCATATATTTCTTTTGCGCATGCGCCGATTTTCCCCAAAAACAATAGGGCTCTTCATATTTGCATACCAAACATCCTCCCAAAATTTGGTTTCAATTCGCTCACCCGTTTGACTTGTATCGTGCTCACAGACTAACAGACAAACAGACTTACAGGGTTTTTCGGACCTACCATTTAGTGATGTGAACCGATTACAAATTTTAGGACCGGTTTTTTGTTACTTTTTAAAGAAAGAGCAAAACAATTAACTTGACCTGATAACAAACTAAAAATTTTGAAGAAACGCGAAAATAACCATAACACGCAAGAGAACGATTTTGTGGTTAAGTTTGTCAACAGTGTTGCCTGACGGCTGCAAACGATGCAGTGATTCCTCGATCAAAGACAATATAAACTTTGTCTGATTTTGGTGTTCGGATACACGATAATGAAACACGAGTGAATCCAAAAGTAATCGGTATTAGTACACAAAAACCGGTATCCATCGGTTTTTACAAAAGTCGGTTTTTTATTTAAGTTTTTCTAAAACCGGTTCACATCACTACTAGCATTCTTTTAAATCCTTCCTAAATTCAGACAAAGACTCAGAAAACCCAATAAACTTTAATACTGTTCTGGGGACATAAAAACGAAATAAAGTGAAATTTAGAAAAGTGAATTTCGATCTAAATTTAGTTGTAATGGTGAAACATAATTAGCAAATAAAAAAAATAAACGCATCGTGAATATTATCTACTGATAAAAAATGGGTTATTTTTATCAATATTTTTTTAGCTGAAAATGTGTTTTAATCGGAATCAATTCAGATATCAAAGTAGATATTAAACTGATAACATTTTTTGCTGTTTGATTTTTGAAACGAGTATAAAAAAATAAAATAAAAATGTTACGGAGTTTGCCAAATGACAAGGTGTTTATTGTTTCTTTCACCATTACAGACATGGACCTTTGGGCCTAGTACTAATCCATATTTTCAATTTAATAGTTCTTAGTGTTTTTTTAAACTATTATTGATTTTAACTTGTTAGGTATTATATTTCCTTAGTTACGAAAACTTTTACATATTTTAATTGAATCGTTTACCTCAAAATGGTGGACGATTGCGGTATTCTGTCAAATCTAGAGACTTTAGTAACCTCCTAACATTAGCGCTATTAGTGTCCAAAATATGATTTCGTTTTAGTGGACGCAAAAATCATGAAACAGCTTATGTCGTTTGATGTCATTAATATCTATAGTTGGTGATTTAACCCTCTAGTACACGCGTGAATCACAACGATGATTCAGACGTTCATTTTCGCGATTTTGGCCAACTTTGGTCCTTGAAAACGTGTAACGGTGCACATATTCCAAAAAAAATATTTGAACGGCCCGAATTCGCATAAGAAGTTGCACTTCAAAAATAGACTACTGTGCGATCCAAGCACTCATTGAAGAGTTAACACCAATTAACCTATCAACGAGCGAATTGTCACCTACTCAATGACTGCAATTGTTTTATTCGCGCGTTGCATATTAAACTGACCAAGTTGACTGGCATGTCGAAATGTTATGTGGGAAGCCATTAGCCATTAGTGGCAATTGTATCAAATGCTTAGCGATCCGGTCCGGCTTTGCCCGAGTTTGTAAATTACCTATTAACCTAAATTAAATGATGAAAAGAGCAGTTTTGATCTAAATTAAATACGTACGATGACTAACATATTTATTTAAATAAGGATTAACTAGCGGTACCTGTGCGAATAATTCGCACTAAAATTCGTTTCTAATTTTACACACTCTTTATAACTTTCTTCTTTTTGTTGTATTACATTACGAAGCTCAGTGACACTTCAAGAAAATATTTTTCTAAAACTGTCATATAGAGGCGCAAGTATCGAAAACGTTGAG
Organism: Venustoraphidia nigricollis; assembly: GCA_034508555.1. NCBI lineage: Eukaryota > Metazoa > Arthropoda > Insecta > Raphidioptera > Raphidiidae > Venustoraphidia > Venustoraphidia nigricollis. The sequence continues at coordinate 416,342 of JAVRKA010000125.1, read as the reverse complement.
CTGAAGCGCCACTATATGAAAAGTATTGATACATACGTGAGTTGATTTGAAATTGAACAAAAGAGTTACCGACCGTCAATCATATTAACGTTGTTTCAAAATCAAAGCCGTCAGATGGCAGCATTGCTGTATTGTGTCTTAATGTATATCTATATATATAATTTTAATAATTAATAAATTTACAAAAACAAAAGCAATAATAAATTTTTTAGTTGTTGATGTCGGTAGAGCAAGCAATTATCTATAAAATGATATAAAATTTATGTGGAGCAATTGTGTGTTTTTTTCGAAAAAGGGAGGCAAACATGTTAACCTTAACGTATTAATATATATGATACTATGTCGGTAAAAGCACCTTAGCAAATAAAGCATTCTTTTAGACTAGATTTGAAAATCATAAAAATAGTTATTGTGAATCAACTTTAAAAGATAGACATACGCTATCGCGGCCTTTTTTTTAGAACTTTTTAAAAGGAATGTTTCCACTATACATTATTTTCGTGGAACTTTAACTATTTAGGAAACTCTCAGAAGGGACGATTTTTTCCGACTTCATTCACAAATATCATCATACCGGTAGATTATTTTCGCAAAATGTTCATAAATTATAACCTATAACCTTCCTAGATAATCCTTCTTTCTATATTGGTGAAAACCGTATGAAAATCCGTACAGCGGTTTCTGAGATAAGCCTGGACGAAGACAAACTCAGCGTGGCGGGGGAGTTTATAATATGTAGTGATGCGATAGTAACCATTTTGACTGGATAATTTATTGGTTAATTAACCGACTATCTATAAAACAAAATGACCGATTCCGGGTTCTCTTTCTCGGAATAACAAAAAACAAAACAATTGACCAGTTTTCAACATTAGAATCGGAAGAATTAATTAAATAATGAATTTATATTTATGTAGATATCGGTAATAAAATTAAAATTCCGACCGGAACTTACAAACATGCGCAAAAGTTTCTGCGCAGCCTTGGATAATAATAATAGTCGTGGTAATTTAAAATAACTACCGCGGTTTTTTAACCGGTAATTAATTTTGTTACTTCACTAGATTACAGTCGAATTTCGCTGGAGTTTCAAATTGAAATTTGGCATATCCATGAAGCATACTAACCCGAATATATTTCAACAGTTTTCAAAAATATTTTCCTGAAAATTTGAGGACCTAAAGTTCCACACATCAAATGATAGTAATTAATGAGTCGTGACATTATGGAACAACGAGCGCCAGTGAGTTTTAAGTCACGCGAACCATAAAAGCATTACATTCAAAATACATACAACATCTTTTGCACGTGCCTCCTATAAAATCACAATCAGAAATAATGTGTAATCTGATAAATGTGAATACTCACAGCTTTGACTAGTCGGTAAACAACTATTTGCACAAAGTGTAAAGGCCAAAAAGTTGATAAAAAAATAGTATATTACACCGCAAGGGCAGGAATTTCAATTTTCTGGCCGTGTCGTGTATACTATTCTTCTTTATACCGGGTCGGAAAGTACGTATTTTGATATCATTGTGCACGAAAAAACTGTTTCGGCCCGCTGTTACAGATGGCGTGTGAGTAATTCCAGCAGTGCATAAATGTTAGGCTTTCTGCCTTAAAATTTAAGCCGAAAGTACGTACTTTCGACCGGGTATAAAGAAAAAAACTATTTACGAAAGTATTCCAAGGAATTCTGGCATATTCTGGAATTGACACTTACCGAAGTATTAGTTGTGGTCGTAGTGGCAGTGCTGTCGTTACCGTTGATTTGATTGTTTCCGTTGGGCATCGCTGTCTGGCCGGGCGGATTGGTCGATGGATTGTTCTGGTCAATTATACGCTGCCTTAAAGCTAGCCTGTCCAAAGTGGTCATTCTGTGCAAACAAAGTTATCAATTTTAGAACTGCAAATAGAAATACAGTAAGACCTCGCTTAACGCAGGTCACTATTACGCGGTTTCTAAAAAAATATTTTGCCACTATAACGTAAATTATGCTCAGTTTATACAAAATGATTCAAATGTTGATAGAAGTTCAAAGGCAAGACGAAGTGTCATTGATGCAATATCTTGCTATCGACAACAGCTTGCTGAACGAAACAGAAAAAGGCAAACGACACTAGATGACTTCTTTCAAAAAAACAAAACATGTCAAATGAGGAACCTTTCTCATACAAACATAACTTCTTACTCGAACATTTATTTGATTCTCATAGACGTTTTATGAACAAAAATCGATATTAGCAATAAATAAATCTATGATAAAAAAGTATTTAACAATAAAGTCACAAAATTGAAAAAAAAAACTGCAAATTTTCTTATTCTCGCTTCTGTTTCACTTATTCCTATCACGTATTAAGATGACCTCGTTTAGCGCAGGAACTTATTGGAACGTATCTCCTGCATTAAGCGGGGTCTAACTGTATCTGATATTTATTCAAACGAGTGAAGACCGAAAAAAACCTCTCTCCCAATGATATAAAAACTAGTCGAAATCAGTGAACGCTAGCAAATTAAGTAAGAACAAATTATAAGATCAAAATAAAAACCAGTTCTCGTTTCATTGTAAAAGATTAACAATTAACTTCACATAATAAATTTCGTTTCACAGTTATTGTTCTATTGTTATTCGTACAGTTCGACTAACTAATTAATTACTCTCACTATTTTAATTTGTGTTCTACAAAGTTGGTATATTTATTTTGTCGACAAGGTTGCAGGGTTAATTTTAGCTATCATGTTACTCAATCCAATTTTATTTCAGTGATAACAAAAACATTTACACATGTTACAAACTTTTGGAAATTAAACATGGCCGTCAGTGAACAGCTGATTTATTTTAGGTTATGCAGTAAAAAAAAGTAAAAATTTCCATAAGCAAAACCAACCAGAGAATCGCAGAAAAAAAAACTTAACACACAAAAACTGAGCCCGATATGTAGAAAAATGTCGACGAGACTGTGTTTTTGCAAAACCATGAGAAGAGAAACTACCAACCGCACAAAACTAAAAACAGTGAATAACTGATTGGATTTTCTACAAGAGTAGCATCTATACGTGCCTTGCCGATCATAATAATCGATCTACTATCTCTGTTAACACATAAATCTTGTTAAATACGCCATTTTCAAAATTAATTATTATTATTACAAGTTAAATATTTGCTGTTAGTAACACGGCTGCTATGATTTCAATATACATTTTTCTTGCATTAACGTTTTTAAGCGATTCTGTTGAAAGACGTAATGTTTATGTTTACACATAAAGGGTTCAGTGTATTTCGGATAGTCAGGTTCCCTAACCTCTCATTTTTAATACGCACTAGACGACGAGTGGTCCTCCAACCTTTTCCGCTAACGAACCAAAATCTTAAGGGGACTGTATGCCAGCTGTTCAATATGCCTCCTTTTCACTGGCATAGCTCTAAGTAACTAACACTATATTCGGGAAGACTTTGCGCCAATCTAAAATTTGCTATTCTTTGAGACATATGTCACGTACAGTAGGCACTAACACGCTAAGAATAATGTATTTTGGTAGCTTTCTTGCCAGACTTAGATACGACATCATTTTCTGGGGAGCTGCAAACACGGACGTAATTTTTAAATTACAAAAATATGCCGTAAGGATAGTAGCGGGCTAAGAGCTCGAGATTCCTGTAGAGGGATATTTAGGAGACATGGTCTTATGACGCTTCCCTGTGTGTACATCTATGAATGCCTTATGTTTGTTAGGAAAAATCCTTTGCTTTTTGATAATTATAAATTAAACCATGATCTTAACACTAGGGGGGCAAATGACTTCCGTTTGCCAGCTCATTCCTTAGTTTCCTTTGGGGGAGGTGCACTTTATAACTGTTTAAAAATATATAATAATTTATAAGCAAAAATAAAAAACATTGAGACCCTTTCTCGCTTCAAGGAAGTAATAAAGAATGAACTGATAACCGAAGAATTTTATAAGCTAAATGGATTTTATATGTAAATCTGTAAATGACATGTTACAAACATACAGTCAATTGTAACGAAATATTATATTATTATTATTATTATAATTTTAAATGTTTTGACTGTCTCATTACGTCCTACAGAACCTCGTTTTAAGCTAGAACCTAATGGCGAATTCGGACCGAAAAAAAACTTTAAAAAATATTAACCTCCTTCAAAAAGTCACTACAAAGATGAAAAAAACCCGGGTCGCAGTGCCAAAACCCTGCCGACAATATAGTGTATTTGCTAATACAGGCAGTGTGGCTTTATTATGCGAACTTAAGTTGATTTTTGGGCAAGCTAAAAAATTTGACTCCTTAATACACCCCTTAAAATAACATTTTTTTTTCTTAATTGCAATATTATTATCAATCGAACCTTTATATCAAATTATATACAACTTTCAGTAAATAATTCACTATCTGCAAACTAGCCATTCGTAAAATTTTTAAATCCGGTCCTGTAGGGCCGATTTTATTAACATTTTGGGGGCACTTTTTAATTGCTATTAAAGGGTTAAATTTCAATTTTGAAACGATTCTGAGATTTTTTTCGGTATTTTGGGGCCCAAAAACTTTTTTCAACCCCTAAAAGCCACCCTTAAATTGATCCGATTAGGCCCATTTTAAATAGGCTTCGTGCGGTGATGGATTCCAACATGTGTGCCAAATTTCGTTAAAATGAATTAACTCCTTCGAAAGTTATAGCCCGCACACACACATATATATATATATATATATATATATATATATATATATATATATATATATATATATATATATATATACATATATATATAAACATTTTTAAAAATGGTGCCAAAGTGTTTAGGAGGTTATGAAACGTCGAGAAATTTTGGTCCGACCCCTAGGTCCCGCCATCCGACCGACGCCAATAGTGTATGTTGCCATATGGCAAATACACTAATAATAAAATTTTGAGGTCGGAACCAATTTCATTACCTACTAAAACTTTTTATCTACTTTTATTAAATTGACACCGATCTCAATATTTCATTATTTTCGTCATTTTAGTGGCTTTTTTAAGGAGGTTAATATTTTTTTGTTTTTTTATTTTTTACTTTTTAGTGGATTTGATTTCGCACATTAAAAAACTACTGAACCGATTTAAGTAAAATTTATCTGGGAGCACCCTGAAGGTATGCCCTATTAAATAAGAACAGAATCATCATCACAATCGGTTTACAATAATTATTGCTGGAGATATGATGTAACATACATATCAAAAATATGTTTTTTGATTGTTGTAAACATTCATTGTTACATTGCTAAATTAGAAAAATTTATTTTTTATCCACCGTCGGGCTTCAAACCCGAATCTTTCCACTTTCGCGGCGGAATGAGTTAATCAGTTATTCTACGGTGCGATATCTTAACAGTTAATTCTTCATAACAAAGTAAATGTAACATTAAAAGTAAATTTCCATTTTTATTATTATTAAATTAAATTATTATTTGAAACCGAACGGTGACAGTGGATAAAAATAAATTTTTCTAATTTAGCAATGTAACAATGAATGTTTACAACAATTATATAGCTCGTTCTGAAGCTTTACAGAATTAACATATTCTTAAAATGTTTTTTGATGTCATATGAAAACGGATGATCCGATTTGAATAAAAACGATATGGCACCAACCCGGTAGCATTCTGGACAAAATGGCGTTAAAATTTTTCAAATCGGTTTACAATTGACGAAAATATAGGTAAATATGCATGAACCAGACGAATATATACCCCCCCCCCTTTTTTTTGGAGGTTGGTTAAAAACCAATAATATTGATAAATAATGACTTACCTGTACGATCCTCCGATGCCTTCTTTTTCCCTGTCTCGAAGACTTAAATTGTTGCCCGCATTGAAACTTGACGTGTACTTTGGCAACGTTGGAGGGGGCACCGGTCTATGAAAAATACAAGAAAAACGCATTGATTATCTAGATTGAACGCACTCCTATTCTACGAAATGCTATGAGTGAAAGAAATAAATTATAGTACAGTAATATTCCGAACTTGCAATACGTGGGATCGAGCGATAACCGTGTAAAAGTCCACACTCCATAGTCAATCAAATCAAATATTGTTTTTTAGTCTTACAATTAAAATTAGAGTTTAAAAGTAACACGCTTTTATGAACTAAAAATGGCAAAATAATTTGACAACAAAATTAGCTCTACTGTAAAAAGCGTGGGGTACTTAAATTTTCATAATAGCTCTACGTTTACAATTAGCTAGTAAATGAAAAATCCATTACTGATATGATATTACACACTCCACGCTTTCTCAATAAAACTAACTTTGTTTTCAAATCATTATTTTGCATTTTTTAGTTCATAAAAGCGTGTTGTTTTAGTTTTTTTAAACTCTAATTTTATTTTTTGAACCTCTCTTCACCGTCTCATCAGAACTGCACGCTCGGACGGCGGTCTCGCTTCGATATTGATTAGTATAAATCACGTTTTAATTATAAAATTGTATTTCAAGGTCACCAACTGCCAAGGCTATTTGTAACAATTCACAGTTTAATGTTTTTATTTTTGAACAATAAATTGAACATTTAAATGACATTGCAAAGACGCGTATGACTTCAGTTGTCGAGCGTCTATAATTTACAATCAGTCAATACAAGTGACATTCACCAATTCTTGAATCACAACTTTCGAACCAGAGTCTTGTAGGACTGTAGATTGCAGACGCTCGACGGGTTAGGTCATTATAGAAACATCTCGTAATATAGTTAGGCAGTGATAATATATCAACAATGTACTCGGCTATACTTTAGGACAACGGGACAAGATAAAAATCGGTATACAATATTTCTCAAAGGAGTTTTTTTGTCGTTATGAAATATCTCCCTTAATACTGTATGAAAATTAATGTTTGATACGCCATTTTGGAGATTATTTTTCTCTCTAATGACGAAAAATAAGTTAATATCATAAAACTGATGTTTTCATTAAAAAATTACAGTTTAAAAATTTTAACAATTTCATTACAGAAAATGACATTCAGAAAAACAAATGTCATTATCTGGTGGCATTCTGTTTAACAAATAACAGTTGTCGGTAATATTACGTGACGTAGTGGCGCTGAAGTCTCTGAATAAAATAGATAAAATGTCTTTCCACCCTATTATATTACATAACTATAATCTCCGAAACGACTGGACAGATTTTGACGGAACTTTCACTGCGGTAGATAGGTGATATTATAAGGAGTAACTTAGGCTACTTTTATTTTACTGAACATTTTTTGTTAAATTATCGCGGACCAAATCGCGAGTAACAACTATACTTCAAAATATATGTTACACGTCGAATTTTTTGAAGTCAGTTAAAAACCACAGATCACTTACATAATATTACGAAATTATGCAAATTTTTAAGGTCCCTAAGAATCCGCAAAAGGTGTTGAAACGTTGACCATTCAAGAATTTTTGTTAATAATTTGTCGGGTGTTCTGTTGGATCTAAATTAGGTAATTTGTAAGGTCACTAAATAAATATTGTTTCTCTCTTTGGTCTTCTAAAGGAGAATTGTTTATTATAGACGCTCAACAACTCAGGTCATCAGCATCTATTGGTCTTCTAAACGTGCTTTAAAACAAGGTATTCTACGAAAATCAATAAAAGAAAATCACCAAAAAAATTGACATAAGCCACTCTGCCTGCTGCTCTCACAATTCACGAACATTGCAAGTCGTGTGTTTCTGTTCTAATAGCACACAAACAGAATTATCACAAACGAACGTCAAAAAAACCGACAAGAAAACCGCAAAAAACAAATTATAAAATCAGGAAAATCGCTTATCTGCCACACATCGACGCCGATAAATATTACCAGCGCAGCAAGTAGACGAAGCCGCTGAAGGCAACTGGACTCTCATCGACGAATTTGTTTTGTCGCCGTCAAGCATACAGAAAACTAGACGCTAGATTACAGCGTTTCCTAAGCCGAGGTCCGCGGACTCCTAGAGGCCAATGATTATTTCTGAGGGGACTTCGAGTGGGGCTTAAAGCCAATTCAGACTAGCCGTTCTCGGTTACGGTTCACCGGTCCGGTTCGGTTTTCGATTAATCTAGGCTGCTCACACTATCCCGATTCGGTTCTACGATTATTCTCGGTGCGCATGCGCAATTTCGAAATATGATTTGACGTTTGATGTGTAGTTAAACGTCAACAAAAACAGCTGGCTAGTCACGTGACTCCAGCAAGCGTTCTCATTGGCTACGGTTGCGAACGGTCCGATTGAAATTAGAGCTGAACCTAAACGCTCGAACCGAACCGCAATCGGGAACGACTACGTCCTGATTGGTCGAGTTCCCAACCGGACCGGTGAATCGTAACCGAGAACGGCTAGTCTGAATTGGCTTTTATTTTTTCGAGACGGATGTATTGAAATGTGAATGCCATGATATATATTCAAACTTCTTGATTTCCGAGTTTGTGGTTCATTGATATTTCTACCGGACGTTTCGTCTGTAACTGCGGGAGACATATTAAAGGCTATTAGATTACAGCGTTTCCTAAACCGGCTTCCGCCAGACTCCTAGGGGCGAATGACTATTTCCGAGGAAGTCCCAGTGGGGCTCATTTTTCCGAGACGGACAAAGCTATGTATCAAAGTGTGAATTATGTCCGGCACACAATGACATGTTCAAACTTCTTGGTTTCCGGACTTTGAGACTGTGGTTCATTGGTATTTCTACCTGACGTTTCGTCTACAACTGCAGTAAATATAACAAAGAAACTTGTTTTATTTCATTTTAAAATCGTGCTTGCTATGCTAGTAAACAAAATTTTTAAAAACAAAACCGTAAATATATAAATTAACGCCTATGGAAAAACAATAGAATTGCATCTTTTTATTGGAGTTGGAACCAAGGTTACGAATTAAGTACGAGTGTACTCACAGCAAAGGCACCGCCTCCAAGTTATGCTTCTGGTTATTGACCCATTCTTGTGGCTAAAGGGCCCGTAAGCGAAACAGTTTTGGAAACGCTGTGCTAGAATATATAGTTTTACACGTTTTACGTTGTACATAATATAATATACACAAACACACGAGTCTTACTATGTCAGCAAAAATATTTAAAATTTTATACGAGCGAGTCTCAGTTCTCTCTGTATTCACAAAATGGCACACGGAGAACAATGGGAAATAAATAATTAGTTGTGCACAAAATATATACAAATATACACAATGGGATAATATCCATAATAATATTAAGTACAAAGGTGCATTCACGTTAGTAAATAGTAAAATATCTCTAATACAGTCAAACCCCGATAACAACAAGTCAAGTGACCTGAGAACATTTTAGGAACGAAGTTGGTACTGCTAAATTTTACCGCTAACATTCATAAATGATATGTTGTCTGTATTTCTGAAATTGCTTAAGGTAGTTGTCGTGGTTAAGGTACACCGTCAGAAAATTCTTAATTTTTGTATACTTATTAAGGACATGATAATACAATTACCCTGAAAATTTGAAGTCGATCGACCGTATATAATCCGAGAGAAATTCAATTAAAAATTGGATAATTAACATTGATTGTATACGATCTCTGTAGTTCTGAACCAGTTTCTTATTTATAAAAAAAGAACTAACTGTCAGAAACTTTCCAAAAACTGAGTCTTTCATGCATTTGTTATAAGTTTAAAAAAAAATAAGAAAATTTTTTTGACCGTCTAATTATTTATAAATAACGGTTTAAAGTTCAACAATTTATAGAAAAGTATACATGCATATGAATACTGTATGGGTTAGGTTTCCACGGGTACAGTCTTGCGTACAAATTATGGATCACTTAGCTACAAGCTAGTATACTTTTGTGGCGCGTATAATCTATAACTTTTTGACAATATTGTACCACGACAACTACCTTAGACTAAAAATTATAATGAGCCTCACTCTCATAAGCTCACATAAGAAGTTGAACCTCTTTAGTTTTTAATATTATTTAATTTTTTTTATGTGAAACTAATTAATAATGTTTACACATACTTAGCAACACACTGTAAGCTTCTGTCCTTGTCAGTTCCATGTAATTTAGGAGACAAACTAACTTCCCCTTTATTTGCCAGTTCTACTTACCCTCGATTTCTTACTTTTTTCAAATAGATACGTCGCTAAAGAAGTTAAACTTCAAAAACGTGAAACTCGGAAAAAGATACTCTTCTTAGAAAATAAAGAAATACACTTTCGACTGTGTTTTGAACACATCTACCCCAACGGTGGAGGGGGGGGGGTAGATTTTGTATAAAAGAACTGTGGGTACAATATAAGATATATTTTATTTCTACAAAGCTGCAAAACGCTATATAATTGTTATAAACATTCATTGTTACAATGCTAGATTAGAAAAATTTATTTTTTATCCACCAACACCGTAGGGATTTAAACCCGAATCTGTATCAGACTTTCTAGTGTAATTTTCAAGGGTCAACCCTACCTAATATTATAACTACGAATGTGAGTTTGTTTGTTACGCTTTCACGCCTAAACCGCTCAACAGATTTCGATAAAATTTGACAACGAGATAGATTTCATCCCAAAGAAGAACATAATGTTACCTTTTGTCTCAAAATAAAAAGTTAAAGGAGGTGAAATAGGGGATGAATGTCACAGACAGGTCATCACGATACCTTCCGGAACTATTAGACATTCAGACTTGAAATTTGGCAAATATGTTTCTTTTGTTGAGTTGAGATACTAAAATAGTCTTATAAGGTGCGGAAAGGGAGGAAGTCAAGTGTCAATGATTAACACACTCTAATTTTTAAAATACAGTTTCTATGGACTGAAAATGCAGCTGTTAGGTCGTGATGAAGATTCCACTACTGTTGTTGTCGTGTATTATTACAATCGCGGGCCGAGCCGCGGGGAGCGGCTAGTTATTTTATAATTTAGTTAGTAGTTAGTAGATAAGTTGAAATAAAATCCGTGGCGCGTGATCAATAAAACAGCAATACTGAGATTAAAATTGCATTTTCAGTAACGTTTCGGTACGCTTTGCACCATCTTCAGAGTTCAAATGCTGTCAATAATAATTTAGTATCAAGTGCAAATCCAGCACTGTCGATATCACACCGCATTGCATAAGTTGTTTTTTCCGTACAAACACGAGGTTGCCCGTTATCCGGTCTCTAATTATGATAGCCAATTAGCAAAATGGCTGCATCATAATTATTGTTACAAGTACAATAATTCTTCGGATCGAATCTATCACGTTAACTTCGATACGCTTTTGAATAAATAATTTACTATAATATATTAAATTAAAATAGCAGTGAATTAATGTTCGTTGACCATTGTACAGTTGATTGTACTCAAATAAATATACCGGGTGTACATCCATCTACAGTCAAATCTTAGTGAGTGAGAACTGGGTAAGCGCGAAAACTCTTTAATTGAGAGTAATTGCCAGGTACCGTATTTGTAACCCTCTAAAACATCTATAAGCGAGAAACAGAAATCTCTATAAGAGAAAGACATTTTTCACTTATGAACCTCTATAACTGAGACTACTACTTGCCTGTACCTCTATAAGCGATAATCGAACGTATTAATCGTTCCACGAAAAAGAATAGGTCATAAATAGCTGAACTAACTAACATTGTTTTTGTATCATTGGTTTATTTTTCGTATTCTATTCGAATGGTCAAATGTGCGTGTGTACTGCCTTATTTGTCGAACTTACTACAGTTGATAAGTATCAATTGCGAAGAAAGGTTCGGCACGTAATCGTAATGTTAAAACGAAAAATTAAAGTGATAAACTTAAAATTTATCACTACATATTTGCTGCATTTTTAAAGACCACTCCCTCGGATTAGTGAAAAACCTCTATAAGCGAAAAAGAGATCGCGGTCCCTTGAAGACTTGCTTATCCAGATTCGACTGTATATGGAGTCAACGCATAAACTCTGTAACTCGAACCTTGTCAAGTCGAAATCCGCTCAACGTCGAAGAAATTTGCCATTCCCTACCGCTGAAACCCAAAACACTCTGAGACTCCAATTATTTAAACACTATAAAAAATAATATCCTTACGAGGTACTGCGCGTAAATACATAATTTCATTCGGTAACTCGAAGTTCTGATGGTGTGAACTCTATATCTCGAAGTAAACGAACGTTCGGTATGTTACAACATTAACAATTAATATGAAACACTCGATAACGATTGTTGCATCGATAACTTGTCTACGCCATGCACTGAGTGCTGACACGTATTTGGTTGCGATTACATTGAATGAATAATAAATCAATAATGCCTCTTGTGTCATCAACACGCGATATTAAATATTAGAAAAAAAAAACTTTTATGAAGACAAGCTTTTATTGCAGGTTACTAAAAAGGATAAAAATTGTAAAGGTGATATCAGACGGTTTATTCCGAATGAAGTTCATTTGACTGAATGTTCATTTTTGTTTCATTCCGCGTTCACACGGCACAGACAGAATGACATAGAAATGAACGTTCATTCAGTCTTTTCCTCGAAGATGTCGTCGAATGAAGTTGTGCGCCTTGAAAGTCGTTTGATTTGTGATCGTTTGATCGAAGAATTGACAAAAAAGAAGCAAAGTCTAAGTATTAATAATTAATCAGAGATTTTGTAGAATTTGTCCGTATTGTTCTGTCTTTGTATTCGTCGAGTTTGTGGTTCCAAATACGTTTGTAATTTTTGAAATTCTCCAAAAACAGCAGCGTGTTTTGGTAGTTCCACTTGAATACCATTTTGTCTCGTACACAGACAGAATATAGTCCCAAATCCGTTCGCAACAAGACGCGACACAAAATGATCGAACCCGAATGAATGTTCTCTCTTGTGTTCAGACGTTTAATTTTTCATTCATTCGGAGTGCGAATGAATCGTGCCGAATGCCGATATCTAACGTTGTTGGATCGGTTCATTAATGCATTCATTTTTCATTATTGTTTCATTTTGTGTTCAGACGTTTCACTTCGAATGAAAGATGCTGAATAAAAGACAGAAATGAACAAAAAATGAACTGTCTGATATCACCTTTATATAGATTTTATAAATAAAATACGAGGATTGATCAATAAGTCTCCGTGTTTGACGACAGATGGCGTTGACGAGTGAAATTGATTTTACCATCGTGTACTGCAGACTTTTAAACGACCTCGTGCTGAGTTGTGGATAAATTCATAAGTTAGGTTATTTTTTACAGCCAGTTATATCATTCGTGTTTTGGAATTTTTCGACAAAATGGAAAAAGACCAATATCCGTGATTTGTTTTTTATATTTGGATAGAAAAACATGCGAAGAAATTAAAGTGAAGATCCAACTTCAGTTTTATTTCTTCGCATGTTAAAACGAATTCATGTTCATTTTCAATTTTTTAATTATTTAAACATTACTCGCTACAGAATAATTATATGGTTTACTTGTTTGGCGAGACTTGCGAAGCTATTTTGACCTATACAGTATTTAATCCTTATCCAATTAAACATGTTATCCGGGCGAAGCCGGGCCGAATTGGTAGATAAAAATAAATCAAGGGAAAAAGGTCGAGAAGCGTGTTCTGTACTATATCACCCGTTTCTATCGAAAGCAACAGTTGCTCAGGCAAGGCACCCCCTTTCGTTAATTGACGGCGAAGTGAGTTGTTCCAGGCTACGCCGACACGATGTCAGAATTTCAACGTATCTATAATACACAGGTCATCTCTCTCTCTCTCTCTCTCACCGGCATGTGCACTGGAAGTAATCAAGCTAATGAAAAACTAATGATTCATATATCAAGAGAGAGTGCAACAGGCGCACATGTGTCGCATTCTTGGAAAATAAAAAATAACAAATTATTATTGAGGTGCTTGTTTAACAGCCGTTCACTAGAGTTGGGTAACTCAGATTTGAACCGGTTCAAAGAGCCGACTCCGACAGAAGATCCGTGAGAGCCGACTCACTTTTTTTTGAGCCGACGGATCAACGGATCCGCATAACTCAGTGAAACACTTAACACACGGAAGCCCATTTTACACTTACGTATCAGTTCTTGCTTTGATGCATCTGTCAGCTCAAATGACTCATGCATCACATGTTTGGCTATGCATTCTTGATTCTATACAGGTCGTGATATGATTGACTGAACTAGGTAACTCAGTGGCAGACTGCAGTAACATATTCAGAAATCGGTTCTTTTTGAACCGGTTCAGTGAGCCGGCTCACATACGGGATCCAGATGCAAAGATGCAGATCACTGAAAAGACCCATTTTTCTCATCTCTACGTTCAACATGCTCCCTTTTTCACCCGCATAGCTGTATCTTACTAGCATTTGAATGTGTGTGTGTATTGTGTGTGCATGTAACATGCACTCACGTTTCGGAAATCTCTAATTTCTATGAAAAATCTTAGTCAATCTTTGATGGTAATGCTTAAAAATAAACTAGAAATATGTACCATTGTTCTCATATGACTTACAATATATTTGATCTAAATAAACGATTTAAAAATCACAATATAGCACAAGTTTTACACAAATTTTTGTACAGAAAAAACTAAATTTGAAAAAAATTATTGAGCAAGCCTAATTTGTCAGTACACCTATCCCCCGATTTACACGGTACTTGTTTTACACGTTTTCGCTTTTACACGGTTTTCCAAATAAGTTTTTTTTTTGTTTTTATCGCACTCTACTAAATGCTACTGTGATTTGTTCTTCTGTTTAATGTATTGTAATTAAATAAAAAAACAGTGTTTCCGTAATATATTACATATTTCAACCTGTCAATGCATTTTATTTTTATTTCTGTGTACACCTAAAAATATTGAAAAAATCACAACTGTTAAATAGCAAAATTATGCATTTTCTGCAAGCTTTTCGATTTACACGGTTTTGACTTGAAAATTTTTAATTTTCGATTTACACGTTTTTCTCAGGAACGTATCTACCGTGTAAATCGGGGGATAGGTGTATTTTTAACGTAAGTTTGTAAAGAAAAAACTACAAATCGGTAATGTGTCTTCCCATAATTAGAAATCTCGTGACGTGCTATAAAGAAATATTGACGAACACCACATTCTTTAATTAATTTTTAGAGCAAAAAATGTGTTTTAGAAATTTTTAAATAGCAAGCCAAATTTTGTGAAGCTTAATGCTTAATCGCAGCTAATAAAAACAGAAGTAAAATGGATTTTGTTATCACAGTTCTAAATTTCCCGAGAGCATTACAATCCCTTTAAGACGGCCGCAATTAACCCAGGTTGTAATCAAATTCTGGTGCTCGATTTCTGATAGAACTTTTATCATTTGTTTAAAACTAGTTGATAATAAATCGCATTTTTTAATCTATACATTAAATTTAGATCATTTATTTTTCTGTCACTACAAATTACAAATCTAACGTTTTTCAAAACAAAAAGTTTGACAACGACCTGTTATTTGCAGGTCTATATAAAAACTATGGTCACAAGCTAAATTTTCTGACCCAACACAAATAAAAAGGGACAAAAATTATGCAAAAAGGTTTATTGTACACGAAGGGAGAATCTACCTGACTTGTTCGAATGTTTTGAAAAATTTGCATGGTTGTGTAAAATTACAAGAAAACAAAAATTTCATTCCAACGATTATATCAAACTTGAAACAAATTAACTATAGAACGGAAATACTTCAAAACTGATTACTGCTTTTGTAAATATAGAAAAATACAAACTGGATGACTAAACAATTAGTTAAAATCCATAATAATACGTCGAATTTTACGATCTATGGCACAGAGGCAAAACCGTTTATGTCAAAGTCACAAAATAAGATTTATGATGACATTACCCTCGTTAATTTTTTAAGTGAAACTTTTTTGGCACGGTAAGGAAAAATTGATTCTTGAGACTGAAAATGTAACGAACGTGTCATAATTTACGTATACCGGTTGTGAAAGATTTTAAACTAAGGTAGAATTTGGAGTCAGTCATAAATTACGTAAAGCGTTTAGGGGTTGAGGGTATAAATTCAATATTACTAATTCTTACAATAGGGGATGGGGGTGGACAATCTGATCTGACGTAAGTTTTCAACTTTAAAATCTACTATTTTCGCGCTAAGAAATGGCGTTAATCGATAGCGCCATCTGTCTTTTATTTTAACAATATGATAGTTTCTTACGAAAATTTCTTACTTATTCTTATAATATCTTACAATAGGCGGGGTCAAATTAGCTTTAAAAACGCTTTACGAATTTTATGAATGGCCCCTTGAGTTGTAACCTATCCCGGCGGTCGGTGCGACTATTACCTTTTTGTAGTGTAAAAAACACAGTCTTCTTGTGAAAAAAATAGAAGATTTATATTTCAATTTATAAGTTGTCCAAATATATTTTTGTTAACTATTTTTATATTTGACAAAGTTTGATGCCACTTAGCTGTTGGTTTTTAAACAAATAAAGTTAATCTAATCTAAAATTCACTTATGAATGTAATTTTAAATCCAAAAAAACCCGAAATCCCGCTTTAACAGACTCTTTCTGGACGTTTCCACAAAGCTAAAAAAAACTTTTCGATGAATGGCGACCCTGTTTCAAGTTTCTAAACTAAAACTGGTCAATCCTGGTTTAAAAGAAGACGAAAGTTTATAAAAAATAGCTTATTTATAAACGTAACTGTACGAACGCGGTTAAATAGTAAAACAAAACCAAAAGAAAAAACCCGGGTCGCAGTGCCAAAACCCTGCCGACAATATAGTGTATTTGCTGACACAGGTCGTGTGGCTTTATTATGCGAACTTAGGTTGGATTTTGGGCAAAATAAAAAATTTAACTCCTTAATACACCCCTTAAAATTACATTTTTTTCTTAATTGCAAAATTATTGTCGATCGAAGGTCTACACCACATTAAATACACCCTTCAGTAAATAAGTCACTATCTGCAAACTAGTATTTTCAAAAAAATTGTAAATCCGGTTCTGTCCGGCCGATTTTATTAAAATCTTAGGGACACTTTTTAATTACTACCAGAGGGTTAAATTTCAAATTTGAAATGATTCGGAGAATTTTTTCGGTATTTTGGGGCCCAAAAACATTTTTCAACCCCTAAAAACTACCCTTAAAATGGTCCGATTGGGTCCATTTTAAATAGGGTTCTTGCGGTGGTGGATTCCAACATGTGGGCAAAATTTCGTTAAAATCAATTAACTCTTTCGAGAGTTATAGCGCACACACACACACACACATATATATATATATATATATATATATATATATATACATATATATATATATATAAACATTTTTAAAAATGGTGCCAAAGTGTTTAGGAGGTTATGAAACGTGGAGAAATTTTGGTCCGACCCCTAGGTCCCGCCATCCGACCGACGCCAATAGTGTATGTTGCCATATGGCAAATACACTAAAAAACATAAGAGAAAGAACAGATGATACAAATATCGACTCGTATTAAGAGGATGTTTCGGTACGCCAGAAGGTACCATGTGGAATGCATTCCATGCATTTTTTCCGTACAATTTAAAATAAAGTGTCGAACGCAATTATGTGTTATCTCAGTTGTCGAACGTCTATAATGGACTAGACGCTAAAATTCCAGAAGCAAAATAATTGTTCACTTCAAACTTGGCACGATCAACGTAGTGCTCTTCGAGAAAACATATCCAGGAACCCTCAAAATCGAAAATGGCGTTAAAAAACATGTACGTATCAATATGACGCAATCTTTCAACGTAATATAAAAATGATTTGTCGGGAAAAAGGACTTTTTAAGTACACTTATTTGTTATTTATAAAAAATTTAAAAACGGAATTATTATAAACTTTTAATGAACAATTGTTTAACTCAAATTTATATTTACATGTGTATTTTAACTTTTATATCTACTTGATCTAAACATTTAATAGTTACAAAGCTTGAAAAAGTTCCAAGCAAGGAACGAAACGTCGCTATAAATAACAAATAAGTGTTTACTTAAAAAGTCCTTTTTCCCGACAGATCATTTTTATATTAATTACCAAGGACAACACAGAAAAAAAAAGTCAATCTTTCAACGTAATTTTCATCGAACTTAAAAAACAACATCACCAGCGAGGATTTCTGGCTGTTTTTTATTCGCACGTCTTTCGTTCACAATAATTTCTAGTTTACGGGAAAACTTAAACAAAAATCCGAAGTCTTAAAGTACTCACGGAAAACGGAATGGTACGGAACTCTCTCCACGCAAGTTTTTTTTTTAATAACAAATAGAAAATCCAATGACATTTTTACTAGTTTTCTCGGATTAGAACCTGGAAGCTGGAGGCTTATAATTAAGCCGTCAACAAAACGCAATATTAACAACAACCAGAGGCGTAACTATATCGTTTGAGGCCCGTGGCAAATTCATCGGATGGGACCCTTCCTCGAATGTAAAGAAGCTCAACCAACGTTTAATATCTTTTTCTTACAAATGCGTTCAAATCTTGATACATTCTTTTGTTTAATTTGTGTATATACTTTAGTGGGTAACTTAAATTAACTGAATACAAAACAAATAAATTTTGCTAAATGTAATAACAGACGCTAAGATCATCCTGTGCTCACAGACCTTTCGGGTCGGCGACCCCCTGCGGCGGGGGCTCGTGGCATTTTGCCCGTCCTGCCACTGACAACGGCATCGCTACACGCTCAGCTATTCTCAAATCCTTATTATCTTATCAGTTGCTCTTCCTCTTTTATAGTAGGTCTCTATTGTTTGTTTACAGATATTAGGTATTTCAATTTGGTACACAAACATGTTACACGCAGATATATTGACATGTCCGTATCACCATCTGCGATAAAACAACAAACAGTTCCGTACAAAAAAAATCCATTTATTTTATGGACACGTGGGCACGACCGGAAATACACGGGTTTAATTTTCTAATTTAAAAAAATACAATATTTCCCACGCTAATATTTTTTTATGAATATTAAAATGAGAAAATATTACGTGTGTTTAGAGTATATCAGTGTTGTGTAGGTAAGTATATTTGTTAGGTATGTAATCCATGGTTACACTTTAGTATAACAAACGCAATAGTGTCAAAAGTGTCAACACTTTTTACACATCTATTATATAAACAACCTCACTCACGTTAATATCGCGTTTTAACAAAAATCTTATAATAACCCGTGCATAGCTTGGAAAAAGTAATCTACACTTGTAAGTAGCTCGGATACGAAGTGATAGCGTGCCAAGTTTTATTAAAATTTTGCGACAAATTATCGATTTATTCTAAAATAGTTGTTTTCACTGATAAAAACTAATTAGTTTAACGGTAAACGTTTTTTATATAATATAATGATTGAGTTACAGCGTGTACGAGAACGTCTAATTTAATATGTACCATTTTTTTAACTTGATTGTTTTTTAAGGTTGGGATTATCCTAGACCTAGGACCGATCAACAGGAAGGTTGGCACATTATTTATATGTATTTTTTCACGAAGAAGGTTTTTATACTGTCCACTTTGTTATAACTCCGCCGGTAGATGGCGCCAAAATAAACATTTGTATTTGAATTGTTTCCATTTATATTAAAATATGAGTAATACATTTACAATAATACAATAATAATAGATTGTATATCTAAACCGTAATACGGTCGAGCCGAAGGTTCCACTACTGTTGTCGTTGCTGTTTTATCCCAATCGCGGGTAACGACGTAGTTTGACATAATTTTACGCTATTGACCTTAGATGTCAAGCATCTATAAGTATGATACACGGATTTTTCACCATTTCTCGGGCAAGAAATTTGAAAGCTGCAGTATTAGGAATAGTCTAGTAGCCCTACGAACTCGATTATCCTCAAGGCCCTTTGAATTTTTTTTTAACTTACCTCAATCTAATTATCAAAGTATATATGATTCAGAATCGTTTCTCAAAAAATCTTTGAACTTCCATAGCGTCCGTCTACGTGAAAAGCGATATCGAAGTTTTATTTTGATTTTTATAGTCAGCGTGTCTTTTTCAACAGAATACCAACGAAGAATTTTTGTGTAGGTAATAAAGTCCTCCTCAGAAGTAAGTTAATTTTCAAAATAATTGAAAAATTTCCATCGAAAAGTTTTACACGTTTTTAGAATAGGATTTTTAATTTTACCAACATATATTTCAAACATATCAACTTAAAATACTAACACAGTTGACAGGTCTAAAGTTCAGTCATGTAAAACTGCTTTCCTAGCGTAAATATTTTTAATATTCAAGAGAAAAAGGGTTTTACGGCCTGCCGTATGCAACTCAGTGCAATAAATCCAAAAGTAGGTAAAGAAATGTTCGAATTTCTTACCAGACACGGAGTTCACATTACTTAAATGTTGAATAGAAGCAATTAGTGGCGGTTATTATAATACTTGATGAATTTTGTAAGTATTTAAATAAACATGAAGGAACTTTTTTAACTTGCACATATATAAATAAAAAACATAATTTATAATTGCGATTATTGAATAAATATTTACAATAATTACTGTGATTAAATTAATAGAACCAGACACAAAGAATGTATTATGAACTATTTATTTTATAGATCATAAAGCTGTTATAAATTATTTTATTTTTAATGTGCAATTTACGTAATTAACAGATATAAACCAAGTAATTTAAGATAATCAAGAGAAAAAAGCATATTTTTCACACGAAAATAAAAATTTCCATCGGTAAAATAGCCGTGGGATACAATTTCCGTCTTTCAAAATGTGAAATCGTAAACAATCGTGAAATTTGGAACACATGTTTTCGTCAGGGGTGCACCGATAATGCCATACGGTGACGCATTCGCCCCAACCAAATAAAATAATCAATAGTGGCCTATGAATTTTTGGCAAGGCGAAAGCCGATCGCTAAAAATGCATTTATTCCATCAAATCCGCTAAAAGCCGCAACAAACAATCATAAAACTGTCACGATACATCAATTTTCATTGATTTTTCGTACACACAAAAGCAAAAAAATACACAGAAAAACGATTCTCCTACCTTGCTGTCGGTTTCTCTGTGTTTCTATTTAACAAACTCGAACTGGAAGTATATAAATAACTGTTTGGCGAGGTTTTAGAATTCGGTTGTTCGCTTCCACTCATTATAACACAAAAAGTCGTTTAAAAATCACTTCAAAATTATTAATAATTCACTTTTTAATCATAAAAGAGCCGTCCCATCCGCACCACACAATAGAACTGTCATATGCGAAGCGTTTTTAGTTTACTTATGGCGTCCGCAAGAGGCTCTGAGCGGGACCACGCCTTGAGCGGTTGTAACCAATATAACGACGCTCGATAAGGTTTATTTTCGGTTGACGATGCGATTGACGCATGCGTTAATTTGAATACTACAAGGGCGCCGAGTCAAAACGCTTATAAATATGTGTTTAAAGTAATTGATTAATAATAGTTTACATACTGTTTTTTAGTGTATTTGTTGAAAACATTAATTTGTGTTCTTATCGTAAACATGTCAAAATGTTAATAACCCCAAACTTAACGGTTATTATTTGTAAACAAATTATCTACATCTTAAACGAAAATGGAATATCTATACATCTTATTTGACATGTTATATATTTTTATTACATTTATTTGAAACTAGCGGCCTGGCTTCGCACGAATAGCACTAATTATCTAGTTATCTATAGCCATAAAAGATGAGAATCATTATCAAAAAATTCTCAACGCATATTGAATTTGCACGAATTCAATCGCTTTTAATTGTGAATGTTCAAAAATCGAAGAAAAATCAAAATTGCCGAAAAATAAAAAAAAAAGTCCTGTTGATCCGCTGGGCTAATCTGAAGATTGCTTGAAAATTTCATCAAAATCGGTTCAGCCGTTTTGGAGTCCATAGATAACAGACATACGTCGCCTTTTTTTAGATTGGTATAACAAAGTTAATATATCGTTGACAAATGAAACAAATAAAGCAGGCACTTTTAATTTGACGATTTCAATCAAATTTTAACACACACATACAGACAATAATCTATTTTAATCTATGTAGCATTAAAAAAAAATACCTACCTACATATTTAAAGATGACATCTTCACCTTAAACTTTTTTCTGTCTCTATTTTTAAAAGTAGTAATACTGCAAGTTATTTTCTCTCATACACATTTCTTATTCATTATCATAACCAATGCCGGATTTAGAGGTCTGGAGGCCTCGGGGTAACAAAGGAGTGGAAGCCCCCTGGCCCCAAATTATTTTCCAAATAAAATGGACAATTTTTTTCAGTCGAGTTTTCCAATAAATAATTTATTGTGAAACCAAGTATAGATTCTTTTATTATTTAACAAACATATAAATATAATCGGAAATAAGAATTATCTGAAATTTTACTAGGTAGTGTTTACTAATCTGAATTTGATTTTTTTTCCCGAAGTCTCTATTGTGGGGACCCCTCTTTTGTGGAGGCCCTGGGGCTGTAGCTCCGGTTGCCCTCCCCTAAATCCGGCCTTGATCATAACTGAATTACGCATATATTAATTCTATATTTAGAAATGTTTTCAAGCGGAGACACGCTATAGTTATAGACGCTCAATAACTAAAGTCGGCTTTTCAATCGCCTGAATCAATCAATCTTAAATAAAAGTGAAGACATTGATACTGAACAGTTTTGTAATATTAATCCAACAAACCGGTTCCTGTTAAAAAAACTGGCATGATCTAGCGAAACAAGCCATCTGCAATGACCTTATATGCATTTTTCTGCACTGGCTGCATTTAACATGCTCAGCTGCTTTTAATTTATGTATAATGTAGGGTTTCAAGACTCAATTTACATTTAGTTACTTCAATTCATCACCCTTTTCTAATACCCTTCTTACTTTAACTCTATACGAATTGCATCTTATAAAAACCCGGGTCGCAGTGCCAAAACCCTGCCGACAATATAGTGTATTTGCTTCTATAGGGCCGTGTGGTTTTATAGTTTTATTATGTGAAATTAAGTTTGTTTTTGGGCAAAATAAAAAATTTAACCCCTTAATACACCCCTTAAAATAACATTTTTTTCTTAATTGTAATATTATTATCAATCTAACGTTTACACCAAATTAAATACACCCTTCAATAAATAAGTCACTATCTGCAAACTAGTGTTTTCATAAAATTTGTAAATCCGGTCCTGTCGGGCCGATTTTATTAAAATTGTGGGGAAACTTTTTAATCACTACCAAAGGGTTAAATTTCAATTTTGAAACGATTCGGAGAATTTTTTCGGTATTTTGGGGCCCAAAAACAGTTTTCAACCCCTAAAAACTACCCTTAAAATAGCCCGATTAGGCCCATTTTAAATAGGCTTCTTGCGGTGATGGATTTCAACATGTGGCCCAAATTTCGTTGAAATCAATTAACTCTTTCGAAAGTTATCGCGCGTACACATATATATATATATATATATATATATATATATATATATATATATAAACATTTTTAAAAATGGTGCCAAAGTGTTTAGGAGGTTATGAAACGTCGAGAAATTTTGGTCCGACCCCTAGGTCCCGCCATCCGACCGACGCCAATAGTGTATGTTGCCATATGGCAAATACACTAAAAAGAGAAGACGATCCATGCACCCCCTAAATACACGAGCATTGCGGACTACATTTGAACATACTTCAATCATTGATATCAATTTTAAAACTACTCTTGAAACAAACAGAACAGCTCCTTGACGAAGTTTCATCAAGTTTATTTTGATTTCAAACGTAGATAATTTCGAATTGTAAAAAGGTGACCAGCAATACTGTCTCTTTTCGTTGCAACAGAAAACAGAATGCTCCACTTAAAATGTCATTACAGTCGATAAACAATCGATTTACTAAAAATGTCTTTTAAATTAAACTGATTGCTAAAGATAAACTCATAAAATATTCTTTCGACGGTTATAGAGTATATAGTCCTAATTCATTATAGACCTCTCCAGCTCCGAAATCAAAATAATACATCAAAGTCAAAGAATAAAACGACGACTTACCCCTCGCTGTTACCGTTTTCGTTTCTTGGTTTCAGTTTATCATTACAAAGGTCAGGCATTTCGAAAACTTTATTCGGTATCTGAGCACTCACAATTTCGTACAAATCCTTCGAATTTTCACTGTTCTGTTTTTCTACGGGCATCACCGATAATTCCCGAACATTTCTTTGGCACACTTTTTCTAACTCAATCAAATAACACTCGGCCAATTGTTTTTCGGCGCCGTAAAATTTAGGAATCAATTTCCTGTGATCACGTTTTTTGTCGCTTTCGTCAACAGAAGCACCGCTCTTCAATTTCACATCAACATTTGTGGCCGAAGGTACATTTAATTCTTCTAAAATTCTTAGTTCTTCCGATTGTTTTTCAATAATCTCATTTTGCAAATTTACGTTTGTTGGAACAACTTTGTATATCTTATCTTGACATGTTTCGTTTTGAATATCCAATTTATTTTTGTCAACTTCAAGGTTTTTCTTTTCTTTACGAAGTCTTGGGCATGGCGGTGTCTGATAATGTCCTGTTTGGATCAAAGTATTCCTTGAATCATTAACTGTTGCCGTTAGCGAACTTTTAAACGGAGCAAACTCTTCCTCAATTCGTTTATAACTTTCTTTTGTCTGCTTGTACTGAAATCTTCTTTCAGGCTTTTTAGGAGGCACTTCTTCAGTCTGACCACCGTTGCTTGATATTGTCGACTCTACTTGATAACTTCCTGTTTCACTGATGGTAGCGTGTCTTGGAGCTGGTTTCGGAGAACTTGCATGAACTTTCTGTGCACAAGTATAAAACAACAGTAAGAATCGGAACTTCGTTAACAATTCATAACTATGTAACCATATACAGTTCACAAGAATGTTTAGTATACCACTTGAATACTAAAATTACGGACATCGATGCAATCGTCTCTTGCGAAGGCTGGCTTACACAACTCAAAAAAATTACGCAATAAAAGTTTGATTACGAACTTGGCTTTTGTAATTTAAAACTGTATCTCTTTTCGTTTCGAACTCCCTTCATTAGCGCGCGGCTACACTACAAAAAATGCGTAGAACCTTTGCCTGCGCTTTTTTTTATTTTTGAGAAATGTAAATACCTAGGCATAGATCCTAGATCAAAATAAATACCTAGGTGCGATCATTTATTTGTTGTCATGAACTACTGGTCCTAATGATTATAGATTTTAGACCCTCAAAGCCTCAACATCTGAGGTTATCAGCGTCTGCTGGTCCTTATGAATAACGCGTGTTCAGTAGAGGGTAAAAAGAAACATTACTATCTGATAAATCATAATATTTTGAACACTTGCATATCTGAATCATCTATTAATCAGATATCAACTATTTCCCTGCTCAGTGGAACAAAACAATGATTTAAAAAAAGTATAAAATTCTAAACTTAATAGAATGGAAAGATAAACATTTAAATTCATTGCGATAAGCGATACTGAATTCAGATAATGTAAAATAAATAGTATTAGTATACAAGATTAGGAAATATTAATTGTTTATTTAGTAACTTTAATCATACTCTTCAAATACTTGAATGAATTTCTTTTTGTCGATTATTAAGGTCACTGTTTACCAGCTGTTCAATATGACCTCTTTTTTACTCGCAGTTGGATGTGTGTGTGCAATGTGCATGTAAAATGCACCTACGTTTCGAAAATCACTAATTTTTATGAAAAATTTTATTCAATCTTTGATGTTAAGGCTTCAAAATAAACTTGAAATATGTACCATTCTTCTCATATGATTTTTAGCCAAGTTTTTGCGGTTTATTTGATCTAAATAAACGACTTAAAATCAGATAAATGCGAGAAAATTAAATTTCAAAAGAAAAACATTGTGCAAGCCAGTCAGTATTTTTTTTAGTTTGTAAAGAAAAAACTTTAAAATGTTAATCTGACTTCTCGTGATTCGAAATTTCGTGACGTGCTATAAAGAAATATTGACGAATATCACGTTTTTTGATTCAATTTTTAAGACAAAAATGTGTTTGTCGAAATTTTTATGCAGCAAGCCAAATTTTGTAATCACAGCTGATAAAGACAGTAATGAAATGAATTTTGCGATCACAGATCGAAATTTCCCGAGAGCATATTTTACGATCTGAGGGAACAAGTCACCTTAAATCTAGAAATTTTAAAAAGATGAATCTATACTCACATAATATCGTCTCAAAACAGGTTTTGTTTTATAAATATCTGAATGATCATTGGCCATTTTGATTGTTGTTATATTTCAACAATAACATTGCACCACGCAAAACACCCGACTGCAAACTAAGTCAAATAGGTCGACGCAAAGTATTTTCACGTTGCGATTAAATACAAATTATCTAAGGTGCACATTTTTTTATCAACACAGAAATACGATTGATAACATTTGACTGCGCGATTAGCACTGGAGGTATGTAAATTACGCAATCAGTCGCGGCTAAACGTGTCTATTTTTTAATACGCGTTTAATTATATTGCAGAAGCTAGTGCGACAACTGGTCAGTAGCGGATCATCGACTTTAATTAAAATTAGAGTTTAAAAAAACTAAAACAACACGCTTTTTTGAACTAAAAAATGCTAAATAAATTGACGCCAAAATTAGCTTTTACTATAAAAAGCGTTGGATGCTATCTACTCAAACTTTTATAATAGCTCTACGTTTTTATAATTAGCTAGTAAATGAAAAATGTATTACAGGTATTAAGCACTCCACGCTTTTTACAGTAAAGCTAATTTTGTTGTCAAATTATTTTGCATTTTTTAGTTCATAAAAGCGTGTTGTTTTAGTTTTTTAAACTCTAATTTTAATTATAAGACTAAAAAACCCGGGTCGCATTGCCAAAACCCTGTCGACAATATAGTGTATTTGCTTATACAGGTAGTGTGGCTTTATTATGCGAACTTTAGTTAGTTTTTAAGCAAAAAAAACTTGACTCCTTAATACACCCCTTAAAAGAACGTTTTTTTTTCTTAATTGCAATATTATTATCAATCGAACTTCTATACTAAATTATATACACCTTTCAGTAAATAATTCATTATCTGCAAACTAGTTTTTTCATAAAATTTGTAAGTCCGGTCCTGTCGGGCCGATTTTATCAAAATTTTAGGGACACTTTTTAATTAATTTCAATTTTGAAACGATTCGGAGAATTTTTTCGATATTTTGGGGCCCAAAAACATTTTTCAACCCCTAAAACTGCACTTAAAATAGCCCGATTAGGCCCATTTTAAATAGGCTTCTTGCGGTGATGGATTACAACACGTGGGCCAAATTTCGTTAAAATCAATTAACTCCTTCGAAAGTTATTGCCAATAGTGTATGTTGCCATATGGTAAATACACTTAAAACAATATTGCATTCGATTATGGGGTAGGCAATGCAACGTACGTCACTGTACAGCGTGTTGGCTTGCTTGCTGTAATTTTTCAAGTGTTTTATCCTGAAGGTCCTGGTCAGGATAATGGGACAAGCTTGTTGAATTATTGTATTGTCATCGGTCCTTGATAAGTGTGCAAAGTTTCAGTTTAATCTGACGTTTTGAAGTGGGTGAATTTCACGTTCAAAGCTTCGATTACAAACAAACAAACAGGTGAAGCTAAAAAACGGTTTTCACACATTTTAAGGCCACCAACAGCTAGGATTATTTGGATTAATACCAATTCATATTTTTTTAAAATTTTTTACTAATGAAATGAAAATCTAAATTGTACTTTTACGTTCTCAGATTAAAGCATGGTGGCTTGTAAGAGAAGTCATGAAAATGCTTGGTGTTCTCAAGGTTTTATGTTTTAAAAACCACCTACCTGCCAGGTTTCCACGCAAATGATCTGAGCTGTCGAGCGTCCATAATTTGTCGAGTACCAGCAATCCTCAATCACATTATTTTTTAATAACAGATTGTAAATCTTAATCCAATTGATACTTTCACTGCATTTCGGTTGTTGGTCCGTGGAAATTTCAAGCTTTTGATTAAAAAAACAGGATAGTACATTAGGATCAGGGAAAGATATTGGAATACACATTTAAGGTCACTGTCCACCAGTTGTTCAATATGCACCCTCTTATGTCGTGCTGTAAAGAAATATTGACGAATATCACGTTTATTGATTCGATTTTTAGGACAAAAATGTATGTTTTTTGCAAATTTTTGAGTAGCAAGCCAAATTTTGTGCTTAATTGCAGCTGATAAAATGAATTCTGCGACCACAGTTTGAAATTTCTCGAAAGCATATTTTACAACATGTGAGATAAATCACCTAAAAAGGATATACAGTAAGACCTCGCTTAACGTTGCTTAACACGCTTAACAGTTTCAGTATTATGCGGTTTCTAAAAAAAAGTTTAGCCATTACAACGTAAATTATGGATCAGTTTAAATGATTCAAATGTTGAGAGAAGCTCAAAGGTAAGACGAAATGTCATTGATGCAATATCTTACTATCGACAACAGAACGAAACAGAAAAAGGCAAACGACATTAGATGACTCTTCATAAAAAACAAAATATATCAAATGAGGAACCTTCCTTATCACAAAACTTTTTACTCGAATTTTTATTTGATTTTCATAAATGTTTTATGAACAAAAATCGATATTAGTAATAAATGAATCTATAATTAATGCGATAAAAACGTATTTAACAATAAATGTTACGAAATTAAATAAACAAAAAACTAACAATTTTTCTTATTCTCGGTTCCGTTTCACTCATGCCTATTATTCACGTATTAAGATGACCTTGTTTAGCGCTGTTTCGTATAGCGCAGGAACTTACTGGAACGCATCTGCAGCGCTAAGTGGGGTCTTACTGTACATCATTTCAATTAAAAATTATTCTGGGGAATATGGGAAAAAGAAATAATAACTAGTTCACTTCAATTCTGAAAACGGCACGCCACTGGCTGGCGTGCTTAGTACACCCATATAGGGGATATTAGTTTGACATAATTGCCCTTTTTAATCCCGCACGTGAAGTCATTTACAGCGAACCACGCCAATATGAAAATTACACTCCAGACATGCACAAAATCTAGAACACATATTATACTTCAAACTGTGCACGCATATGAAGGCCACCATTCGTGTAATCTGTCAGCGTGTAATTTTTTTTGCATTAAAAACGCGTTTCCAAAAAACTTACCAACTTTCAGAAGCTGTTTGACAGACCTAAAGGCGATCGCGCACTGAAAGAGCAAAAATGAACAACACATTTATGCTGGGTCGCAGAAAAAAACATTGTCAAAAAATGTGATTTGACAATAACCTTGGGCTGTAATAATATAGTTACAGTTTTCGTACATTAAGAAGCACTCTAATGTCGTTGTAAAACTCCCTTTTATGTAGAACATTAAGATGGTACACAGTATAATAGCGATCCTTTGCTATAATCATAGACACAGAGCATGTACTAGGGTTTTAAACGAGAGGGGTAAAGCCGATTAAGGGGCGCGACGAGGTGAGTGGTGTCTGCTTGTCATTGGCCGGCGCACTGCGCATGTCTAGTGGCATGACATTTATGTTGGTAGTAAGGTGTAAAAAGAAAATTTCTTTTGTATGCAGCACAATGCGGCGGCCAATCAAAAATCAACACCATTCTTACTTTGTACCCGTCCCTCAATGGATTCCCCCCCACCGCAGCTGTATACTCTATCAATATAATTACCAGATCCATGGCTATAGTCGTTAAGAAACATCTATTGTTACAATGCTATATTAGAAAAATTTATTTTCAAACAACTGTCACCGTCGACACTCAACTCCACTTTCGCGGCGGAATGAGTTATCAATTACTCTCAACAGTTAATCTTTCAAAATAAAGCAAACTGCAATTATTATGAAATATTTTTTTAACACTTCGGGTCGGTCGGACCTGTTATATTCTCACGGTTTGTTTTATAAATAAGAAAAATATTTATAAAATGAATATCTTTACTAACGATGACTGTTAAAATAAAATTACATTAATATATTAATCATATTATGAGGCAAACAGTCGAATGCTAATTTGTTGATAATCAGGCACAATTTTTATACAAAATCTATTTTAAATACACATAAGTATAGTTTTTTTTTCAAAAAGAAAACCACTGTTTGACATCCACATAATAATGTAGTTTTCTCTCACACTGTACACATATTGTCGTCGTCGAATAACAAAACAAAAACGAATCGAATTCAATTGTTTTTGTACTTCGATGTCAAACAGATTCTACATTAAATCGGTTTCTATAAATACTACATAAGTATAAATATAAAATTCGTGTAATATATATCGTTGGTTCTATAGTACAAATTTTCTTCTGTACAATTATAGTTTTAATTAAAAAATAATTTCAATCAATAATACATCTCTTTTCTGAAGGCTAATCTACACTTTGTTGAGTATCAACTCCAGGTGTTAAGTGATTAGTAAAATCGGCGTGAAAACGGTCACGCTGTTAAATGATAAGTGTAAGTGCGAAGTAAAGTGATCAAAAGCCCGGTCTTTTTCTCCTGTTAAGGCTGTCGGAACGCTCTGAATTTAAGCCAAAAATAGAGCTTCAGCTGAGAGCTGATTGTAGACCTATTCGCCAACATTTTTCAAAAATTCTTTCTCTATAAGGAAGATAAAGGGTAAAACTAGGTCTCTAGTGGACTACTTTTGTAATTTATGTACGATTTACTAAAAAAACGTTAGCATTAATTGTGCCAAAAAACACACGTTTTCAATGTGACACTACGACCTTATTCGTATTTATTTCACAAAATTGTTCTATCAGAAACCTAAAGTGACTCTTCTTTGCTCGGAAAAGTTTTTTAAATCTTCAAAATATTTCCAAAATTTAGAGTAATCAACTGACAGCATTTTTAGCCTTGTAGTGTGGCTTAAATTCAGAGCGTTCCGACCGCCTTAAGTGGCTTCCTCGCACACCCGCGGAGTCCTCGTCCACGCAGCGCCGCCCGAGTAACTGTTAAATATTACTTTGACAAGTGCCATAGTACTAAACACTGTGTGAACGTTTTGTTCACACTTAACACTGAACAGCATTAAAAAATATTAACTAATCACTTGACGCCTGCATTTGTTACTTAACAAAGTGTAAATCAGCCTTAAGTATTAGTCTTTTAAAGGCAGGTACGAATTTCAGCGTGAGTTTATAATTTCGTTGCGTCGTAGGAGACTCCATAAAAGCTGGGACGGGGATATAATAGACCAAGGAGCCCGTGTGTGCCAGACCTTCGTTGTTTCTCAGCGCATGCTTCCAAGACAGATAGGAACGATGGACGATTATGTACTTTTGGGTCATCGTGGCTTTGGCAGGTAACAGGTACCAAAGTTGTATAAAAAACCGACTTAATTTCGTCAAATTATAAAGCGTAAGTTTTTCATATTTTTCTTCGGAATAATATTAGAAATCACGTCGTTCATTTTTAGACACTTAATATCGTGGCAACCCCTTGTCAGACACCCTTAAACTTCAATAAATTGTAACTGTACTTACGTTATAGTATAAAAGCTGAATTTTATACAGGTTACTTGGGAAACTATTAGAAGATGTTTCCCCAGTAGCCAGCTAGTTTTGACAGTTCTAACCCCTAGTCAGACAAACATATAAGGTAGCTGTAGGTGCGAGCGCATCAATATCTCACTCGCATCTACTCGCGCTCGCACCTACAGCTACCCTATATGTTTGTGTGACTAGGGGTTATAACTGTCAAAACTAGCTGGCTACTGGGGAAATATCTTTTAATAGTTTCCTAGCCAGACAAACATACAGGGTAGCTGTAGGTGCGAGCGCATCAATATCTCACTCGCATCTACTCGCGCTCGCACCTACAGCTACCCTGTATGTTTGTCTGGCTAGGGGTTAAAACTATCTGGCTACTGGGGAAACATCTTCTAATAGTTCCCCAAGTAACCTGTATAAAATTCAGCTTTTGTACTATAACATAAGTACAGTTACCATTTATTGAAATTTAAAGGTGCCTGGCAAAGGGTTGCCACGATATTAGGTGTGTGACAATGGACGACGTGATTTCTAATAACTTACGCTTTATAATTTGACGAAATTAAGTCGGTAATTTATACAAATTTGCTACCTGTTACCTGCCAAAGCCACGATGATCCAAAGTACATAATCGCACATCGACCTACCTGTGTTGGAAGCTGAGAAACTTTCAGCTTTTATAAAATAACGAAGGTCTGGCACTCACGGGCTCTTGGTCTATAAATAATGAAATGGATTTTTCAGATCCAAACGGGTCTAATTGTAAAGACCACAGTGGATGACCTTCGGGAAACGACCACAACCGTAGAAACAAACCACTCAGCATGATCGGATCCCACAAATTGTCGCTACTTTATCGACAAAGAAATTAACTATTTCGGTTATAATCCCGCGCACGCATCGTTAACAAAACACTTTCCAGTTGTAAAAATTACGTACGTGCCAAAATAGACATTATTTTTGAACGATGCCAAAAAAACGACACTGGCTGCCGTCATTTTATTTTATTGATAGCCGGTAAATTATCCGACCAAAATGGTTATCATGATAAATAATCGATAATTTTAGATCACTAGTTGACATCAATCAATCTATCAGTGAACTGAATTAAGTTGTTGTTTTTGTCAAATATAATATTTTGACTAGTGATGTGAACCTAAAAAAAAAACCGGTTTTTGTTTACTAGTCGGTAAAAACCGGTTCTCAAATTTATAATCGGTTTACATCACTAATTTAGATGTCACTATACTTAGTATAGTTCATTAATTACACCATCGTATATATATTTTGTTAATTTTAATGTCTGCGCCATTTCTAATGATAAGAGACGCAACATTTTGATAAACGTCGTTCTGTTTTTTTCTTAATGCAAAAAAACAAAACACAGTTTTGATTCTTAGTGCACTACTTTCTTAAATATGGATCTTTATGATCTTCAACAAATAGAAAACTTTGTTATAATAAATAAAGTACCCAAAGAACTATCTAATGCAATATTCAATCCATTAACCTAACCTATAATATGATTGAATTTGTCGATATCCATATCTGTGGCCAAAAAGAAAAACCTCTCATGTCGAATTACAGATATTTAATGGTCCAATGGGCCCAGCCCACTTAA
This sequence comes from Venustoraphidia nigricollis, assembly GCA_034508555.1. Taxonomy (NCBI): domain Eukaryota; kingdom Metazoa; phylum Arthropoda; class Insecta; order Raphidioptera; family Raphidiidae; genus Venustoraphidia; species Venustoraphidia nigricollis. The sequence goes on along the minus strand of JAVRKA010000125.1, from coordinate 383,243 downwards.
TTTTGGACAGCTCAGATTATTCTTCAATTGCGGACAAGAATTTAAAAATAAAATCGAGGTACACTACCACTTGAAAGTCACGAACGTCGTGTCAAACGATGTCAATTTTAACTCGAAATAAACTCGAATCGATGAGGTTTTCTCAAGGAAGCTTCATTGTTTTAGCAAGTAAAATTTAAAATACGTTGAGGGATAAATTTTGTCGATTAAGCGTTTGCAACGCTCGCGTTACGGACATATGTGAACGACAGTGCTCTCTTTTAATTACTACAAAAAATACACCGACCGAGGCAGTTTTAAGAAATACAGTTAAAAGTTAGAATGTGTCGATACGAATCCATCTAAAGATAGTGAAAAAACTAACAAACATTTGAAATGAGCGGTTTTGCTATTTGGCAATTAAAATACATAAATAGCCATTTATTAAATTCTAATTGTATGTATTGCTAAATATAATGATAGTTTTTATGGCAACAATTTCTAAACATAGCCATTATCCTTAAAACATACACTGCAAGAAGTAGTTCTCCAAACGTAACGTAGATGGCAGCAGGTACATAACGACCTAAGTTATGATTGGTTTTCACTATGGAGTACAGTAACCAAACATACGTGTTCTTTAAGTGACGTGAATTAAATAAGGAATAATTCAAAGTAAATCTGTGATATTTTAATATTATTACCATCATTTAAACAAATATAGTTAGTTTTTCAATCTGTAATTTCTCCTTCTGTGGCAAAGTCTTTAGTAAAGTGGCCTTTTCCTTCTGATGCCATACAAGGACTTAATATTCCGTTTCGAATCCTTTGGAAATACTAAACTTTTATAATTTGAACATTGCTAAACATAACACTTAGGCATTGTCAATGATATATTATTTGAAATACACTTATTTTGTACACACTGCTATATGAACTATTCACAGACTGAGGTCGTCATTTAGCTGGAGCCTCTAGCGGTAAAGTTTGGCAGTTCTCATTTCCATTTAAGATAATATGTACATTTGAATGCCAGAGAATGGATCAACAAGGACGACTATACAATATCAATCAAACTGACAAAGAGAGAGAGAGAGATTCGAGTTGGGTCTAGTTCTGTACTATGAGCGCCGACGCCAATTTTTGGATCCTGCCTTAAGCTGTGTGCATTGGCGAGTTCTGAACTAGTGCTAAAGCGCTTGTCGGCAATACAGAACTCTTCAGACATAGCTGCGTGTTTGTTGGTCGAATTGTCGGCTTGTTTGAATCTGGTTAGAGCAGTTCTAGGAGCCTAGAATTGCTAAAGCCGCGTTCAAATGGTTCGAGAATTTGACTAGCAAACACGCAGTCTGAAGAGCTCTATTGCCGACAAGCGCTTTACTAGTTAACAACAAACAGAGCTATTGACAGTCAAGCATGCGTAGAATGGACGAGATATAACCTAAGCTTTATTCTTGACAGTTCATCTAGCAAACGCGCAGGTGGGTTTGAAGAGCTCTGTATTGCTGACAAGCGCGTTAGTAATTAACCAATAAACAGAGCTATTCATACGTTAACAGCTGAGCATGCGCAGAATGAACGAGATATAACCTAAAATTTATTCTTGACGGTTCATCTCTCTCTCGCGGTAGTGTATGTTCTAAGGTAGGTATTTTAATAACGCTTGCAATATTTATAATTATTATGTATGCATTTTTGTGTATTAGTTAACAAGTATAGAAATGATTCATAATATATACAGAAAATAGTTGACAATCTAGATTCTAAAGTAATTCCATAACATTTTTGTGATCCACTCGATTCAAGCGTATTCGTTCGACTAGTTCAGTTCTGGTTATGACATAAAAAGCACAATTGAAGGTGTAAAACCTATAATAAATTCGACACGCAACCCTTCTGGCGACTACTTAAGGCCAGCCAAACACGGACTGCTTTAAGCTGGATTACTTATTTATTTATTAAGGGCGGAGTTCACCATTAGCTGCTCTTCCACACAACCCCTCAATATTTACAATAATATAACAAACTTAATTTGTTTCTAGTTTGAAATTTGAAATATTTTTTACAAATATTAATAAAACAAAATATAAAATATTAATAAAACTAAATTTATTATGTGTTTAGATGGTGATTTTTAATTTTTTATTTAACAATAAAAATATGAAAAAGAGCGGTTTTTAATTTTAATTTTTTTACTTGTTGCCAACTTAAGCCCACCTAGCAAAATTCTACAATAAAGAAATCAATTGTATAAAACGTTAAAGGCGTTACCGTCGATCAGACATTCTCAAAGTGAACACGGCTTTGGAGGGCAACAAAGACCGAAGACTCAGACGAGTTCTGTATTGCCGACAACCATTTTAGCACGAAACCAGTTCAGAACTTGCCAAAGGACAGAGCTACTCATACGTTGACATCTGACGTTTATGTTTATAACTATCACAACGCTCTTATTGTCGAACGAATACACCTCTTCCGTTCCTAAACAACTGATATGTCAGGAAAACAATTAAACATCACAAAACACGTGAAGTCAGAATATTTCTGGTCACAAAACAAAACAGTTTTCATTGTGTTTCCGCAGCCCCGGATCTAGGGGGGGCAAACCGGGGCATCTGTCCAGGGTGACAGTTTCAGGGGACGCCAAAATCATAATATAAAATGCTATTATTAATATATTCAAGTTGTTATCGTCCATAATATTAAATATGTTTGTAGATAAATTTAAAAATATTTAGAATTTTCTTTTATTTATAGTCCAATTATCCAATATCTACAAACATAGTTATTATTAATTATTAAAGGGTTTTTATTCTTTCCTCCCGGTCACAAAAAATGTTGCTAATTATATATTTTTGAGTTTTTTAAACAATTTATCTCAAACGCTACAGGGGCGCCACAATCAAATTGCTGCCCCGGTCCGAAAAAATCAGATCCAGGGCTGAATTTCCGTTCTTTATATCCGTTATTATAAAACCGACAAACAAGTATAAAAAAATAAAATAAAAACAAACTTTTTCCGACGCGTTCGATATAATCGTATGATTTACAAAATACTTTGTACATATTAATCGCGCAGAGAACGTTAGATTCCAGCGTTCCTCAAACGGTGCACGGACGTTTTTTATATGATTACATTTGCGTTTCTTTAATAATAGCGAATTCGTGACTTACACCAGGTTCATAAACGTCTCTCTGTGCGTCCGGACATCCGTGTTACGAACTGCGCTCTGTCGTCGATCGGAGTTGTCTCGGCGCCGAACAGTCGCTCTACCGTATTTGGCTACCGACAGTACGCTTCGAGCATTTCGAGGAACAGTTTATTCATCGGGACCAAATCTTGTTGATGTACTTCGGACCAAAATCGACGTATGACCTGATCGGCTTGCCGTAATGACGGCAGCGCGAGTAGGAGCTGTTGCAGTTGTAGAAGAGCACCACTCGGTCTGCAACAGGTGAATTTTATTAAAGTGGCACTTTTAATAATCTAGAACGTTTGTCCTAAATCTTTAAGGTTGTTGGAATGCTCTGAATTTAAGTCATACTACGAGGCTAAAAAATGCTGTTGCAAGGGTGCCGCTGTCAGTTGATTACTCTAAATCTAGGAAATATTTTGAAGATTTAGAAAACTTTTCCGAAAAAGAAAGAGTCACTTTAAGTTTGTGATGGAACAATTTTGTGAAACAAGTACGAATAAGGTCGTTGTGTGACATTGAAAACGTGTGTTTTTTGCCACAATTAATGCCACCTTTTTTTCTAATAAATCGTACATAAATTACAAAAGTAGTCCATTAGAGACCTAGATTTGTCCTTTATCTTCCTTATAGAGAAAGAATTTTTACAAAATGTTGACGAATAAGTTTACAAACAGTTATCAGCCGAATCCCTATTTTTGGCTTAAATTCAGAGCGTTTCGACAGCCCTAAGGTCTGGTTTCCTGTGAGTATGAATTATGTAAATGGTGCGTGTAATTATGTACGCGCGGCAGAAGTTATACTTTTTTGGCTTGATCGCGATAATTGACATTCTATTTTCGTTAAAGATACAAACATAGACCACTTTTTGGCATTCAAAAATATTTTTCCTACCCATTTTGTTCTCTGAAATTACATCCCGGAAAACATCTTTATGACCGTACCTTAAAATTCCAACTGTATCCGAAAGCGCTCCCAGGATCGACTCTTTGAACTTTCGAAGAGAATGATAGTCGTCTAATCGTACATCGGAATTGGCCAAAACTAACGCTTTGACAAGAAAATATTCTTCTTTACAAATTGATAGTTTCTCCAAACGCTCCACTACATGGCAACACTACAAAAACAAGAAATAAATTTCAAATATTAAAATGTATAAAAAAACTGCGTATAACCTTTTCGCGCGCATTTGAAATAAAACTCGTTTGGCGTAGTGGCACAATTTATGTCGGTAAATTAGAAATTTTACAGCCGTGCGGCCATCTATTGACTAACAGCTTCAACAGTTACCTTATAAAATTCCTAACTTGCCAATACAATAAGATCTCGCTTAACGCTGTTTCAGTATTACACGGTTTCTAAAGAAAAAAGTTTAGCCACTATAACGTGGGTTATGGATTAGTTTATACAAAATTATTCAAATGTTGATAGAAGTTCAAAGGCAAGACTAAGTGTCATTGATGCAACATCTTGCTATCGACAAGAGCTTGCTGAATGAAACAGAAAAAGGCAAACTATGTTAGATGACTTTTTCACAAAAAACAAAATATGTCAAATGAGGAATCTCCTTCATCACAAACATAACTTCTTACTAATTAACCTTTGATTTTCATAAATGTTTTATGAACAAAAATCTATATTAGCAATAAATAAATCTGTAATTAATGTGATACAAAAGTATTTAACAATGTTACAAACGCAAACAAAAAAAAAAAAAACTATAAATTTTCTTATTTTCGGTTCTGTTTCACTCATGTCTAATATCTATGCATTAAGATGACCTCGTTTAGCGCTGTTTCGTGCAGCGCAGAAACGTATCTCCCGCGTTAAGCGGGATTTTGCTGTATATCGATACTCCTTTGCATACCTAAACGTTACTTTCGTGAAAAAAAGTTACTTTCGTTAGAAAAGGATCTGAGCTACCCCTCATATCGCGCCTAAAGAAGTTTTACTTAAAAAAAATATTAATCTACTTAGTAAGTTCAGTTTGAGAGGCCAATAAAATCTACAATAAAAAAAAAACCAATTTACTTACAGCTTGGTACAGTTCGGTGGCGCCGCAGTCCCTCGCTTGTTTCTCGTCCAGCGTGAAGTCGGTCGCGAATCTCAATCTACCCGAAGCTAGTAACGAAATTGACCTGTACGCATGCGTCAACGTTAAAATTTCCGCCCACGCGCTCTGCAACAATCGCATTTGATCGTTGAGCGACAAATCGGTGAAGCCCGGAATCTGTTTCGCCCAGCCGATGATGCTGACGAGTTCGCGGTCATATAAATCGCTCAACATCGAGAGCGTTCTGTGTTTGCTGCCCTCCAAAGCCGTGTTGACTTCGAGAATGTCCGGTTCGCAAGACGATAATGCCTCTAGCATTTTTATGTCTGAAAATATATATACCGTTGTTCGTCTAGTCTCAAGACCACAATATCTTTCGTTACGGTTACCTTGCGGTGGATATTTACCTTCGAGCATCTGCGGGCGTTGCGCCGTCATCACTTGAACCTGAAAAGAGAGGTCGGGATTTCTTCGGTACTTCTGGCGACCCCCGCGCACCCTGTCGAGCCGCACGCCCTCCTTCAACATTCCCGACCGAAGACACTTACGGAATCGACACGCCTGACACGCTTTTCGTCTTCTTTTGTTTATCTCACATTCACCTGACGCGGGACACGTGTACTCAATGTTTCCTGTCAAATAATAATTTCAATAAAAAAAAATTATAATGAGCCTCACCTCATCAGCTCACATACGAAGTTTAACTTCTTTGATTTTTAATATTATTCCCCAGTTTAATGTTTTTTCATGTGAAACTAATTAATAATATTTACACACTATACACACTATAAACTTCTGTCCTTGTCAGTTTCATGTAATTTAGGAGACAAACTAACTTCCCCTTTAGGGTTCAATTCTACTTCCCCTCGATTTCTTATACTTCTTTCAAACAGATACGTCGCTAAAGAAGTTAAACTTCAAAAATTGAGACGTACAGTTTTTAATTCTCAGGTAGGGATTAAGCAAAGAAACGATGACTTAGGCCAAATAATCGATTTTTTTAATCTATATATAGTACTGACTAGAGGTTTCGGTCCCGGGTTCCCGGGTCGGGAATTCCCGGGAATGAAAGCGGTTTCGTTCCCGGGAATAATTTTATGAAATTTCCGGGGAAACGGGAACCATTTAAAATTAATAACTTTCTGTTGAAGACATTCGAAACCTCAGCAAAGTTTAAGCTCAAATAATATGGAGATTCAAATAATACATTGTAATTCTTTATTTCGTTGAATCAGTAGCGCGTACACTACTACACAGCATGAATGTGTTATCCGAAACCTTTGTTGCGCCTTAAGTAAGGTTCTGACTGACGATGCGAGCTGTACTGTCTTTCATCGTCTCTACTAGTTTTTAAGAAAAGTTCTATCAGATATTAAACTATTTATTAACAGTTGCGTTTGCATATTTGTTCGTCTTTTTTCTCTTGATGATTGTGTCATTAAAGTGTTACTTGTGTTTTTCCGATTAAATCCGAAGGAAACGTTGCAGAAAAATATAGCTAATACTTTCCAATATTGCTGGAAGTTTTGCGACTAAAGCAAGAAACAGGCTGTCCGATCACTCTTTAAACGCAATGGTATTCTTGAAGACTTTTTTCTCCGGCAACAAGACCTCGTATAGTCGTAAATTATAATGTTATCGAATAATAATTTCACAAGACTTAAATTTGACATTTTTTGCACACAGTGTCGGTGATAGTTCCTTTTTATTTAGTTTAAACGCACACTGGAAAATGTACAACTGTAATTAGATTTATAATGATCTCAGTAGTGACTAGTGAGAGTTCCTTTTTAGTTAAAGTAAACGTTTAATTATGAGTACAACATCGTTACACAATGTACAATTTTTTATTAGACTAGCAGTCATTATTGATTATTTTGTAATGAAAAAGTATATTTTTGATTTTCCTTAATCTTTTAATAATAAAAAATAGAACATAATACTTATAAACTAGAGTTTTATTTGTAAATAAGTGTTTCCCGGGTACCCGGGAATTCCCGGGAATATAAAATGATCATTCCCGATTTCCGGGAATCAAAAAGAGCCGGGAACGCGAAAACGCTAGTACTGACTCAATCCAGTGAATCGTATTTCATCCTTGAAAATTGAGATTCGATTTTTTCTGGTTTGATAAAAATCATAATCCCATTTACAATTAGTTGAAACTTGAATGTCCCGACACATGCAAAAAAATGTCAGTTTTTCACTTAATTACTAAAAAACTCGCGAGATGGCTGTGAGCATTCAAAGATGTGACTTCATAAACCGTTTGAGAATTTTATAGCGATCAGCTATTTGTCGACCTTTCATAAAACAAAATATAATTATCATAAATACCTTGTATCGTTCTTTTGAAAAACGCTTTGCAAGCTTCGCATGATGCGACGCCGTAATGAAATCCCGACGCGACGTCTCCGCAAACTAAACACAGGCGTCGCGGGGCGTCTTCCTCCTTTAGACCGTCCTGCACAATGCAGATCCGTTAAGTTTTATACGGCTTAGAATCGTATTGATTATATTAACAGATCAATTAAAAATAACATACGAGTAAACTCTATATAGCGACGCTTAAGGGGCTGTGCATTTTCTGACGTTATAAAGAGTTGTCGTTATATGGAGAGAAAGAAAAATCAATATTGTTTTGCTATTATAGTATTATTTAATAACAACGCATAAAATTTACAAACAAACATTACTATTAACACAAATAACAACGCTTATTGCGTAAATCTTGTTATCTTTGTCTGATGTTTTTTGCTATGCCAGTATTTCGGCAACTTAGAAAGTACCTACAAACAGTAGCTATTTTATAAGTTGCCGAAATTACTTGCTTTATAATGACTTATGGTCGTTATTTAGAGTGAGTGTGATGCTACATAGAGTGTATCATTGTATAGACAACAAGACAAACCGACCAAAGTTGAGTCATTTCGATGTTTTAGGGAGTTTGACGTTAAATCGAGTGACGTTACATGGAGTTTTCACTGTATTATCGAACGTAACGCGTCTGTCTGTCTGTCAGTATGTTAACTTGAAAACCACTTATCCGAATCAGACGTATTTTTTAAAATTTATTCTGGTTAAGTAAGTTTGAGTCACTATTTTATTGATAAATATATAGTTAAAAGTTAGCCTGTTCACTTCAAGTAGTAGTCATTTACATTGGATAATAGGTGGACAACTCCATCAGCACATTAAATGAGACGTGTCATCTACGAATACAAAGTAAAACTATCCTGCATCGAAGAGTCAGCTTTATCGACGATTTCAGTCTTGCCGAAACACATAGTACACTATTATTAAATTAACAACTAACTTCATGGTGTCTCATTTTCGCTGCAAGCTGCGTGTGCAATTTCGGTAACAGAGACAATTTTACCCCCAATGCGCCAAAAATAATAATATTTAGGAAATAAAGCTACTTGTTTGTAGAGTCAATTTATTTAAAAATAATAATAATTTAAAAAAACTACATACACTATTATTTCCTATTCCTGTGTTGTCTCCGATTGGTTGAGTGGTCGACGAGCAATGCTGTCTGTCCGGACTTGCCGGAGACCGTTCCCTCGCGGTCGTTGCTATTCCAAATCGATCCGTCTCCACGAATTCTAGCTGTAAACACAAAAAAGCGATGGCTGCATTAGGTACACGTTATAATAAAAATCCGGGTCGCAGTGCCAAAACCCTGCCGACAATATAGTGTATTTGATAATACAGGCAGTGTGGCTTTATTATGCGAACTTAAGTTGGTTTTTCGGCAAAATAAAAAATTTGACTCCTTAATACACCCCTTAAAATAACATTTTTTTTTCTTAATTGCAATATTATTATCAATTGAACCTCTATAGCAAAGTATATACAACTTTCAGTAAATAATTCACTATCTGCAAAGTAGTGTTTTCATAAAATTTTTAAGTCCGGTCCTGTCGGGCCGATTTTTTTAAAATTTTAGGGACATTTTTTAATTAATACTGGAAGGTTAAATGTCAATTTTGAAACGATTCGGAGAATTTTTTCGGTATTTTGGGGCCCAAAAACGTTTTTCAACCCCTAAAAACTACCCTTAAAATAGCCCGATTACGCCCATTTTAAATAGGCTTCTTGCGGTGATGGATTTCAACACGTGGGCCAAATTTCGTTAAAATCAATTAACTCTTTGGAAAGTTATTGCCCGCACACACACATATATATATATATATATATATATATATATATATATATATATATATAAATATATATATACATATATATATAAACATTTTTAAAAATGGTGCCAAAGTGTTTAGGAGGTTATGAATCGTCGAGAAATTTTGGTCCGACCCCTAGGTCCCGCCATCCGACCGACGCCAATAGTGTATGTTGCCTTATGGCAAATACACTAAAAAAAACGGTCGAGTGCCAATCGTTTTCCGTGAGTACTTCAAGACTTAAGATTATCGTCTAGGTTTTCCTGTAAGCTCTGGGTGAGACCCGACATTCCCTATATTTTTCAAAATTTTAGGCTCAGTAGTTTTGGAGATGGGGGGGGGGTCAATTTTCACCTATTTTCTTAAATAACTTTAAAACTATTTATTTTAAAATTATAAAAAAAACATATATCTGAGACCCTTACTACAAGCCCTTTCATTTTGTATGTCACACGGCACACTTTGCAAAACGTTTTTTTTTTTAATTTCCTAATTTGTCGTCCAAAAATGACCCCCATATTCAAAATTAATTTATTTACGTTATGCATCCGTGTTTGGGCCACAGAAATACTTATGTCTACCAAATTTCAATTCAATCGGTCCAGTAGTTTCGGAGCAAACTGGCTGTGATAGACGGACGGAACTCTAAAAGAAAGATGTTTCATAGAAATTAGACATTTTCGAAACGTAAGTGCATTTTACATGACTGCTCGTACGATAGAGCTATGTGAAAAAGGGGGCATATTTAACAACCACCTTAAGTTTTAATGTTTTCTGATAAAACCCAAAACTTATTTGGTTGTCACCGTGAAACAAATGAGTCAAAATTCGTACCTCGTTGGACTCGGCGACGACATTTTGACTTATGATCTCGACGGCGTCACAATTACAATCAACATTGCTGTTTTCGTTCGCATATGCGGCACCACTCGCGTTCATGTCGTCTACATTATCAGCGTAATTGTTCAAGTTCTGTTCAATCGTCAAATAGTTCGAAAACGCTTCGAGAAACGAAAACATTTCGAAAAGATTTTTAATCGCGTTTCAATTACCGAAAAAAATAACACAAAATAAAACAAACTAGCATCAACTGTAGCCTCAACTGGTCGACTAATTATTCAACTGATAGAGAAATGACTTTCATTGCGAAATCTGGTGTTGAGCGTGTCATAACACTGAATGTCTTTTGAGAATAAACTTGCATCATCGCTGATTAATATTGATTACAGAGCGGGCACAAGACAAAGGTAGTTAGTGTCGTTTTTAGGGTTCCATATCTCAAAAGGAAAAAGGAACTCTTATAGGATCACTTTGTTGTCCGTCCGTCTGTCTGTTAAGACCCTTTTTCTCTTGAACGCGTTGAAGTATCAAGTTGAAATTAATATCAAATACTCAGGTCTGTGATCCCTTGGAGCTGTGAAAAAATCAAACTTCTAAGTCAACGCAATGCAAAGATACGACCGTTTATGCTGCATATTTTGACACTCGCAAGGGAATCAAAACCTACAGTGTACTTCCCGTTGAGCTAGAATCATGAAATGTCTTATAGCACAAGTAAAGGGAAAAATCCGAAAACCGTAAATTTGCAGTTACATCGTAAAAAAATATTTTCTTTCTATGAACGTCAAAATAGCGCATACTAGCGACATCGGACATAATCTCTTAAAAGCTAATTAGTTCAAGCATTTCTGCGCTTAGTGTGTAGTACCATGGCCGCTATAACAACAAATAATAAAAATAAAATTAAGATTAATGTTATCACCCATAATTTTTTAAGTTTAAAATTAGCAGGAAATTGGACAAAATTAAATTTATAATCAATTTAGCGACGTTTCGGTTTATTTATTAAATCTTCTTCAGGCTTCTAAAACATACATAACAAGAAATTAAAAATAATACAATGAGTTAATAAAATAAAAAAAAATATAAAAAAAGAATTTTGGAAATTGTTATGAGTATTATAAAGGATGTATAATAAGTTATCATTATTTAACTACATAAATCAAGGTATATTTATATTGTTTTAATTTTATTAACTCATTGTATTATTTTTAATTTCTTGTGATGTATGTTTTCGAAGCCTGAAGAAGGTTTAAAAAATAAACCGAAACGTCGCTAAACTGATTATAAATTTTAATTTAATAAAATTAAGTTAATAAATATTGTACCGTGGTACGGAATCCTAGGTCCCGCTATCCGACTGACGTCAATAGTGTATGTGCTATATAGCAAATACACTAATTAAAAAAAAAACCCGGGTCGCAGTGCCAAAACCCTGCCGACAATATAGTGTATTTGCTTGTATAGGGCCGTGTGGTTTTATACTTTTATTATGTGAAATTAAGTTTGTTTTTGGGCAAAATAAAAAATTTAACCCCTTATTACACCCCTTAAAATAACATTTTTTTTCTTAATTGTAATATTATTATCAATCTAACGTCTACACCGAATTAAAGACACCCTTCAATAAATAAATCACTATCTGCAAATTAGTTTTCAAAAAATTTGTAAGTCCGATCCTGTCGGGCCGATTTTATTAAAATTTTAGGGACACTTTTTAATTACTACTAAAGGGTTAAATGTCAATTTTGAAACGATTCTGAGAATTTATTCGGTATTTTGGGGCCAAAAAACATTTTTCAACCCCTAAAAACTACCCTTAAAATGCCCCGATTACGCCCATTTTAAATAGGCTTCTTGCGGTGATGAATTTCAACACGTGGGCCAAATTTCGTTAAAATCAATTAACTCTTATATATATATATATATATATATATATATATATATATATATATATATATATATATATATATATATATATATATATATATATATTAAGTTGACGAGACGAAAAATACACCCTCCAGAAAGTATGTGAGACGAAGACAAGAACAAAAATGTAAACGTACTGTTGGGATGTCATGAATGACCGTCGTGGTCGGAGAGTACATGTCGGCGTCCGTCGTGGGTGCTCCGGCCGACGGCGAGCATTCAAACGTGACGTCTTGCAGTTCTTCTTTGATTACCTTGATGTGTGTTGTGTCTCCAACGGCGGGCGTCTCGACGCTACGAATAGTCGCGCCGCTTGTTCGACCGCCGCCTCCGCTCCCCGGCGCTTGCACACTGTCCGTCATCATCGACACCTGCCAAAAGAAAAAAAAATTACTAAACGCTTTTTCAATCACTCACTAAAAAGTTTAAATCTGTTTTGAACAGTGATGGTGTAGGAACCGCCTATGGTAAATGTAGTGCGTTTAGTAGATTACAAAGGTTGTCTCGTTCCGTCGGTTAGTAATGGGAGGATGATGTCATCCGGCGGACCTGTCAATGAATTGAGTAGCAACGGTTGTTGTTCATAAACTTTAATTGCAGTATTTAACAAATGTCAAAGAAATTAAAAGATAGAATAATTGATATTATTTACAATACATTGCATTTTTAAGGAAGGAGACTTACTATTAAAATTAAGAGTTTAAAGAAACTAAAACAACACACTTTTATGAACTAAAAAACACAAAATAATTTGACAACAAAATTAGCTTTACTGTAAAAAGCGCGGGGTGCTATCTAGTTCAATTTTCATAATAGCTCTACGTTTACAATTAGCTAGTAAATGAAAAATTTATTAACGATATTAGGCACTCCACGCTTTTTACTGTAAAGCTAATTTTGTGGTCAAATTATTTTGCATTTTTTAGTTTAGAGCAGGGGTTCCCAAGCTTTTTCAGTTTGCGACGCACTTACATGTTTAGCATTTTGTCTCGGTGCCCTAGCTAATCGAAATAGGGTAAAATGATACTACGTGAAGCTGAGTTTTTGTATTTATGTTGACCAGCGTTGCCAGATTTTTTTTTACCAAGTTGGGATTTTGGAACTTTTTGAGTGAAAAAAGCGGGATTCTTTCGTCGAAAGCGGGACATAGTAAAAAAACGTATATAATCAGAAGTTTTTAAATATTTATCTTTTTATTTGAGTTCAAATTACGTTTACGTGACAATAGATAGCAAAAATAGCCATAGAAAATTTATTTTAATAAAAATATGATATTTTAAATCAGATTTAGCCTATCGTTAAATAGTTGAGTCTTATTCGTCTTCTGAATAAAAAAAATAAAAAAACAGAAATCAAGATCAAAAAAGTTTTATTAATTAGAAAAATATGGCGTTTCAAACAATAGTCTGAGGAGTGAGTGTTACAAATTGCAACTTACAATAAGATAATAATTATTTACGCACGGTCGAGTTATTCCCGAAAAGTGGGACTGAGCCTGTCCCGCGCGTGACATTTAATTTTGATTTAAAAATCGGGACGTCCCGCCAAAATCGGGACGTCTGGCAACGCTGATGTTGACGCACAAAAATACATTCATTATTTAAGAAAAATTGGAAATAAAATACAATGGCAACTTAATCAATGTGACGTGTGAGCTTGGTGATTTCCACACATATTTTTCAAAGCGTGGGACACCGCTACTCTTATTTCTTGCCCCACACTGATCTTTGAGCGATATTTACTCTTTATTACAGCTATAGCTGAAAACCCGGCTTCACATAAATAAGATGTTGCACAGGGAATGAGAATTCTTGGAGCTTTCGAACTTAAATTTGGATATTAATTTTCGACCGATATCCAAATCGAAACATGGAAATTTTGTTTTAAGGGGTTAGGTGGGTTTCAGAGGTTCAAAAAAAGGGTATTTTTACTATTTTTTTTTAATATATACAATCATATATTTTATTTAAACAATTCAGCATATCAAAGATACATATTTAAACAGTATTTTGTGAAATTTGTATTTAAAAATTCCGACAACTCAGCCGTTGGTACCTCATCTATCTTGACGTCTCAAAAAAAAAATGCTCTTGCCGAGGACAGAATAACTCATTATTGGTTCCTCCAAAATTAAAAAACCAAAAATATTTTGGTAGTACCTACATGGATAAATCTAGGTATTGGACGAAGGAAAAAAAAATAAAATTTGAATTTTTGACAGACTTTGAACAAAAAAACACATTTTTTGGTCAAATTTTCGCCATTGGCTCGAAAAAATTAGTTGTAATAAAAAAAATCCTTCGTTCAGTGCCTAGATAATGTTATTTCAAAGATGTGTGCAAAATTTGAACAAAATCGCTTCATAACTTTTCGAGAAATCGTGTCCACCGACTTAAAAAATTGAGTTTTGAGATAAATGCGTTTAACCTGCGAAGCGCTGCACTGACGTGGCCTGATGGGCGGAACTTCCAAAGGGTCTATCTCTTAGAATTTTACTCGGATCGATTTGAAATTTTAAGATAATATTTTAAACATATTGTACTATTTAATAAGACAAAAAAAAAATAAATCGATTTTTTTAAATTTTCAAACCCACCTAACCCCTAAGGATGCTGTCACGGCGCCCCTCTTTAGTTTCCACGGCGCACACTTTGGAAACCCCTGGTTTAGCGTGTTGTTTTAGTTTTTTTGAACTTTAATTTAAATTATAAGACTAATAAATAATATTCGATTTGACTATGGGGTAAGCAACGCAATATACGTCACTGTACAGCGTTTTAGCTTGCTTGCTGTAATTTTTCAAGTTTTTTTTTATCCTGAAGGTCCTGGTCAGAATAATGGGTCGAACTTATTAAATTATTGTATTGTCATCAGTTTTTGATAAGTGTGCAAAGTTTCAGATTATCTGACGTTTTGAAGTGGGTGAATTCCACGTTCAGAGATTCCTTTACAAACAAACAAAGCTAATATAAGCGTGTTAATAAAATAATGACATATATGATGTCATAAATATATGTACGGTGTACCTGGCCTTTATTGGTTTTCTAGGCGATTTTTTTGTTTGGTTTTCTTTCATTTCACGTTGGTAACAAATATACAGAAATGTACGTTTATGAAACATTTTCGACCTGCTATGCGCAAAGATTTTATATGACGTCAGGTACTACAGTTAAAGTGCTCAACAAAATTTGTTCAAAGCAAGTACGGAACCATCGCTATACGAGTTTGACTCGCACTTGACCACTTTTTTTCTCACAAAAACCTCCGCCTTCTACTAAAATTGCCAGTTCTCAGGTTCTCCAAAAAGTGATCATACTAGCTTGTACTTGGATTATTCCCTTATTTCTCGAATTTGTCGAGCGTCTAGAATCCACTATTTCTCTCTCTCTCGCTCTTTCTCCATTACTCGGACCGCAGTGTATAAATAGTATATTACGCCGCAAGGGCAGGAATTTCAACTTTCTGACCGTGTTGCGTATAATATTTTTCTTTATACCCGGTCGAAAGTATGTGCTTTCATATCAGTGTGCACGAGAAAACTGTTTCGGCCAGCTGATATAGATGGCGTGCGAGTAATTCCAGCAGTGCATAAATATTAGGCTTTCTGCCTTAAAATCGAAGCGGAAAGTACGTACTTTCGACCGGGTATAAAGAGAAATATGTTGCAAACCTTGACTTTGAAGCTAGCAACAGAAATTACAAGGTCTACTTATAAATACCACATAGGTACAATGTAATATCGTGACAGCCTGTCACAAATAATGACCAATACCTGGCCTTGCACTTGACCCAATCCGCGACCATCAAGGCCAACTCGATTCGTATAGGCGCAAGCGCACTTGTTGTAAAGGAAAGATACTTCACGTACTGATAAATATAGGAAGAAAAATGCAGAAGCCTGCAATCCTGGATACAGTTTCTCGTTGGTTTAGTCACAAAAAAGAATTTCAAATATTTTTGAACTCGGCAAAAAAATTCATTTGAACGTACAGACAGTAGTGACTTTAGTTATCGAGCATCTACAATCTACAATAAGTCAATTTTGAGCATATTACTCAACGTGTAAAAAATTTCTAAGATTGAGAAAACTCGTTATATGTTTGAAGTTACGATTTTTTGGATGTAACTTGTAAAATACTAAGTTTATCGAAAATATATCTATTAAATAAATTAAAGATCACAAAATTCCTTACAAAAAAGGTATTACAAAGTTTTTTCATAACTTTTACAATTACTTTATAAATGTTCTGCAAATGTTAGATTTCAGAATTGATGATTTATAAAATATTTTAACGCTTTTATTTAACTTCACCTGCATGTTTGTAACGGAATCTTTGAACGTGAAATTCACCCACTTCAAAATGTCAGATTAAACTGAAACTTTGCACACTTATCAAGGACCGATGACAATACAATAATTTAATAAGTTTGTCCTATTATCCTGACCAGGATCATCAGGATAAAAGAATAAGAAAAAAAAAATAAATAGGAGTTTAAAAAAACTAAAAAAAAAACAGGCTTTAATAGTAAACCGAACTAAAAAGTAAAAAATAATTCTTTATTGTAAAAAAGCGTGGGGTGCTTATTATTATTTTTAAGTAACTACTTTTACAAATAGCTACCAATGAAATATTGATACCAGTTGATATCAAGTACCCCGCGCTTTTTCACAATAAAAAAATATTTTTAAAATTTAGGTCGGTTTGCATTAATATGTGTTTTTTAGTTTTTTCAACTATTATTTTTCAAGCGCAATCTGACCAGCAGTACCGTCTCTTCAAATTGCTACTTCAATGTAATGCACGTGCCTTCTCGAAAGTTTAAAATCTATCACGTTAACGCTGACAATTAAGTAAATGCGATCAGATAACGCCATTAATAACAATCTCCGCCAAAACAAATGATAAATAATTGTACAATAATTGGTTTAATCAGCTGTTCACAAACGTGGGCTTACGTAACACATTTTCTACGTCATCGTAAACTTAGCATTTTCAAGTCATTCATCAAAATATAAAATTAAATCAACGCAATGAAGATATACTCGAGAATCTTCAGGATGTCACGTAATCTCGTGAACAGAAACTGAACTTTGAGGTACGGAACTCTAAAAAAACGCGTTTTTACGTAATTTTTAAGCAACAAGTCAAATTTTGCGAAGCTTAACGCTTAATCACAGCTAATAAAAACAGTATAGGGGGAACCCCCCTAGCGCCGCGTCGGACAGCACTTAGTACTGGACAAAACACGTCGAAACATGAAATAACGCTCATAATAACATTCGTGTAATCAAAGACGTCAAACTCAACGATCAGATTCCCTCCGCGGCGCGGGAAGCATCAGTTTCAGTCGATACGCCTTACAGGTTACACGTTAATCATTTTGCGCAGGAATTTGTTGCGTCGAGTAATATTCAGAACGTCATAGATTATATTTTTAAAGTGTGTGGTGCTTTTGATTCAATAATTTACAGGCGTCTATAGTATTAATGTAAGATTATTGCGTAACTTTAAATTTTTGTAAACCCATAATTATCAGGTTCTGCCCGGTCTTATGGGTTCGAATTTATACTTGTCCGGTACTAGGTGCCAAATTTCAATGAAACCAAAAACTAAACTAATGATTGATTCCATTTAAAGTGACTAAAAAAAGTACAATGTTCATCTTTGTTGATTTATTTTAATGTAATATATGATTGCTTAAACGAAAATGTTAAGTATTGAAATAAATCAAAAATTCAATTTTTTGTTTATTAAAAACCTTAAGTGTCCGGTACTCGGGGGACTCCTGCTAGTAAAATGCCTTTCGCGACCGCATTTTGAAATTTGCCGAGATCTGAGTGAACAGTCGCCTTAATAGAATAATTAATAGGTAACAAGTCGCATGAAACGGGAGAGAAATTTCCACGCGGTTGCTTTTAGAGGACAAGGTCGCTGCTTATAATTGGCTCTCCGCAAATAACAAAACAATGCGCACTCTTGCGATTTTGTTTTTTTGTTTGTTATATTTATATCATTTCATAATAACATTGTGCTTTATAGAATTACTATAACGCTACCGTCAAACGGCCTTGACACCCAGAACTCGGATCTTCGCTTTTGATAGCCTTGGCCAAAGACAAAATGGTTGTGTTGAAAATTTTGTATTTTCCTACCCCGATTAATTTTAGATAGTTCTTGGGTAGGTGTAAACGGCGAGGTTGGCAGTTAGGGCTACCGGAATGAGTTTCTAATTATTGTGTAACAGACAAGGAAATATACGAAATCTATGCAGACATTTTTCTTTCTTTCGTGTCAGGCAGATTTCGAGTCGGTTTGACTTTAATTGAGAGAGCTGTAAGCAAAAAAAATACTGGAGTTTTTAATTTGCTGCCCTGCGGCACCAAAATCAAAAAAAAATCAAACAACGTCAAGCACAACTACTTTGGAAAGAATCGAAAAAAAAAGAGTTTTTCAAAGTCGGTAGGGCTGTTTGGCCTGAACGACTGATACATAAAAGTAAAATAAACTAAGCTTAAATAAACTTCAACAAGTTTTAAGCCCACATTGTAAGAGATCGGTTATTAATGTTTCATTTTGACTGAAGTGTTCATTTACGAAGAATTCGGACACATCACAAATCCGTTCGCATTGTGGACGCATGTTCAGAAAAAATTGGACGTGCGGCAACTCCACTCGCATCGATCATGAGTTGCTCTGAGATTACACGACTTGTGTAATTCAAGAGCTTCGCCTGTATTTTGCAACAATCCATTCCTAAGAATAGTTGTGAGTCAACTCCACGTTTTTCTAAGAAACGTTGATACATTATAATTAATAATTATAAATAAAATTACGTAAAGGTAATTCACTAGTAGCTTTAGGTGCAGGTTTTCAAGGCCAAGGTCACAACTGCAGAACAACTGACTGTAGTCGCAACAAAGCCTTAACTGTGTACAAAACATTATATACAGTAGGTAATGTATATATATATAAACCAGGTGTATGGTGGCAATATTGATGGTGGTAGTTTTCTCTCTCTGAAAATCATTCAAAGTGCAAATAGCACCCAGGGCTGACAACTTGAAAACAAAAAATCGTTTCCCGAATAGTAAAGCTCTATAGTGCCTTACGAATAGTTTCACATCATCCGTCCCTGTCGCACCCACTGTATTCGGACTCTATTTCAAATTGACGAAAATTAAATATTTCAAACATTATAACTATCAACTTAAATAAACCTATAAATTTCTCAAAGTACCGAAACAGTAACAAGAACGTTATTGTTGACTGTAGACGCTCGACAACTAAGGTCATCAGCATCATAATTAACAAACTATGTATGTACCTAAAGCGTCATTTGCACAAATCATCCATGAGCGGATGGTCCAATCTAAAAGTCAGTAGCGTTAATGATTCTGTTTCGATCCATGGTTAAAAACTTCAAACTGATGACATTTCCAAGCGTTTGGTGAAAGCCTTATCGAAATCGATCCATCGTTTCTAGAGTTTGTCGTGAAAGACGTACATAAATTACCAAAACATACACCCCACAATTTTATTAACAGCATAGAATTATTGACTAGGGCTGCTATATTTTGTACAATGAGATCTCGCTTGACGCTGCTCCGCTTGACATAAAAGTAAATTATGGATTAGTTTATACAAATTGATTGAAATGTTGATAGAAGTTCAAAGGCAAAAAGAAGTGTCATTAATGAATATCTTGTTATCAACAACAGCTTACTTATGACATTAGATGAATTCTTCACACAAAACAAAATACCTCAAATGAGGAACCTTCCTCATCACGAACATAACTTCTTACTCGAACTTTGATTTTCATAAATGCTTTATGAACAAAAATCTATATATTAGCAGTTAATAAATCTATAATTAATGTGATAAAAAGTATTTAACAATTTGTTTTTATTTTTTCGCAATGTTACAAAATTAAAAAAAAAATTAATAAATTTTTAACAGATTTTTCAACATTTTCGGAATAATTAAGTCTAAATAGCTATTCATGCAAAATTCATTGTAAGTTTTGCTGATATTTTCAATTAAATAATATGATGGACTTTTAAATATTTTGAAATCTCGAGCGTTTTTTAAAGTGTTTGCCTCTCTCAAAATGGCTTCTAATCGATGTACGAGAGATAGGCGTCAATAATCTAGTATAAGGCACTATAGAGCTCTAATCTAGTATTTATATATCTATGAATTTAGAACTTAGTAGTAGCTTGTTGCTAATTCTATGTTTTCAAGCAACCCTTAACCCCCCTTGAACTGTTGACCTCCCAGTCGCTTACGTCAACGATTGGTATATATCACCATAAATATATTGTGTCGAAACATTACCATTTCAGAATTATAAATAAAATTACAGTGTTGAATATTTAGTATACAGAAAATTTACTTATAATGTTGGTGCACCGCCAGGACCGGACTGGTCTCGGGATTATAAAAAGTTTATTATACTCCACAAGGGCAGAAAGTTCAAATTTCCGCACTGCGCGACATGATGCTCGAGACGAAGCCGAGGGAATCATGTCACGCAGTTCAGGAATACTTTCACCATTATATAAAAAGAGTAATAACTTTCAAGTGAGCAATTTTGACGTTATCTAAAATAACAGCTGTTAGCTACTACTGGTTGGCGGCAGTCTCGCGTATCAGTGTGCACGAGAAAACTCTTTCGTCCCGCTGTTATAGATGGCGTGCGAGTGATTCCAGCACTGCATAAATGTTAGACTGTCTGCCTTAAAATCGAAGTCGAAAGTACGTACAATCACCATTTAAACCTACAATGTCTGTAAGAGAATATGCGACGAAAAATAATTTGCGAATTATTTCTTTAATAGCCAGTTTTAAAAACCATATAAAAAGTATATCAGTATAATTTGTGCATCTAGTTTGTAATGCCTTATTTTATGGTGAATGGTGACACTATGTTACTGCGAGTGACTAGCAAGTTTTAACCATCACACGAGTCATAAAAGTAATACAATCGCGATACATATACATACTACATTTTTTGCAGGTATCTCCCATAAAATTGCTAATTCTCTTATCATATTAAGTAAGCATATTAATAATATTTTTTGGGAGTCCACGTTCGGCCATGTAAAAACACTAATAACTTTCAAGTGAGCAATTTTGAGGTTATATTCAAAGACAGATGTTTGCTATTACTGGCTGGCGGCAATCTCACGTATTAGTGTGCACGAGAAAACTCTTTCGTCCCGCTGTTATAGATGGCGTGCGAGTGATTCCAGCAGTGCATAAATGTTAAACTTTCTGCCTTAAAATCGAAGTCGAAAGTACGTACTTTCACCATTATATAAAAACACTAATAATTTTAAGTGAACAATTTTGAGGTTATACGCAATAACAGCTGTTAGTTACTATCGGCTGGCGACAGTCTCATGTATCAGTGTGCACGAGAAAACTCTTTCGTCCCGTTATTACTTTTTTTCGGTACGCTGTTATAGATGGCGTGCGAGTAATTTCAATAGAGCATAAATGTTAAACTTTAAAATCAAAGCCGAAAGTACGTACTTTCGACCGGGTATAAAGAAAATGTATTAAAACAGTTTTAATCCGACGCAAGTTCGTCACTGATGGTGCACTGGTTATGACTTACAAATTTTGATTTATCGTTATGTAAAATATCAACTGGTTTGAGTAAACAATATTATAATCATCTTCATGTCAAAGACATTACAGCCGACTCCCTGAAAACACGTTCACTATCTATCTATAGGAACGGCATTCTCCGTGTCAGAAATACTGTCTCAGTGCCCTATTGCAGGAAAGACGTTGGCATCTTCGATTCTTTTCGTACGAAGAAATCGTTTACCAGCTTACTATGTCTTGTTATTTATTATATACTAGCCGCTACCGCGGCTCTGCACCTAATTGAGATGAAACATGGCTGGCACAACAGTAGTGGAGCCATGATCGGTTAAACGGTGTCGAAGTCTATATATAAATCTCAAACAGGACATCCATTTTTGAGGTTATACTTCTTTTGGCGCATTGAAGATAAAATTTTCTCTGTTACGGAAGTTGCACACGCAGCATGCAACAAAAATGAGACACCATGAAGTTAGTTGTTAAAGTGAATTGGCAAATTTTTAACTATATTTATCATCTCCCTAAACATCCTATTTTATTTTATCAATGTCTTTAACGAAACTGTGAATATCAATTATCGCGATCATGTTAAAAAAGTATAACTTCTGCCGCGCGTATATATATAAGTGCACGCACCATTTTTTTATTATATCTGCAGGTAAATTTTATCAAATTTTTCAAGGGTTGTTGTTTATCTTGGATTTAATCCCTTAATCAGTGTGTACGAGAAAACTCCTTCGTCCCGCTGTTATAGATGGCGTGCGAGTGATTCCAGCAGTGCATAAATGTTAGACTTTCTGCCTTAAAATCGAAGCCGAAAGTATACGTATACGACTGGATATAAAGAAAAGTATATTACACCACAGGAGCAGAAAGTTGAAATATTGATAAACACAATGACAGACAAACTACTGGGGTGAGGAAGTTATAGGTCATGAATTGACTCCGCCTCCTACAGTCTTGTGAGCGTGTCTTCCCTTATTGTCTGCTGCGCAGAAGAAATTTTGCGTCTGCTACTGAATCGCCTTAAAAGGCATATTTGTTCAAGTAATGGAATTGAAAAGCTATAGACATGAAAAAAAAACTGCATGTCGTTCAATATTTTATCAAATTTGATTGATCCATTTTTTCGTGTCATCTTTCAAGGGAAGGAACTTTCAAAGCGGCTAGACGAAAGCATATATTTAGTGAGCAAACAAAAGAAAATTATATAGATTGACTCTGAAAGTATCAATTCACTTAATCGATTTTTACAATTTTAAACATATCTTAATCCATTTTTCCCAGTGTTCCAAAATTGGAACTCTGTACATTTGTCCCAGTGTTCCAAAATGGGAACAAGCGTTTTAAAAAAATTGTAATTATGTTGATAGAAATGATCTAAAGTTAGACCACCTGTATTATTAACTTCCCGCTAAGAAAATTGAAAATTTTCAAAAATTGGGAAGTTATTGGTTTCACCCCGAGTTTCGAAATTTGAGTTTTTGTCAGATCTCGACGTTTTGAGATCCCAGGAAGCTATTCTGACGATTTTTAAAATGATGTCCGTATGGCTGTGTGTGTATGTATGTGTGTGTGTATGTAAACCCCTCATAACTTTTGAACGGGTGGACAGATCGAAACGCGGATTGCGGCATCTGAAAGGAACTTGCTGAACTTAGATTTCCTGAAAATTGGAACTGATTCGGCCAGGTTGATTTTGAGGAATCTCAACAATCAAGCTTTTTGGAAAGCAGTTTTTTTTTAATATTTTGAAATATTATCGAAACTGCCATACCGATTAATTCCAAAATCTAATCAGCTCTATTCCTCATAAAATAACGTCAATCGCCGCAAACCGCATCAAAATCGGTTAATCCGTTCGAGAGATATCGTCGGAGAAAAATGCTGCAAAAAAAGTTTTTTCAAAATAATTTCTCAAATTTTTGTTTGATTGATTTTTCTGTAATAAATTATTTTTTGTGCTTGAAAAACTGCGTCGATAGCTGCAAACGGCACCTCGATCACTTGATTCATTCAAGAGATATCGTTGAAGAAAAATTTTGAAAAAAATGGTTTTTCAAAATATCTTCTCAAATTTTCGTTAGATTGATTTTTTTGTAATAGATAATTTTTTGTGCTTGAAAAACTGCTTCGATTGCCGTAAATAGCATCTCGATCGGTTGATTCGTTCGAGAGATATCGTTGACAAAAAATTTCCAAAAAAGTGTTTTTTCAATATATCCTTCCAAATCTTTGTCAGAATTTTATAACGGTTTATAGTTTCATAGTTTCGGAAATATTTTGATAATAAAAAAACCAGATGTTCTTTTGTTCCGAAGATCTGTCAAAAAGAAATTAGTTAGGTAGCTAACAAGCAGGCTTTGATTTACAAACACCGTAGGGGTAAGCCACATCTCAATAGATCGGAAACAGCGGGAAGTTCCAGGGATGGCCTGCAGGGTCAACCGTTTTTCAGATTTTTTTAAACAGAAAAATCGCACTTAATTAAAAATATTGCTGTTATGAAATACTCGGGCATACATCAGAGGATGGCTATTGATATACAAAACTCGGGAAAAGACGGGTTAAAGGGCGCACGCAAGGACAAAAGAAAACCATTTGAATTGACTGAAAGTATATCAATTTCCATAATAATTTTAAACATGAATTAAAGGGCGTACGCAGTGGGGGCAATTGGATCTGGAACATTTATGAAGCTAACTTCATCCTAATTACGGCCATTTACCATTTGCTTTTCATGACAATTTTGCTCAATACCGAGGTTAGATGTTCCATATTATTGGTGACTACTGTACGACTCGCTCAATTTTTTTTAAGAACCTACCGCGCCAAATTTGCTACTTAAATGAAAAGGTGTGATTTTGGGCGTCCCGTTCTGAGTGTCTTGAGAGGATCAACAAAACGGGATGCTCCATCAAAAGCGGGACAACTGCCAACATAAACGGACATTAAATTACATTTTAGCGTTCTTCAGAACACGATATTCCATTTACAGAGCTAAGCTTCGCGGTTAAGAAGTCTCGCAAATATAATAAAAAAAACAAAACACCCACGTTCTGCATTATGTATCTGCATTGCATTTGTTTAAAGACGCTGTTACATATTTACATTACAAAATCTTCTGTTAAACAAAAGATTTTAAAAATAGACTTCGTACAAATAATTGTTTCAATTAAGTTTTAATACGCGCGCAGAGAACACCGATTTTATTCAATTCGTTCACGACTTTTCTATAATCAAAGAAAACATAATAATATATAACCGCGTAAAATGAAAACAGTAGTCTAATTAGATATTGTTTAATGATCCCTAAATAAAAGTACCTAGCGTCTTATTTAAGCTAAGCGTAACTGATAATGGAAGCGACGCGGGCAAACGCTAGTTCATCATTCACCCAGTTATAAATTTCGCGGACACATTCAATGGCCCGCGGACCACCCTTTAGGAAACACAGTTCGAAAAATATTGACACAACTAGAATTATTTGTAAAAATAGTACCAATGTTGAATTTGTTGAGCACACAAAATAAAAAATCATAATAAAAATTAGTCTCCATTTGCATATTCAAACAGAACTGACCTTGTCTAATTTAAGTCTGCATTACTCGTAAATAATTGTGTCTGAACATACAATCAAAACAACTTACACAAACACATGTGAACTGTGTGTGTGAGAGAGGGGCCGATGAAAATATTGTTCCCCTATATCCAGGCGTGGACAACATTCCATCGGATTAGGTCCGAACACAATGAGACCGTAATTTATTGTTGAACCGGACTAAAAGGAAAACTTACACAATTAAATTGATGTTATCTAAAAATGTCACAATAAATAAGTATCTTTTTTTCACTATTTTTCATATTTATCCAACGATGACGCCGTATCACGTATGAAGACATAATTAAAATGTTTGATGTGGATACACTAGAAAATAGACGTAATCACGCAACAATATTTTTCTTTTATAAATTCCTTCACAATATTGTTAATGATAGTTATTTATTAGGCAATGTTAGCTTTAAAGTCCCCAGTGCAGCAACTAGACCAAAGTAACAACTTATAGCACGTCCTCAAGTTTCAACGCTGTATTTTGACAGTTCACCATTGTGTAGGATGGTCACATTAGTGAATATGTGCATCAGTCAGATCATGATGTATTGCAAGGCACATTTCTTAAATACTATATTTATTACTATTATTACCTTTTTTTTATTTCTACACTAATATTATAAAGAGGAAAGATTTGTATTTGTGTGCGTGTGTATGTTTGTAATGAATAAACTCAAAAACTACTGTGCCGATTTAAAAATTTCTTTCACCATTAGAAAGCTACATTCACCTTGAGTAACATAGGCTATATTTATTGCTAGAAAATATTAGGGATCCTTACTAAAACTTTAGTAACGTAACCCAAGGTGTAAAAAAATGCCATAAAACATCTTTCGTCGTATGCGCTGCGGAAATTATTGATGATAGAACAAAAGTATGTTCTACAATATTAAAGAACATATCAATAACTACAAAAAACTTCACGATACTATATGTCCAACTATTATCGTTATGTCACAATAACCACTTTTACATTTTAATAATCTATATAGATAAAAGACGATGTATATGTAATTATGGACTCCAAACGGGTAGACCATTTTTGATGAAATTTTCAGACAATCTTTAGATTAGCCCAGCGGGTGATCTTCAGAAGTTTGGTACCGATCGGATCAAGAGAATTTTTTAAATTTCTTTTTGGGAAATACGATTTTTCTTCGATTTTTGAACATTCACAAATAAAAGCGATTGAATTCGCGCAAATTCAATACACGTTGAGAATTTAATGATAATGATTCTCATCTTTTATATCCTATATATTATATTTACACCCGGGCGAAGCCGGACTGGGCCGCTAGTATTCTATAAAGTTATGTTTACCTTTTGTTACGTTATATAATATTATGTTGTTAAGTTTACATTGTTACACTATTTTTTCATGCATGTATTCAATATCGAAATGTGATTTTCCCTATTAATGGATGTACTTATCTGTTGGGAAATAAATAATAAAAAAAAAAATAGATTATATGTAGGTATGATATTGGATGTATACTTCCCTATTTGAATAGGATTTTATCATTTTGTTCACAATTTCATGGGTTTTTAATTTTTTTCTAAAATAAAAGTAGAGTAAGTTACTCTTTATAACATCAGCTATCTGCCAGTGAGAGTCCCATCAAAATTGGTCCAGTCGTTTCGGAGATTAGCCGGAACAAACACACAGACAGAACCAAACTGACTGAAAACTGAAAATTCGCTCTAGGAATCTTTAAAACTGTACAATTGCAGACTACGTTACGATTTTATTTATTTGTTTAATTGAACTATAACTTCAGTAAAATTTATTAAAAAAGCAACTGTCGCAGTATGTGGACTTTGTAATCCATTGGCTATTATATACAGACACACAACTCATTAGTTCTGTAAAGTGTACTGTATTGTACAAAGTTTGGAATAATTGTCGATTTTATTTATATGTACATTTTGCACTCCCGAAGTCGAGCGTATGTTTCCCAGACCTATTTCAATCTCCACAAATTATTCGAAGTAACTGGTAGAGTTCGAGAGGCCAGTTTTATTTTTATTATTACTTTTTTTTTGTATTTTTGCACAACTCGTTTACCGAGACACGATATTAGAATGAAAGAGGCGATTTCGCAGAACAGAACCCAGGTGTTTTGCACGTTTTTGGGGAAGGTCCAAACCAGATAGACTTGAGATTGTTTGTTGGTCCCAACGCAAAGTGAATTATGTCCGATTTTTGGTAAAATAAGTCGTAAGGTAGCAGGAACTTACCATCTTAACAATTTACGACGGTCTTTACGTTCAAGAATCTAGAATGTGAAAGTTTGGTTAAAGTTCTTTTGAGAAATATTTCAATATTATTGAGTAAAGTTGTTGGAATATATCTCACTCCAGTCCTTTTATTTTACTAGCGGGGCCCGGTCCGGCTTCGCACGAGTAGCACTAATTATCTATAGCCATTAAAAATGAGAATCATTTTCATAAAATTCTAAACGTGTATCAGTTTTGCGCGAATTTAATTTTAAATGTTCAAAAATCAAAATCGCAAAAAAAAAATAAAAAAAATATTCTGTTGATCCGATCGCTACCAAACTTTACAGCGGTACCCGCTGAGGTAGTCTGGAGATTGCCTGAAAATTTCATCAAAATCGGTCCAGCCGTTTTGGAGTCCATAGGAAACATACATACACACATAAATTTGTATATATATCTATAGATAGATTTCAATAAATTACCGCCACTTAAAAATTGGTTTTCAATCACGCCAAAAAGTATAACTTCTAACACGCGCACCCATTTTTTTTATTTTCTTTAGACCACTTCTCTTTGTCGGTCACAACAGTCGATGTGCGTACAATTTAGTCAGTAAGTGCCCGACCAAGTTCAACTTACCGTTTGACCGACGAAAGACAGTCTAACCAAAAGAATGCGCATAAGGTCCCTTATTTCGGGAAAGGTGCATGAAAATAAACGAATGATTTATAGATAACACGCGTTGAGTTATAAACGCTCCCGTCACATTATGACATTCCAGTAGCCCCGACATATTTTAAATGCGGTAACGTGAGACGTTCCTTATGCAATACCCAGCTGTGTCGATGTTGATAGTTGATTGATGCCAGTGGTGTTACGGAATATAAGTAATTAATCGAAATTATGTAAAAATGAATCGGGGACAAACTGTACGAGGTGACGCAAAAAGCTCTTGTCACATGATGACATTTCAAAAACCCAGACACATTTTAATGCGGTAAAGTGAGACGTTTCTTATGCAAAATCCAGCTGTGTCAATATTGAGAGTTGATGGATGTCAGTAGCGTCACGACATATGAATAATGGACCGAACTTGTAAAAAAGATTAAAAGATTAAAATAGAATGGAGTGGACTCTTGGCCCAAATGCACCACATCCTGAAATGATTTTTGACCGAACTTGTAGTTGACGATATTTGTTATAAAGATTTGTGTGATTCTATATAAAAATGAGTCGATAATGTGAAAGCGTGTGATGTGCTTCCCGCGCCTATGATTTCATTAAATTCCGGCAGTTTTATTCACGTTTCGCACACATACGTTCTTTGGTTGGGCGCACAGTACAACTTCGTTCATGCAAACTGATATAAACAATGCTAACCGGTCCCCGTTCGTCGCTCAGCAATATACCTTCCATTGCCAGGCCTCGACCGTGAATACGTGGCGTGTACACAAAATAATATTATGTGCCTAGTGTTTTTTTTTTCATACACCGTCGTACCGAAGTCTTCACAAAACTAGATGACGGTCCAATGTCGGATTTAAAGGTTGTGGAGATCGCTGGGCAGTCGAGTCGGTTGGAACCAGTCTTCAATATGAACATTTCTGACAGCTGAAGATCTTTTCCCCGATAATACAATAAGCTGAATATATTTATTTTCATGATAAGGGAGCGTCTATAAACCAAGTAGCTCGATCAAGAGAGAGGGGGGATCAGTTCGAAAGCTACGCTGAGCTATGTGACGGGAGGGGGAAGTTGGAGTCAAGCCGCGTAATTTTTTTCGAGTATTTTATTTGGCACAATGAAAATAATTTGCAGAATAAGTTGAATATTTTGAAACAGAACCTCAAGAAGAAAAAGATCCTTTGACTCTAAGTGAAAAAAATACTTTCCCCATAATCGATAACTTACAGGAGTGGTTAAAGCCACCATTTGAATCAGAATGTTTATAACTATAAAAAATAATATAAAAAATAATATAACAAATATCAGTCTTGTTCATTTTAAAGCAAATTTTTTAATAGTTTGTTAACAGAAAACACAAAAGGTCTTCTGGATTTAATAATAATAAACTACTTACACCCGGAGGGGGGAATCATATGAAAGGCTATGTTAGGCTACATGAATGCAGGGAGGAGTTCCAGAGAGGCAGAAATAGGGCAACGTGGTTTATGGACGCTACCTAAAAGCATAACCACATAAATAAAACACAGTTTTGGCGATTTTAGTCCTCAAAATCATTTGGGGGCTCCCAGTTGTACGCTTGGCGAGGAATTTCCACGTTTTTTAATCTTAATAATAGGGATTCATGTCGTCCAATTTTCAAAAATAATGAGCTCTTATTATGGTGTTTATGCCTATGAAGTTTTAACATTTCTATGTAAGAATTCTGATTCTTTTGGCGATAAAGAGTCAAATAAATATGACACTCGAAACGCTGAGATTACTATTAAACACAAAACAGCGTTTTTTGAGAAATCTGTATAATATATATGGATAAAAATATTTAAAGCTTTACCTCATGAAATAAAATGTTTTAAAGACATTCAGTTTAAAAAAAGTTCGTAGTATATTTTGTAGGACTGTGCCTTATCATATTGCAGATATATTTTGATTGTTTTCATAATTGTATTTTGACTATGGTACCCACACTTGGCTCTACAATAAAAACTATTCTATTCTACGGATTTTCTTTGCTTTTTATTGCCTACATTCTAATAAGTTGGTTTTTGAATCCAGTGATTTGATCGCGTATCGATTAAATACACTCGTGTGAGAACTTTTGATCGGTAGTGTGTCCTGAGCATAATACGTACTATAAACACACGCTCTGTATGTCTATATGTCCGCCGCAGAGGAAGCCGTGGGTGTGCTATGTGAAATCCAGTCCCAATGTCAAGGCCAGTTGCGGAGGATTGCGACGATGTCGCGAATCCGCTTTATTTCGTCGCACCCGCAGCGACGGTCCGTTTTCCCTCTCCGAGCAGCGGGCAACGGCCAAAAAATAATTCGTTCTGCCGTCTTACTTAAAAAGCAAAAGGGAATTTCTGTATTTTACTTTAACGCAGGTTTCGCGGGGTCAAATCTTTAAGCGGCTTTTGAAGTTTAACTTCTTTAACGACGTATCTGTTTGAAAAAAGCAAGAAATCGAGAGGGGAAGTAGAATGTAACAAATTAAGGGGAAGTTAGTTAAGGACAGAAGTTTACAGTGCGTTGCATTTTGATTCGCAAAATAGTAAGACAAGGATGATGAACGGCTTGAATCTGACGTTTAAAACTACTAACTACTGAAGTACAAAATAATTTCTATAATTTGACGTACAAACGGTAGGAACTCATATATTTCATGTAAATTCAGAAAGGAAAATATTAATTATATTCTCTATTTTCAGATATCACCAATTTTCGGGTGTTAAATGTTGATATACTACAGACAATTCATATTATTTTTAAGGATTATTTATTCATATTTTCAATTTACTACTTGAAAATCCAGCGGATAACCAGTTTCCGGATTAGAACTGAGGGCTTGTGACATAAACAACGGCATCCTTAGACGAATTGACAGCAGATCCTCAGATTAACTGAGTGATCAATAGCCGTTTATCTATAATGAAGTGGCCGAAACGTCGACAGCGAATTTATCAATATAATTTCGAAACAGCTGGTGGTTGGTAATTAGATCACGTGCCAGCGAAATAGAGCACGTTCAAGGTTACCATTAAGAGTGACAGCAGCTCCCCTCGTCGGTAACGTCGCCGTTACTCAACAGTTGAATACTCGACTTGGCAAGCGTTCAAACTTCAAAGCGATATCGTCATTTCATTTCAGCGACCGCGAAACAAAATCACTCGAGTCCAAAGGTTTCTTAAATTTTTATGTGGGAAGACCATATTAATAAAAAAAAAACCCGGGTCGCAGTGCCAGAACCCTGCCGACAATATAGTGTATTTGATAATACAGGCAGTGTGGTTTTATTATGCGAACTTATGTTGGTTTTTGGGCAAAATAAAAAATTTAACTCCTTAATACACCCCTTAAAATAACATTTATTTTCTTAATTGCAATTATATTATCAATCGAACTTCTACACCAAATTATATACAACTTTCAGTAAATAATTCACTATCTGCAAAGTAGTGTTTTCATAAAATTTGTAAGTCCGGTCCTGTCGGGCAGATTTTATTTAAATTTTAGGGACACCTTTTAATTACTACTAAAGGGTTAAATGTCAATTTTGAAACGATTGTGAGAATTTTTTCGGTATTTTGGGGCCCAAAAACATTTTTCAACCCCTAAAAACTACCCTTAAAATGCCCCAATTACGCCCATTTTAAATAGGCTTCTTGCGGTGATGGATTTCAACACGTGGACCAAATTTCGTTAAAATCAATTAACTCTTTCGAAAGTTATTGCCCGCACATATATATATATATATATATACATATATAAACATTTTCAAAAATGGTGCCAAAGTGTTTAGGAGGTTATGAAACGTCGAGAAATTTTGGTCCGACCCCTAGGTCCCGCCATCCGACCAACGCCAATAATGTATGTTGCCTTATGGCAAATACACTAATAAGAGTTTGAAAAAACTAAAACATGAACTAAAATATGCAAAATAATTTGACAACAAAATTAGCTTTACTGTAAAAAGCGTGGAGTGCTTAATATCGGCAATACATTTTTTAGTTACTAGCTAATTATTGTAAACGTATAGCTATTATGAAAGTGGTCTATCTATAAAACTATCTGAATAATCTATGGCAACGACGCTAGACATTCATTCGTCAACGTAAGTTTCAAACTCGACAAAACGGCGATGATTCCTTTTTCCAACTCTTACAAAATCCGGCGTCGCTTCATTTCTGACCGAGTTTCATGGACTGTCCACATGTCATATTTTTTGAGCGTCAGAAAAGTTCGACATCGCACGCATCTGTTGTTTATAGCCATTCGCCAATTAGCTAAAATTAATACTGTTGCGTAGACCTCGGGCTGTTGAACTACAGCCTCCGGTAAATTACACAAATTATCCCATATTTCGGGAGCGCATCGCGTTATGTAGTAGGAGAGTTGTTGGACATTTTTGGGTAGGTATTTGAGGCACTGTGAAAATTTGTACAATACCTCTTTAGTAATATCCGAATACAAACATACAGACATGGCTGAAGGGTACGGGGCTTAATCGACCCTCAAATTTTTAAAACCCTTGAGCCATTTTGAAATTTTCATACCTTTAAGGAGTTGAAAAATAAAAGTCAGATTTCCTAATCGGGTCTAAAACTTAACCAGATGTTTGCAAAATTATATTTGTGAAAAATTTTAAAAATATATTTGAGGCACGTTGAAATTCAAACAGAATAATATTGGTAACTAAAAATAGATATATTAAAAAAAACAGGTCGTTTCGGAGTGACATTCTATCTGCCAGGTGATGCAAATTTCAGGGTCGGTTAAGCCCCGCTACCCTTCAGCCAGGTATGTGTTTTTGTATTCGGATATTACTAAAGAGGCATTGTACACATTTTCAGTGCCTCAAATACCTATCCAAAAATGTCTAACAGCTCTCGGGCTAATAGAAGAAACGATTGTATATGAAAAAATTGAACACCGCGTGTTCAAACAACCGAGCCAAACATTCGCAGATATACCAACATACTAGACGTCAGAATTTGACAGTGACCTTGGCGCATGTAGTATTCGTCTATATATTTTAGAACTTGGCGAAACAGATGTATAAAAATATACCTCCTTAGAGTCAAAATGCCTGTTTACCATTGATTTTGGTTTCCGTTCATTGTGGAACGCAGCCCTGCGTGTGTGTGTGAGAGAGAGATATTGCAGATTATAGACGCTCGACAACTGAGATCATTAGTAGTGGTACATAACTCCAATTGCTTGATGCACCAAAACCCGCGTAACGCGGAAGATAGTTCCGATAAGTTGCTGCACTATACGAAACAGCGCTAAACGAGGTCATCTTAATACGTAAATGGATCGATAATAGACATAAGTGAAACAGAACCGAGAATAAAAAAAAATGTTAGTTTTTTTTTGTTTAATTTTGTAACATTTATTGTTAATTACTTTTTATCACATGAATTATAGATTTATTAATAGCTACTATCGATTTTTGTTCATAAAAACATTTATGAAAATCAAAAGTTCGGTAAGAAGTTATGTTTGTGATGAGGAAGGTTCCTCATTTGACATTATTTTGTTTTTTGTGAAGAAGTCATCTAATGTCGTTTGCCTTTTTCTGTTTCGTTCAACAAGCTGTTGTCAATAGCAAGATATTGCATCAATGACACTTCATCTAGCCTTTGAACTTCTGTCAACATTTGAATCATTCTGTATAAACTAATCCATAATTTACGTTATAGTGGCTAAGCTTTTTTTTTAGAAACCGCACAAAACTGAAACAGCGTTTGCAAGATGTTACATCAATGACACTTCGTCTTGCCTTTAAATTTAAATTGCAATATGTAGTGATGCATTATCTATATTCTATAGGACATACTGTACGTGTTTTTTTTATCATAATAAAGTAGCACAAAGTTTTAATATTGAGAGTGGTCACGTCGTCGACGAATTGCGTGGGAAAAACAATCCACCGTTAAAAAAAACTCGTTTTCATACGAAACTGTTAAATAATTGAATCAATCGATTATCTTCTATTTATAACGATAATATATAAATATACCGTGCGGCGCCTATATTTATGAACATAAAATAATCAAGATCTTATCAATATATTATTTTCAACGTAAAGTAAATCAACAAAACCAGTGACATAAACAAGAAAAAATTCCGCAAATCAACACCAAATCAAAATAGTAGATTACGTAATATCTAGGTACAAGATACACGAATATATAAGGCCATTTAGATCAGGTTACCCCGTTAATGGATGTCGTCAGCTGGGAGACCGTTCAATATTTTTATATCAACGATGCAATATCTATTACATCTATAATAACATAATCACTTAAAAATAAACGACATCACAAATATGAGTTGAGGCAGGATTCGAACCCACGACAGTCCGGTCAAGAAGCCAGCACGCTAGCCACTGGACCACATTGTCCTCTGCAATGTCATGTTAATTTAACATAGTTTTTTCACTTAAAAACAACATTTTTGTACACATATTAATAAAAACAAATAAAAAAAAACTTGAAAATTCTACACAAATTATTATTAAATTATTCCATCCTCAGGAATATAATATGTTTTATATTCCTGAGGATGGACTTATTGTCCGAAACTATCGTCGAGAAATAATTTAAAAATAATGTTTGTAGAATTTTAAAGTGTTTTTTATTTACATATTTGTTATTATTAATCATGTTCTGCAAAGTGCCGAGTGAAAAATCAGTGTAAATTATATATTAATAAAAGTTTAGCTTCAAAAGCGATTTATTTCTATGTAGATCAATACTTTGTTTATACATTCTCCATGACAGGGAGGTTCACAACGACATTATACTGTTCCTGCATGTAAAAAAACTGTATAATCACAATCTAAGGTCATTGTTGAATCAAATTTTTTGACAACACTTCAATGCAATCCAGCTTTAGCCTTCCAATTCCGAAATTTTGTGGTTCCGAATTCTGATCGATTTTAACGTTCCCCGCGATATTATTATTACCGAAATAAAATATATAGATCAGTAGTTCTAGTGATATATCCTAAAATATTCATCTAAATTAAATAGTGTAAAGGGCAATATTGGTCAAAATTAAAGACTTAAGATGACTAACATATTTATTTAAATATGGATTTATATTACGTCGGTAAAAGCACCTTGGCAAATAAAGCATTTTTTTAAATCAATTTTGAAAATTAAAAAATATATTTGAGTTGATATCGTCCATTATGTTAATATATATTTATGGTTAGCGGGTACTTGGACATAAATAGATAAAATTTATAAAACTTAGGATTTTTATTTATTTATTTCCAAGTTCCCGCTAACCATAAATATATATTAAAAAATATTTTTTTTTGACGTCATTTAAAAACGGATGAAAGCTCTCAGTAGGGACGATTTTTTCAGATTTCATTCACTAATATCATCATACCGGTAGCTTATTTTCGCAAAATGTTCATAAATTATAGCCTATAACCTTCCTAGATAGTCCTTCTTTTTATTGGTGAAAAACGTATGAAAATCCGTACAGTAGTTTCTGAGATTAGCCTGGAGTAACACAAAGTCAGTGCGGCGGGGAACCTTATAATATGTAAGAATAACATTTTTCTTTATCAATAAAAAATGATTAGTTTGGCCCGTTTTTTCCTGAGTTTGGTATAAATCGTATTTAATAATAGTATTTTTTTAAATTAAGTGTGATTTTTCTGTTTAAAATAATACAGCTTGGCAAACTTTATGAACATTTCTATCTACATAATTACATTTTTTTAAACGCTTGTTCCAATATTGGAACACTCGAAAAAATGGGTTAAAAATCGGTCAATTACAATTTTTTTTATAGAAAATCTCGCGACCCCGACATTGGAACTATTAAATCAAATCCCGGTTATACAATATTGACACCCACACATTTCTTAAGAATAAACAGTATGGACGTTCATTTGATTTTAAAATGAAAAAAAAATTGTACGTACAACATCCTGCATCCAACTATCCATTTTTGCAGATTCAAAAAACAAACTATTTCACTGTGTTTTCAATTTTCAACCCGCATTTTCAAAAACACAAATACGTTCACAACGACTTCATTGCAAAACTGCGCATTGTTCAAGAAATTAAAACACGATTCGCACTACCAGAATTTTGTTTTCGATATTTAGAACAATTAAGCATCAACAGTACGTTAAAAAAATTTACACCCGACCTACGTCGTGTAAACACTAATAACGACTGACGCACCACGTGCCGCCACGCGAAACAAATGAAAGCCGTAGACGCTCGGCAAATGTCGGAGTTTGTTAGTCGTCAACTTTTTTTTTCATTCGATAAAATAACTAATCGTGTGAATATTAATACGAGTATAAGTTCTGCTATAACAATTACGTAATTTCACTACGGTACAATAATTGACCTACTCATTTTACCAGAAAGCTGCCGAATGACAGAAAAACAATGCGTTCAAGGCTTATTTTTGCATAGTCACATTTTATTGCGAATATTTTAGTAGAACTAGTGAATCCGTGCGAATATTTTGCCTCGTTAGTGGTCAGTTACGTAATATAAATAGGGTGGAAATAAATTTTAATCTATTCAGAGACTTCAGCGCCACTACGTCACTTAATATTACCGACAACTGTTAAAATAAATAGATTGCCACCATATGGCAAAAAATATTTTTTTGTGACGTAACTACAAATTTACGGTTTTCGGATTTTTCCCTTTACTTGTGCTTAAGACATTGCTTCTTGCCAAATTTCATGATTCTAGGTCAACGGGAAGTACCCTATAGGCTTTGATTCCCTTGTGAGTGTCAAAATATCCGGCATAAACGACCGTATCTTTTGGTTGCGTTGACTTAGAAGTTTGGTATTTTTACAGCTCCAAGGGATTGCAGACCTGACTATTTGTATTAATTTCTACTTGATATCTCCACACATTCCTGAGGCAAACGGTCTTGACAGACAGGCAGACACAGACGGACAAGGAAGTGATCCTATAATGGTTCCTTTTTCCTTTTGAGGTACGGAACTCTAAAAACGAAGTATATTAACTTTTTTTCTTTTTTGTCCTTGGTAATTAATACAAAATTGATTTGTCGGGAAAAAGGACTTTTTAAGTAAACACTTATTTGTTATTTATAGTGACGTTTCGCTCCTTGCTTGGAACTTTTTCAAGCTTTAGAACTGTAATTGAATTTTTAAAATACAATTTATAA
Source organism: Venustoraphidia nigricollis (assembly GCA_034508555.1). Lineage (NCBI taxonomy): Eukaryota > Metazoa > Arthropoda > Insecta > Raphidioptera > Raphidiidae > Venustoraphidia > Venustoraphidia nigricollis. The sequence goes on along the minus strand of JAVRKA010000125.1, from coordinate 345,735 downwards.
ATTTACAATTGAAATATAAAATATCAAAATTAATTATACACACCTATTAATTAAATGTTTAGATCAAGTAAATATAAAAGCTAAAATATTTTAACTTTTATATCTACTTGATCTAAACATTTAATAGGTGTGTATAATTAATTTTGATATTTTATAATATTTCAATTGTAAATTTATAAATTGTATTTTAAAAATTACAGTTATAAAGCTTGAAAAAGTTCCAAGCAAGGAACGAAACGTCGCTATAAATAACAAATAAGTGTTTACTTAAAAAGTCCTTTTTCCCGACAAATCAATTTTGAAGTATATTAACTTCTCTACAAAAAAAAATTCTAAACATTTTTCCGTGCTGTAAGCAACGGTTATCAGACCAATACAATAAGCTACGTCGTAAAAAAATATCACTAAACTACCGATATCTATGAGCCACGTGATCAACGAATGCACCCGAAATATAAAAAAATCACAACTTGCATTGGGTCCAACAACAAAACCTTGACCTATCCATTTTATCTTTGTCATGGGAAATTACGATTTTTTTTTATGAATTTAATTACAGTATTTTCTACCTACGAACGTTGTTTTAACCTATGTTAACATGCGTTTAACAATTAACATATTTTTTTGCACAAATGCCTTTTCGAAACATTTCCTATTTTTATCAAAATTCAGCTTGAAACGCTCTTTGGATCATGGAGGATGAAGTCATCAGGTGTCCCGAAAATTAATGACGGTAAGGGTACGTAAAATATTTACACGCGGCGCTGTTAGCTATAAGATCCCGACTCAAGTGCATTCCTTCTTCACAGTCTCTATACGGTTCTACGAACGAATCTACGTCAACTGCTGTAAACTAATCAATTACTTTTAAATTTAGTTTATTTCTATTTTCAAAAAAAGTACTCCGTCTATTTGAGGTCTTATATAGCTTCAGCGCCTCTACCGTTGGAAAACTAACCCTTATTTTCATCACAATTGAGTTTAGATGGCGATTGCATGGGGCATAGTTTCCATTCTCTCGTATACCATATGTTTTCAATGTAGAATAAGCCCTTTGTAGTCCGGTGTGTGCAATCCAATATTTTAAAAATTTAACAAATTTAAAAGTTTAACAACGAAATTAAACAGCTCTTGCTTATTCGACTCTCGTTGTACTATTTTGAATGAATAAATAAAATAATAACTTTGAATGAATTTTGAATTTTAAATTTTTCGAAAAATATGTTAATTAATTCACCCTTTCAATGGTGAGAGTTAAACATATATAAATATTAAACGTCATCAAAGGTTTGACCTTGGGTTAGTGATCGGTGGGAAGGTCAATTATTTATATATAAAAAAATGTTATCTGGAAAAAACGTGCCTGGTTCTATTCTATTTTTTTCCCTTTTCTTTGAAAACTATTACATCTTTTATATACGGAGTGAATTAAAATAGAACATTTTAAGGACGTATTCCGGAGACAATATAAACATTTCAGATTCTGAAATTTTTATTCAGACGTTAGAAGTGTAGATTAAGCAGGAGCGGGGGCCGCTAGTTAAAATACAAAATCGTTTTCGAGTAGTACTTGGCGATGATTAGATAATGCGGGGCATCATGACGATGGCGTGATCCTGAAACCTTATCGTCGCAGATAATCCCAGGTCACGGTCTCTGTCATGATTATTATTCCAACGTATCACGCAGAACACGAATTATTATCAGTAATCGAACAAATTACGCCAATCGTGCCTCTTTACTGACTGCACTGATGTGCAATAGACGCTATCATCTTAATTATCGAACGCCTATAATCCTAAAATTCAAATGACGATACGTTTTATGTCCGGTTGCACCGTTTTCAGATTACAAGTCACAGTTAAATTTTGTACATATCAATCAACCACCTTCGAACCTGGTTGCATTTACGCCAATCGCGTCTCTCTATTGACTGTACTGATGTGCAATTGACGCCATCATCTTAATTATCGAACGCCTATAATCCTAAAATTCAAATGATGACCCGTTTTATGTCCGGTTGCACCGTTTTCAGATTACAAGTCACAGTTAAATTTTGCACATATCAATCAACCACCTTCGAACCTGGTTGCATTTACGCCAATCGCGTCTCTCTATTGACTGTACTGATGTGCAATAGACGCTATCATCTTAATTATCGAACGCCTATAATCCTAAAATTCAAATGATGACCCGTTTTATGTCCGGTTGCACCGTTTTCAGATTACAAGTCACAGTTAAATTTTGCACATATCAATCAACCACCTTCGAACCTGGTTGCATTTACGCCAATCGCGTCTCTCTATTGACTGCACTGATGTGCAATAGACGCTATCATCTTAATTATCGAACGCCTATAATCCTAAAATTCAAATGATGACACGTTTTATGTCCGGTTGCACCGTTTTCAGATTACAAGTCACAGTTAAATTTTGTACATATCAATCAACCACCTTCGAACCTGGTTGCATTTACGCCAATCGCGTCTCTCTATTGACTGTACTGATGTGCAATTGACGGCATCATCTCAATTATCGAACGCCTATAATCCTAAAATTCAAATATAATAACACGTTTTATGTCCGGTTGCACCGTTTTCAGTTAAATTACAAGTCACAGTTAAATTCTGTACATATCGATCAACCAGTTTCGAAACTGGTTGCATCGTCTTTAGGATAAATTTTTAGTACTAATTGAATTTTATACTGACTCGCCATACGCAGGTTCAGTTGCATCACTTTTAGTTAACACTCCAATGGTGGCACTGGATCTGAGAGACCCACGCGATAGTAACAGAGAAAGGCTGCTCAAGTACCAAAAAGTAATATTATAAACAATAAGTAGTGTAAATGTTTTTAGTACAAATTTTAATAAACAGTTTCTGAAAAATAAGGCTTATCTATCATACCATTTCCCCAGACAAAATTAGACAGAATATTCCTCAATTATGATTGGTTGTCGTTTACGGATCTTAGAGATCCAACGCCACCAAGTATGTCACTATAAGGGGCGCCACCATTGAATTATTAAAATCAGTTAAATTTTGTACTAACTAGCAATTTTTAAAGTTTTAGGTCTGGATTTTGCATAGTTTTCAGTTCTGATACCCTGATAGCCTCGACTGCATTTCATGTGCAATCCTTAAAGGATTCCCCACCCACAAACGAGTTCTTGAATTTATTTATTGCAGATTATAGACGCTCCATAACTAAGGTCAATAACGTCTAATGTAGTCGATAAGCGTAGGTGCGATTCGAACCCACGACAATTCGATTCAAAGACCAGCACGCTAAGCGTTACACCAAGCTGTCTTCCATGTCCTTGAAGTACAAAATAAACATTTTCCATATCTGTATTTACTCGAAGGCGACGGAGCCTAGTCAAGCTCAAGCCGATTGAGGCAGGACATTGAAGGACGCATCGGACAGATGCACGCATGCGTCGCGGCGCTTCGTCCGGGAATTGGCCTTGAACTTAAACAATTGCCTGTGTTGTTGATGCGACATCCCAGTCAGTACAAATATATTGTGCGTAGATATATATTTACTGTGTGTCAGCCCCAGCGCCGGCCCTAGCCCTTGATCAAGGTAGAGCGAGATTGTCTTTCAGCGCCCTTTGGTTGACGCTTTCATTTCACGTAAATTGTACGTTGGTTTTATATAAGTTCCAAACTTTCAAAAAACAAATTTTATTGCAAACATCAACACTTGTTGAATTTAAATTTAATGAAGTAGCTTTAATTAATTATTATACTAATTCTGCTTCTTTAACATTAAGAAAGTTCCTACCGCTATATAATTAAATTAGTATTTGGAGTTAGTTTCAATCAGTCACAAATTATAAAATCTTGTTTTTCGCAATTGGTTTTTTGGCGCCCCTTGTCATCTGGCGCCTAGAGCGACAGCTCCAATTGCTCTACCCCAGGGTCAGCGCTGGCCAGTCCGAAGCAAGTTTTAAGATGGAGCAAAATCAAATTATGGAGCCCCCTTGCTTGCCCCTAATATATACCACAATCATAATATCGAAAAGCAAAAAAAATATTTTTTTTTTATTTTTCTTTACCACGAGGCTCCGCCTGGAACTTGGAGCCTGGAGCGGTCGCTCCGTTCACCCTTTGGTAGGGCCAACCCTGTATTTACAGTATATCAACGATTCAATCTCGACATTTTATATATTGAAACATAAACTTGAAACAGGATCTGCGTTTCTTTATTGAAATACTTAAAAAAAATGTGTTATCGTGTTTTTACCACAGACACTTCGTAACTAAATCTAAATTTCGTCACGTTTATTTTTGAACTTTCAGCGTTCAACTCGTAAAAGAAATCGATTAAATTTATAATTATTTATGACAACAAAAAAACAGGCTATTTTTATGAAATATACCGCGGCTCTGCACGCGATTGAGTTGATACAATGTTTTGTAGTCTGCTCGGCAGCGACAACAGTAGTGGAGTTTTCGGCTCGATCGTACTGTCACGCGGGGCTGCACCCCGTTTGGGAGTAGCAACAGTAGTGAAACAAACAAACATTAATTTAATAAGAATGAGAACTTTTTTTTGGGTCAGAAACCTTCGCAACAACTCACCAAAGTTTCATCGTAATCGGATGAAAGGAACGCATAGGAGACAATCAAACAAACCATGAATTTTATATCTAAGGATTATGTAAGCTTATTTATGTAGCAAAGTTCATCTTGAAATAAAAAAGTAAATCATTAACGTAAATTATTCACTTTAAAAACAACATTATAAAAATGAAAAACTACTGTATTTGCAATTTGCAACTTTGAATTGTACAAAAAAATATGTAAATAATGATAACCTTTTTGTCGATTAAATATAATGTAATAATATACTTTGTAATATTCAAAAAATTATAATTTATAACTATTAACAGAACAGCCGAGGTCGAAGCGATGACGTTTATACAGTTGAACTTTTCTAACTCGAATCTGAAGTGAAATCCAGTTATGGTAAAATTCGAGTTATGAAGTACAAATATGTAATCAATTAATCCAAACGCGGTATAAAAATTCGACTTAGACAATAATTCTCGTTTTGGAAGTTCGATTTAGGCAAGTAGAATTGTAGGTATGTCCTTTCCATACCTCATTTGATACAAATCCCTAGTTTCGAAGTCCTAATCTGATAACTGGTGAAAGTATCAATTGGATTTTCAATTTAATATGAACCGATATTAGGCCTATAAATTACTAGTCATAAATAAAAAATTAAAAAAATATATTTGAGACCCTTACTACAAGCCCTTTCATTTGATATGTCACACGGTACACTTTTGCAAAACTTTCTTTTTTTAATTTCCTAATTTGCCCCCCAAAAATGATCCCATGTTCAAAATTCATTTCTTTACGTTATGCGTCCGTGTTTGGGACACAGAATTAATTTCTGTGTCCCAAACACGGACCCATAACGTAAAGAAATGAATTATTCATATATGTACGAAATTTAAACTAAATCGATCTAGTAGTTTCGGAGTAGATTGGCTGTGACAGACGGACGAACAGACAGACCCGCGAGTGATCCTATAAGGGTTAAGTTTTTTTCTTTTTGGGTACGGAACCCTACAAATTGCATTTTTCCAAATAAAAATATTTTAATGTCTTTTTTTAAGACCACTAATTATCATTTAAATTTAGCACCAATTCAATTTTTAATTAATTTTTTCAAAAGCAAATTTAAAATCCAATGACCCATTCTCGGATTAGAACCTAGAAACTGGGGGCTTGCAATGGACGAGCTATAAATAACAGCGTCGCTACACGCTCAGTTCTTTCAAATAATTAGTACTGAATTAACTATGACAAATTCAGTGTTAAACCTATCAGATAGCTCTATTCTGTAACTGATGGTGGAAGTGACGGGTCTCACATATTGATATGCGTCTATAAAATTAAGTTCTCAGATAGTTCTCGAAAAGAACAATACAGGCAGTCGTTTCGTTGTGATAACCCGAAACACTGGGGGTATAATCATAAAAAAGATGAATTTATTCAAAATTTCAGTTAACATTTGTACACGGTGGGAGTGACGGGTCGATTTATTTCAAAAAAGAAGTATATCGATCAACAAATCAAATTGAAATGTGATATTTCAGTGAGTAAATTTCGAATATAAAAAAATCCAAAGTAACTGCGATAAAAAAACGACGCTATTTTTCATTTACATATCTATAGGCAGATTGATATATCGTCTTCAAAAAAAATGGAGCGTGTATTTATGTTCGCGCGGCAGAAGTTATACTTCTTTGGCGTGATTGCGATAATTGATACTCACATTTTCGTTAAAGATGTACATTGATGAAATAAAATAGGATGTCTAGGGAGATGATAAATATATAGTTAAAAATTAGCCTGTTCACTTCGAGTAGTACTTATTTACATTGGATAATAGGTGGACAACTCCATCAGCACATTGTAACACAGAAATGAGACGTGTCATCTATGAATACAAAGTAAAACTATACTGCATCGAAGAATCGACTTTATCGACGATTTCAACGTTGCCGATACACGTAGTACATTCATATTAAATTAACAGCTAACTTCATGGTGTCTCATTTTCGTTGCATGTACGTGCGCAACTTCCGTAATAGAGAAAATTTTACCCTCAATGAGTCACAAGATGTATAATGAAAAAAAAAATAAAAAAACTAAATCCCATAAAAGCACCCCAAGTATGATTGCTTCATACACACTTAGATTCAACAACAGCCTGTATACTTTACACATTATTATTCACAAGAAGACAACGAAATTCCCCTACAGGAAATACGCCGAATATTTCAATAATAATCAAGAACTTACGAACACCAAACCACTATTACATAACTGCAAGCTACAAAAAAAAAGATTATTGCGTAACAATTATTTTATCCCTTTTACAGCCACCATAATTATTTTAAAACACAAAAAAACTTGTATAAACAACTACAGCTTTTCGGTCCGGCTTCGTCCGGGCAGATTTTAGTTCGACAACGAAATAATCATAACAAGCTCACACGTCACTACAGCTTAGACCAATTGGTGGGCAACCTTTTTTTAACACGGACCAGAATAAACTTTGCGTTTTTTTCTTTTAGTTAATGACACATTCTTGTGACGTCACATGTCAAAATCCAAAGTATTACAACACAAAACTTTAACTGTAAACGAAAATCTTAAAAAAAAATATTCTTATTAATTAAAAAAATAATAATTTTGGAACTGCTGTTCTAGGTTCAGAATTGAAAAATATGTGACGTCACACCAGGGAGTGGGGGTCCCACAAATGAGACTACCTGTGACCAGGACGGCGAGGGGGGGGGATAAAAAAATGCGCGTGACGTATTTTATGGATGGCCTCTAGTTTCTGAGTTGCTTTTTATTTATTTTTATTTGCTTTGATTTTCCTGCGCGTTAAATATTATATAATTATAAAAAATGTTCACTGCGCGTAGGCAAACGCGTTAATATTATAGTTGATATTTTTTTTTACATAATTCCAAGAACGCCGTTCGTTCGCTTCGCGTTTTTAATTTACATTTTAATTTTCCCAATGTAATTATTATGCAAGAGTTACACTGTTGCCAACTGAAAACGATAAAAAAGTTATATACAGTGAAACGTTACGTGTAATTCGACAATTATATGAAATCACAGCTGTTGGATATACATTATAATATTGCATATATATACATAATATAACATATATAAACATTTCCAAAAATGGTGCCGAGTTGCTTAGAATGATGTGAAACGTCAGAAAATTTTGCTCCGACCTCTAGGTCCCGCCATCCGACCGACGCCCATTTTGTATGTGCCATATTATGGCAATTACGCTAATAAAGAAATAGATTGTATTTATAAATAAAGTTTTTGTTTGTTTTGGATTAGGAAAGTCGCGTGTGGTCTGAAAAATATAGAGTATTTATTTTTATATCAGAGTTGAAATCTCTGACGTCCATAACTTTCCTGGGTCAAGGTTATCACAACTGTGTGAAATTTTCAAAAATACACTATTTTTTTAAAACCGTTAATTGACATAGTTCATCATTTTTAATTTAGTGGGATGCAAAAAATTACCACTATATTATAAAAAGATGTAATAATCATTAATAAAAAACGAAAATACACCGTATAAAAACACAAAAACAAAGCAGTGTGGCCCATGGGGGGATCGAACCCGCGACCTTCGCGTTATTAGCACGACGCTCTAACCAACTGAGCTAATGGGCCAGCTTGTCACCGACGTCTTACAAATAGTAGCCGAGTATACGTCATTGTTTAACGTTTCTTACGCTTACGCGTTAAATTTGTCCCGAGTCGCTTATTAATGTCACTGTTTACCAGCTGTTCAATATGTTTCTTTTTCATCCGAATAACTCTAGCTTACGAGCACCATATACGTTTCGGAAATTTCTAATTTCTATCTAAAATCTTATTCAATCTTTGATGTTAATGCTTACAAAATTAAACTATAGAAATATGTACCAATCTTCCCATATGACTTTTAGTCAAATTTTTACAGTATATTTGATCTAAATAAACGATTTCAAATAATAATAATAAACTTCATTTGGCGGAGTTCAGCCGTAGCTGATCTTCCACTCAACCATTTACAATACAAAATGTCAATTATAAACTGAACAAAATAAAATTCAATTTTGTTAAAATAACAATCTAATCAAATGAAAGCTAGAAAAATAATAAAAGTTTTACACAAATTCTTATACAAAAAAAAATTAATTTGAAAAAAATTATTGAGCAAGCCAAAATCAGTATTTTTAACATAAATGTGTAAAGCAAGGACTTCAAAATGTTAATTTGCCTTCCCGTAATTCGAAATCTCGTGACGTGCTGTAAAAAATATTGACGAATATCACGTTTTTCAGATTCAATTTTTAGGGCCAAAAAAATGTTTATTGAAATTTTTAAGCAGCAAGCCAAATTTTCTAAGCCTTAATGCTTAATCACAGTTAGTAAAACAGTAATAAAATGAATTTTGTTACCATAGTTCGAAATTTCTCGAGAGAATATTTTAAAATCTGAGGGATCAGTGTCACACTAAGAAGTATAGCTTCAAGACTTTTTTTGGGCAGAAATACAAAGATTCACGGTGACGTTGAATATCATAAACGAATGCATTATTTTAGTGCGGAGTTGCTAGACGCCGGGGTTTGGATATGTCGAATCGACATATTTGGGGGACATTTGTTGTACATAGGCAACCTTGACCTCATACACCCCATGTCGTCAGTTTTGTCAAAATACAGCGCATATAATATTACTACCGACCCGGCCCGGCTTCGCCTGCGTAGATTAAATTTTGATATCTAAAGACTCCTTTTAAAAAACTGGCCAATTGCAAGTCGGACCACCGTACAATACCATCATATATATTAATACGCTAAGGTTAAGATGTTTGCCTCCCTTTTTCGAAAAAAACCTCACAATTACTCCACATAAATTTTGTATCATTTTATAGATAATTACTTGCTCTATGTGTATCAACAATTACAAAATCTATTATTGTTTTTATTTTTGCAAAATAATTAATTATAACAATTATACATTTATTCAGTATATGCAGCAATGCTGCCATCTGACGGTTCTAACTTTGAAACAACGTCAACATGATTGACGGTCGGTAATTTTTTTTTGTTTAATTTTTAATCAAAATTCACGTATAAATACTTTTCGTATGGCGGCGCTTCAGCTCAACGTTTTCGATACTTGCGCCTCTATATGACAGTTTTAGAAAAATATTTTCTTGAACCGTCACTGAGCTTCGTAATGTAATACAACAAAAAGAAGAATGTTATAAAGAGTGTGAGAAATTAGAAACGAATTTTAGTGCGAATTATTCGCACAGGTACCGCTAGTTAACTTTATTTTACTATAAGTTTGTTATAACTAAACATATAAAAAGCAATTTATTAACGACAGTTTCCACATTTTACTTTCTAAAACATTTTAACGATATCCAGAGAGATGTCGCTAGCGGTACAGGCGTCATGGCTCTCAGTGACTAATTTTTAACTTTATTTTATTTTTATTATTTGTTGTTATAGCGGCCATAGTGTATACCCATCGCAGTTCAAAAGATACAGCCCTGTGACAGACGGACGGACAGACAGACAGAGGAGCCTTAGTAATAGGGTTTCCGTTGGCACCCTTTGGGTACGGTACCCTAAAAAAGCTGTTTAATTGCGGGATTTCGCTCAATTCGTTTGTTCAATTTAGACTCAATCTGGTGACAGAAATTTGTAACTATAAACATATTACACTTTACATGCTGTGAGTATATATTAAAAATGGCGGATTCGACATTAAACTGTGCGCGCATATGTCAAAGCCCAGTAAGTTTTGTTTTTTATCACGGTCGTAATTTTGAGTCACAAAATACGCGACTTTTTAAAAATCTTTTTTTATATGATTTAGAAGCTTGACTATGTGATTGTAGACCTTGATATTTGGTATTAATTTCACCTTGATACCTCTACGCGGTCCTAAAAATGCTTCACAGACAGATGGGCAACAAACTGTTAAGCCTTGGTGCCTTAAAAACGCATGAGATAATGTGAGGTCGGTGATTATTATATAAAAGTATAATAACCCGCAACGAACACATTTCTGTTTTGTTTTTGTCAACATTGCATTGCGACACAACACAACAGAGAAATGTGTTACCAGGTTAATTCTCTGATAGACGAAAATTAAATACGGCCCTGCACACAAAACCCCGATCTTGCGCAATATTAGTGTTAGTGCGTCGTTCGCAACTCCGCACTACGTCAGGCTCAATATTTGGACGATCAATATTCCGGCATGTATCTACGTATTACAAAATACAGTAAGATCCCGCTTAAGGTAGTTGTCGTGGTACAATATTGTCAAAAAGTTATAGATTATACGCGCCATAAAAGTATACTAGCTTGTAGCTAAGTGATCCATAATTTGTACGCAAGACTGTACCCGTGGAAACGTAACCCATATAGTATTCATATGCATGTATACTTTTCTATAAATTGTTGAACTTTAAACCGTTATTTATAAATAATTAGACGGTCAAAAAATTTTTCTTATTTTTTTTAAACTCATAACAAATGCATTGAAAGACTGTCAGTTTTTGGAAAGTTTCTGACAGTTAGCTCTTTTTTTATAAATAAGAAACTGGTTCAGAATTACAGAGATCGTATACAATCAATGTTAACTATCCAATTTTTAATTGAATTTATCTCGGATTATATACGGTCGATCGACTTCAAATTTTCAGGGTAATTGTATTATCATGTCCTTAATAAGTATACAAAAATTAAGAATTTTCTGACGGTGTGCCTTAACCACGACAACTACCTTAACGCGGGAGATACAATAAGTTCCTGCGCTATACGAAACAGCACTAAGCAGATAATACGCATACGTGAAACAGAACCGAGAATAAGAAAATCTGTTAGTTTTTTTTTTTTGTTTAATTGTGTAACATTTTTTGTTAAAGAATTTGTATTACATTAATTATAAATTTATTTATTGCTAATATCGATTTTTGTTCATAAAACATTTATGAAAATCTAATAAAAGTTCGAGTAAGAAGTTATGTTATGTCGTTTGCCTTTTTCTGTTTCATTCAGCAAGCTGTTGTCGATAGCAAGATATTGCATCAATGACACTTCGTCTTGCCTTTGAACTTCTATCAATATTTGAATCATTTTGTATAAAGTGATATATAATTTTCGTTATAGTGTCTGAACTTTTTTTTCTTAGAAACCGCATAATACTGAAACGGCGTTAAGCTAAGCAGCGTTAAGTAAGGTTTTACTGTATGTTTAAGGAACCTTATTTCTAAATTGAATCTACCTGAAGCGAAAAAATCGATTCGACTTTTTTTACACGACGTCCGACTTCGAACTAATAATTTTTTTCATTTAACATTTAATTTACTAGCTGCGCTTATTTGACCTTAAATTCAATCATTCCTAGTCTATATTACTTATACATCTATGGTACTGTATACAGTTTCACTTTCACTGGAAAGAAAGTGACAACGGCGCCTGGAGCGACGCGGTGTGGGCAGGCAAGTAACTACGCCACAGTGCGCGGGTGGCAAATACGCAGATAGTACATCCGACACATGCATGTGTTTTGCATTGAAAAAAAAAACAAGTGTTCGACAAGTCGTGTTTTGTTTTGCAAATAACTTTCTTCGAAATTTTAGCTGTACTAATTTTTAGGGTTCTGTACATCCGATTAAAAAACGGAGCCCTTTTTTAAGATCACTCTCATCTCCGTCTGTCACAGCTCATTTTCTACGAATCTTCTGGACGAAAAAAGTTGAAATTTGATACATATATAGAGTTAAATGAGTCAATCACTGACGTATAGTGTAAATAAACTAATTCCGATTGTGGGGGTTAATTTCAGGTGGCTCCACTACTGTTGTTGCTATCGTGTTTCATCTCAATCGTGTACATCTCTAATTTTGTAGCTTTACTAATGACTAAACTACAACTATACTGAACTATCCTACACAGTGACTCCCGATATTTTTAGGTAGGTATCTCTTTAGCAAAAATTCTGGGTAACCTTGATATAGGTTATATAGATAGATATATATTTCTTCGCGTAGCCATAAAGGAAGCGAAAGTCAAAAGCAATTCAATAAATATAGGTACGTATAATATAATTAACATTAAGAATAAAAACCCGGGTCGCAGTACCAAAACCCTGCCGACAATATAGTGTATTTGCTTGTATAGGGCCGTGTGGTTTTATACTTTTATTATGTGAAATTAAATTTGTTTTTGGGCAAAATAAAAAATTTAACCCCTTAATACACCCCTTAAAATAACATTTTTTTCTTAATTGTAATATTATTATCAATCTAACGTCTACACCAAATTAAAAACACCCTTCAATAAATAAGTCACTATCTGCAAACTGGTGTTTTCATAAAATTTGTAAATCCGGTCCTGTCGGGCCGATTTTATTAAAATTGTGGGGAAACTTTAATCACTACCAAAGGGTTAAATTTCAATTTTGAAACGATTCGGAGAATTTTTTCGGTATTTTGGGGCCCAAAAACAGTTTTCAACCCCTAAAAACTACCCTTAAAATAGCCCGATTAGGCCCATTTTAAATAGGCTTCTTGCGGTGATGGATTTCAACATGTGGCCCAAATTTCGTTGAAATCAATTAACTCTTTCGAAAGTTATCGCGCGTACAATATATATATATATATATAAATATATATATATATGTATATATATATATGTATATATATATATATAAATATATATATACATATATATATAAACATTTTTAAAAATGGTGCCAAAGTGTTTAGGAGGTTATGAAACGTCGAGAAATTTTGGTCCGACCCCTAGGTCCCGCCATCCGACCGACGCCAATAGTGTATGTTGCCATATGGCAAATACACTAAAAATGCAGTCAAAAGCGGTTACGACGACATCGTTTAGAACAACATAGCGGTTATATTGACCAAAATCATAGGTCCCCGCTGAATGCTATATGACCGCCTTATAAAAAACACTGCTTTTTACGACATACTGCATTAAGCGACTACATTTAATGTAATATCTTCATATCTTCGGAGAATTATATCTGTTATAGAACGACTAGCTGTATTGTAAACAAAATTCGTACGCACTGAAGTGTTCCAAGCAGACTAAAATGACAGATTTTATGAATACAGAAAAATGATAATGATAATGTGAATATTATTCATATTAATATCTATGGATTTATATATACCTACACATTCAATAATACTACATACTTAATAAAAAATTACTTTGTACCTCGAAAACATCACCAGTTGTTACGACTGTCGGTTTTTACGACCAAATATGAGAAGACCCTTCGATGTCGTTATAATAGATTTTGACTGTATCTAATGATAATTTTAAAGCGACGTCATATGGGCAAGAATTTATTAAAAAAATGTTTTAAACGGTTTTTAAATATTGTAATACTGGAACTATCCTTGATGAAATCGGGGAATTTATTATAAAAATAACTACCCTTATTAATTGAACTGTTGTTGTATCTAGCAGTTCTGCAGCGTTCTAAATGGATATTTCTGTGAGCACGTGTGTTGTAATTATGTACATCGGAATTAAGTTTCAGACTATGCAGTTTATTTTTCGCATTAATAATGAATTGTAATATGCCGATTGATTTAATTCAAAGAAGCATAGCCAATACCCTCAATCCTCAAATATAACAAAAAGTTCAGTTTTTCTCAGTTGCTTATAACACGAGTTTGTTATTTACGTCATGTTGTGTGTGATGGAATTTTTGGTTAGCGCTCATATAAATCTAACAATCGCTTTGATATGACCGTATATTTTTGTACATAATTTTATTTATACAATCGTCCCATAATGTGCAGTGCTAGAACCATAATGAAAAACAAAATCGCACAAATTTCAGTTGCCATAGATACCGTTCATAAAACTATGGTAACAGGACACCTTCCAAATTCAGAAAGGCGGGATTTTTTTACATTTTTATCTCGAGAAGTTACTCCTTGCACAAGTCTTATTATTTCGTGTTTTTTTTCGAATAGTATTTTAATTTTAAGAAAATGGAAGAGTTGAAAAAAAGACTTACCGAAAATAATCGAAACTGGGAGCAAAGAAAATCAAGGCGAGAAACTGCAAAAAAACAAATATCAGTGAAAAGAATTTCAAACTTCAATTAAGTATTTATTCAGTAAGGTTTAAAGTTTCATTAAAATCAGTTGGGAAATTCTCGAGCGCTAGACAGACAAAAATACATTTCTGTTGAGTTTTTGGGTTTTTTTTCGATCGTTTTTGCTTAAAATGTTTTATTTTACTTTCGATTTTTTTTTTACTACATACACAAATTCCATTTAATTTGGTGATAAATTGGCACATGGCATATGACGATTCATGAAATATTTGATAATTGATTCCTGGCCATATTTTTAACCAAAAATAACACATCAAAAATGTTACAATTTTTTGATGTATTAAATTAGGAAACTGCAGTTGCAGTTTTGAAATATATTAAATCCTGTATCTGAAACTTCTCGACTGAAATTATTATAACAAATAGTAGATATTTTAATCGAAAGTGATAACCCACAAAAAAAAATTACACCTAGGTGTTAGCACAATTCTGTTTACTATTACCAAATAATAAATAGTGCATCTTATTCTATTTAAACAGTGAATTGTTTTTTGTCCTATTTTCTTTTTGATTTATTTCTATTTGACTCTTGGCCAGTGAAAGTGAATTTATGACATAAGTCTGACACGATTACCATACAGTTTTATAAAATCGTATATACAATGTATTTTACGTACCTTTCAAATAAAATATTTACAGCGTCATGAGGCAAAACACACTTAACAAATAAAAATAAACGTCACGCACTAAAATTAGTTATAAACAACTAAATTTATTAAAAATAATCATAATTAAAACATTTTCTCTTGACTGTTAAAAATCGACTGAGACGAACAAATGACATTTGTAGTTACTCAGACTATCGTTGATGTCGCTACTATACAAGCAGTATTATGGCGCAGAAATTCAAAACTATAAAATCTTTTTATGACGACCGATTTCCAGCGCCTAAATCAATTTCCGGGTTTTTCATTAGCAATGTAATAGTTGTACCCGCGGCTTCGCGCCAGCATAATTCGTATTAAAAAAAAATAATAATACAAGGAAAAACTGTATAATTTTTTATTTCTTTAAACGTAAATAATAAATTGACAATTTTGCACATGTTCGGTTGTAGATATAAATAATACTGTTTTAGGTACAAAAAAGTTCTATTTTATCTGCAAGGTAAATACACACTGTTTTTAGTTTTATATTTTCAAATATTACAGAAACTTGAAACTTCACAATTAATACAATTTATTTAAATACAACAATTTCATCGTTTGTGATACATTTCTGTATAATAAATTAAAAAACATATAACTTTCTTAAAGTGAATCCAGTTATAGTAACTTAAAAAAAAACACTTTATTTTCCACCAATTTATCACAGTTGGTAGTTCGATATTTCAATATTACTAGAAAAATATCGCCTAACACTACAGAACGTTGGCGAATCTACACTAATATATTGTATGGATAGTCAACGCCATAGTTCCCTGTCCGCCATTTTGTTGGTACCATTTACCAAGTGCTCACTTGAATGTATGTCTGAGCGATCATTTTTACATAATATCAAAGAAATATTTAGTGTCGACTGGACATAGTCACATATATAATGCACATGCTCCAGAAAAGAGTCATACAAAATGTCGGACGATCCAATATTTTTCCCCGCTTTGGTACCGGGGGCTATCCATAGACACATATCAGTGCGAATCCAGGGTAGAGGCACGTTAACCTCTTCAATTCGGATATAAACACATTACCCTCCCACTCCCTAAAAAAATTCTAGGTCCGCCAATCCTACAGAACCACCTACCAGGTAAAATAACAATGTATTTTCCCGTTCTTATTGGTCGTAGATTTTCTTAAAGTATTATTTTGGTACTTACCTTATTTTTTGTTTGCACATAAAAAATATGTTAACAATTCACTGAATGTATTTAAGTGCCATTTTATTGGTACATAGTGTTGAGAATCAAGTTTTAAACGAATGCTCGAGTGGTTGACAGCAACTGCTCGAGCGACTGACATTGACTGCTCGAGTGGTTTACAGCAACTGCTCGAGCGATTAACAACGACCACTCGAGTGGTCGACAGCAACTGATCGAGCGGTTGACATAGACTCCTCGAGCGATCGACAGCAACTGCATGGAACGGTCGATAGTGCCTGCCCAAGCGGTTGACATCGACTGCTTGAACGGTTCGTGTATGTTGTTTGACGATTAACGCCTCAAGCTGTTAGTGTACGGCTGGCTTGAGTGGTTTTTTGACACGCAAATAATATTTGATTTGAATTTGGTATTCTTTATTAGCGGTGACTATTTTCGTCGTATGTGTTCTCCAGCTTGTTTTTTAATTAATATTTGATTCGATGTTATTTATGTGCCTTTTCAATATTATTTATTTCATTTTAGTATTTTTTTTTTGTTTCTACTTGAGCAGCCTTAAAAACCTTCATGCAGAAATCTGCTACAGAATTTCAAAAATATTATGGATCTTCTGTATAAACAATAATCACATATAAATAAATTGTCTAATATAATATTATTTAAAGGACACGTCCTCAGTTTTACTAATATATTAATTATTACAAGATTGTTTGATATAAATATCCATATTTATTGATGTTTTAACATGATTAAACTTATTCATTTCTTAATATAAAAACACCTGAAAATATAAAATAATTTAAAATCTATGTATTTTTAAAACGCCAGTCTACCAAATTTTGACATTTGTTTTTTCATTCTTCTATTCAGAAAATTTACAATTTGAAAGCAATTTTATTCCGTTTCGTGCCTTTTTAATATTAAAATCTATTAATAATAGCTGCTTCAATACCCAATTTAATATATCCGACTTCAAAATAAAGTAACAGCAGACAAATGCTCAGTGAAGAGCTAATAATACATTCCCTTTGATGTCGCTAGGCTCCAGTTTATAGTTGACACTAACCCCGCCATTTTCCGTGTCCTCCATGACTTTGCGCGGAGATACACGACCCCATGTTCTACACACGAAGTATAGATATCAAGAAGTTCAAATGAAAAGCTTTTTTGCATGATTTTTCCGTCCACACAAACGGGTCCAACTGATAGTTCATTTTTTGGACACTAACAGCGCTCATGTTCAGAACGAACCGATTACTCAATGATTATTGGTGGACGTACCGTTTACTGAATTTATTGGTTTAAACGAGTACTTCACGCACAGTAGCGCGCTCTATGCATCCATCAAATCAAAACCACTTTTTGAAGTTCAACTTCTTTAGTTTGAAAAAAGTAAGAAATCGAAAGGAAGTAGATTGCAACAAATTAAGGGGAAGTTAGTTTTTCCTCTAAATTACATGAAACTGGCAAGAACAAAAGTTTATAGTGAGTTGCATTTTGATTCGCAAAATAGTAAGACAAGGATGAACATATAAAATCAGTGCTTGGGAATCTGACGTTTACAATTACGAACAATTGAAGTACAAAATAATTTCTGTAATCTGACGTACATAAAATCTAAAGAAGTTAGACTTCTTATGTGAGCTTATGAGGGTAAGACTCATTGTGTCTTTTTTTTAAACAGCATTTGAACTTCTTTATATTTATACTTCGCGCTTTTAAACAACCGTGAAGTTGAAACCAGTCCCATGGTATTCAAGTTTAAAACGAACAAACATACACAAAAAAGGGAGGTTCAGTTATAGCCGGCGCCAGATACAGCAACAATATTTGAACACTTGTGAGGCACGGGTATTTGGGTATTTGTTCAAAGTTTGATCACACATTTGTACTTTGTCATTCGGTGTCGGTTTTTCAAGCGCACATCAAAGCGTTCAAAGTTCAAATGTTTGCGTAGCTGCTACACTTGCGCAAAGTTCAGTTACTCGTAAATCACTGAGTAGAACGGTCGCTTTGTTCAGTCGCAAGATGGACTGGAGCAAGAAAAGTGTCCTTGAATTTATTGAGTTACTTGAAGAAGAACCATGTATATGGAACCCAAAAAATAAAAATCATAAAAATAGAAATTTGGTCAGTGATGCCTGGATCAGAATAAATAATAAATTGTCAGTGCCTTGCTCTATCGAGGAATTAAAAAAGAAAATCGTCATTAATCTTGTTTGTTAATTTGAATACTTTGCAGACACGTTTGTTAGAAGTGTCTGCAAAGCATGTCTGGCTGGTGCAACAAACATGTGTTCAAATGTGTGAGCAAAGTATTTGTTTAAATATTTGTCTGTGTCGGGCGCCCGCAGCAAACTGAATTCAGTCAATAAGACACGGTGTTTTGGTAGAGCTCTACACCATTCGTCAGTCAGTTAATAATGAATAGACATGTTTTTGTTAGAAACTTGTCGATGATCAATAAAATATAGATACGTTATACCAAACTAAAAATACGCATTTATAAAAAAAAATCTAATTCATGACTGAGCAATAAAAATACAATTTCTATACAGTTATTCCATAAAAAAGTAAATAGCTTCTTACAAAAAGAAAATATAATAAAATTAAAATAATGAAGGTTTTTTTTTCAAACACATAAAAATAAAACTGTTTCAGCGATTGGTTGGATTTCGTTAAAAATAAATAAACATACAAATTAAATTTATTATTTCTTAAAACAAGTGTGGTTTGTGTGTTCAAAATTCTTCATTTTTAATGCTAAATATGTCACAACACAACGAAATAACAGGAACTCAACTTATCGCACTGTGTAAAAGTGTTGATTATGAGTACACTCTATTGTGAACTTCTTTGAAACTGCGCAATCTAATCACCAGGTGTCAAAAAAAACGTGAGCCCGGCAGACGTGAAACGTTACACAGATATTCACGAGTAAAATGCCGACACACTAACACGCACGTAAAATAGTAGCGAGCGTGTAGTGTAGTAGAGAGGGAAGCGCTCAGTATAGGGGAACGCCAGATCGGAAAGAGTCAACGAGACGCGAGGCTGGCCGAATGGGATGTCATAACGTGCAATCTAAACGTTTTCACCCTCATCTAAGCGCGCCATTACATGTTTCACATCACAAAAAAGGAAACATTCATTTTTTTACGCAACAGACCTAGAATATTCATTGCAAATATAATACAATACTAAACATAACTTCATTTATCCTGTTATCGTGTATTTTGTACTCCTATATTGCAAGGTCGCCTGTTTACATGAGTTTATAGCGAGCCGTGAAAAGTTATTGCAAGTAGGCATACGTCGTTTAAATCAGCCATGGAAGAGCTACGGTCCATAGACTTAGAGAACTTGACAGCGTACACCGCATTGAATAGTGGTTCGACAAGAGTGAGCGGAATTGTCCGTGTGACAGCCATGGCAAGTCATGTTTCGATATGGTCACCACAGACGTTCTATTCATTTTTTATGGTAGTACATTGTTAAGATATGGATGGCGCTGTCCAGTTTTCTGTCTATACAAAAAACAAATGAAAAAAATAATAATTCGGGATTGGTCGAGGACAATATACTCACGACATTTTTTTACTGAGTGAGATGGAGTTCTCGGAACAAACCAACAAAGTACGAAATACAGTGTAAACTCTATATAGCGACGCTGAAGAGATTGCGCATTTTCTGCCGTTACAGAGAGTTGTCGTTATATGGAAAGTAATCACAACAAACAAAAGAACGAAGTTCTTAGAATTTTCGGTATGTATGATGCCGACAATCGAGGTAAATACGGACTAGACAATAAAGCTGCTATTCTTATCAATTTCAACAACTTAGAAAGTACCTACAAACAGTAGGTGCTTTATAAGTTGCCGAAATTACTTGCTTTACAATGACATATGGTCGTTATTTAGAGTGAGTGTGATAGAGTGTATCATTTGTATGGACAACAAGGCAAACCAACCAAAGTCAAGTAATTTCGACGTTTGACGTTAAATCGAGTGACGTTACATGGAATTTACGCTGTATATTATTATTAATACATACCGTTAGAGCGCGCTGAAAATCGACACCTTTTCAGTGCAATATGTTGAATTCGCTATTAAATTCAAATTATTAAAAGAAAGATACATCTAAAAACACATTAAAATTGTAAAAAAACAATTGCAAAATCTGACATTTCAGTTATATATCGACTGATTCATTAGCGTGCTTTTGTTTCACTATTATGTTCACCAATTGTTTTAAAGCAAAGCCACGAAAAATTGTTCATACAGTCTTTTCTGCTATAACGAGTGTTTGCATTGCGCGAGTTTTGTCATACGCGATTCATTAACGGGGGCAACAGAATCACTGAAATTCACGCTAATGTAGATTGTATGTAATTTTTATGTACAATACTTTTATGTTACAGTGCGTTTGTATTATGCTATTTATAAATCGCGTTGTACCGAGTAACACGAAACAAATGAGGAATATGCTAAAATTATCTACCTGTTTTTTTCTTTGTTGCCTAAATTTCCATAACGCGACGATTTACCGCACTATAGGAGAAACGATTGCATTTAAAAGTTGCATCGGAAATAGCCTAAATGTGCTTGTTTTGTTTCGAGCTCTCTTTACGAATTCACCCGAACTTAAATAAGGGTGTTCCCGATGCAACTTTTCATTCCCGACAGTTTTTTGCTTTAAAACAACCACGGAAGTCAACATGTAACATCGAAGAACTGCAAAATCCACAAACAGTATATTTTTATATTATAAACGTGCAAAAAAACAAAAGAAGTTTTTATTTCATTCACTGACGGCGCTGCGTTCACGTTCTGAAAACCGAAAGTTTTCAGGCGGAACAGTGCTGAAAATGTTTCAGTTCAAAAGGCTTCGCTCGTAGGGCATCGAGCTGTAGTCAACAGTCATATCGAACTAATTCAAATATCGTTTAGGTTTCGATATGCAATCTGCAGCTCAGTTTGCTGGTTACAGGGCCGGATTTATTTATAAATGAAATAAGTTAGTGGGGGGCCCTGATTCATCGAAAACCTTGCGAATCTTGTAACAAAATTCGACCTAACTTTTAAATTTGGAAAAAAAATGCTAATAATGTGAACCATATCAATTTTAATAATAAATCCAATGAAGACAGTTAAATCAAAAAAGGTGACGTGAGAAATTTAAAAAATTGCATTATTAAAAAAATAAAAAACCTTGCGTTTTTTTTTTCTATGGGCCCTTGCAAATATAAATCCGGCGCTGATGTACGACACTCTACCCGTAAAACATCTGAACGCAAACTTACGAGCGTTTATAGACAAGAAACAAAATCAGTATTGTCAAACTATCGAACTAAGAAACTTTTTGTTAGTATGGCAACACCTGTACATAGTGCGCTTAGAAAACAGCACCGTCGGTAATATCGTGTGCCACAAAAAGCACGTGTACACAAAAAACGTGATTTGTAGACTATACATAATTATTCTACATCTATTTGTTAAATCAGTGTAGCGTAATAGTATATTACACCGCAAGGGCAGAAAAAGTTGATATTCCTGAACTGCGCGACACATGATGTCCGAGGCGAAGCAGTGCAGGAATTTCTACTTTCTGACCGTGTGGTGTATACTATTTTTCTTTATACCCGGTCGAAAGTACGTACTTTCGTATCAGTTTGCACGAGAAAACTGTTTCGGCCCGCTGTCACAGATGACAGTGCATAAATATTAGGTTTTCTGCCTTAAATTCGAAGCCGAAAGTACGTACTTTCGACCGGGTATAAAGAAAAATCGTTTTTGTGGTTCGGCATACCATTTTTATACCGAACTAGTATAACGAAAATACTTTTTTTTTGTAAGATTAATGAAGTCCAACCAATGCCTTATTAAATAGTAAATAGAACATTTTAAAATGATTACGATGAATCATGTTTTTTTTCAACAACTATTAGAAGTTCTTTTATCGTGGATTCTAAGAGTCTTAAACTATCCACCAAACTATTCGATTCGTTCTTAATCTCGGAACTAGATTTATCCAATTCTGAGTCTTCCGTAGTGGAACTATCTTCTAAACACCTTTTATCACCACAGCTAGGCTCCTGAGGTGGGCTTTTATTTGCACTAGTACTACTGTCCGATATACTTTTCGACGAACCAACTAAAGAACTGTCTATGTTCAGTTTCGGCAGTTCCGCCGATTCTTCTTTGGGATTATCCGTTTCAATTTTATCTGACGTCGATTCTGCATCGGTCGGAGGTAGATCATCCAACACCGAACGGTTAGGTTCGTGTTCTTCGGCGCTGGAAACTTTGGATTCGATACTTTGATCCTCTTTATCGTTGCTGAGCTTGCGTTTTTTAGTTGGAATGGTAACTAAACCAAAAATATAAATTATAAGTTGTATTCAGACGTCTGTTCATGTTTTAAGACAACTAAGTCATTCAAAATAATAATCTTTGACGCCGATCCTGGCACAGAGCGAGAGGAGCGGTTGCTCTAGGCGGCAGGTGGCAAGAACCGCCAAAAAGCCAAATGTGAAAAACAAGATTTTATTATTTAGTGACTGACTGAAATTAACACCAAATACTAATTTAATTATATAGCGGTAAGAACTTTCATAATGTTAAAGAAGCAGAAGTATTATAATTAACACTATTTAATTTATAATTAATAATATTGACTCTACCAACAGTAACAGAATATTAAACAAAACGAAACCACTTGCGATTACTGTTCAAAACATTTTTTTATTTACAAAACGTTTCGACCAAATTTTGGTCCTTTTCAATTTATTAAAATATAAAATAAATTATAGTTTACTATTTAATTTAATTTAAATTCAACAAGTGTTGATGTTTGCAATAAAAGTTGATTTTTAAAAATTTGGAACTCATTATTTATTTAACATAAAACCGAAGTACAATTTACATAAAGGGAAAGCGTCGATCAAAGGGTGCTGAAAGACAATCTCGCTCTACCCTGATCAAGGGATAGGGTCGGCGCTCTTCTTGTACGCTATCGATAATTTTCGATTTTTCTTATTTTTTAATACAATAATACCCCGATTTACGCGGATCCAAAGTAACGCGAATTTTAGAGGACATTAGAAAATCTGATTCTTTCGACTAAGTTCAAATAGAAAATTAAACGACGATTGGAAACTTGTCAGTAGACTTCAGTTCAATTGAAAAAGGGTTTCGAACCCGGCACCTCCCGAATTCGAGTCTAGTGCTCTCACCACTACTCTACACCGCTCGATAAAATAAAATAATAATAATAAAGTTCGTACCTTCATCGAGCGCTAAAATTTCAGTCTTTGTTTTCTCTACAAGTATTCGCAACGGCTCTACAAGACGCTGGCCGTGCGAAGCGAGTAAACTCGGTGCTGCTTTGTACACAAGAAGTAGTGCTCTCAGATCTCCGGCTAGCCGAAGGGCTCCCGTTCGTACAGGAATCGTGTTAACCGTTTCCATCAACGAATCCACCAGGTTGCTTATTAAATTGCAAGTCTGTTCGGTTAAAACGAGCGATGCCACCTTTAAAAAAACAAAGAACAAATCAATAACGACTGGAGTTTTACGTCTGTGTAAGAGTAGAATTAAAAAAAAATCGGGTGGCGTCAGGATCAAATAGACCCCCGATACAAATCGAACAGAAAAAAGTTTTTTAAATCAGTTAAGCCGTTTGGACTGTACGCGTGACACGTAAAACTTCTTGGCTTCCGGGTTTGTACGCTGTGGTCCATTGATATTTGTCCGAAACGATCGTCGAGAAATAATATAATAAAATATTTTTGTAGAATTTTCAAGCGTTTTTATTTATCTCTTATTTTTAATCATGTCCTACCAAGTGCCGAATGAAAAATCAATTACCTTAGGGAAATACACAGACAAAAATTCATAGATTATGTCTACACTCAAGGCGGCCCTTTCATCCAGAAGAACGGCGTCCACGTATTCCACAAAATAGTTACAAGTTGTTAGCATCGATACGTATTTCCGATCCACGTGCTGGAAAACAAAACACAGTGCGAATAAATGCATAGTGCGCCTGCGCGATACGCATTTGTCGACAGACAGAAACAGAACACATAGACGCTCGACAGCTAATGTTAACATTTTTTAGATTCAGTGTCGAATGAGAATTGAGTCACATTCGATATATGCATGACCTTGAGTAACTGTAGAGCAAGGTTACTAGAAACTAAGGTTGGATTAATCATTGTTGAAGGTGTGACATGGCAAGATGCGAGAGGGCGGGGGAAGTAGGTCCGTGACGTCACATGGATTCTTTTTCCAAACAGTTGAGATAACAGTAATTGAAAAATCAATCCATGGGTATCGACTCAACAAATCATAGACGTGACCATGTTTATAGCCTCTTACGCCCAACCTTCTTAGTATTCTAGTAACCCTGGTAGAATAGGACTTACAGCGCCCACGACGTCACAGTAGATAAATGGCGGCTCATGTTTTTGCGCCAACTTATAAATAAAAATTCCCGTGGACTGAGGATATGAACTTTTTAAGACAATTTAATAATAAGAGTCAAATAGCTTTTTAAGCTCTAAGTTTATTTTGGAGAATCAAGCAAAATCCGTATTTTGGAACAATAATAATAATTAGTTTAACGTTCGTTTGTTGACTTTTATGTCATAACAGACGCCATTCCCACCATTACTATTTTCCATTTTATCACTTAGGTACCGTTATTTTCTCCATTTCTAAAACTTCAACTTAACTAATAGCAATGGGCGAATGAAGGAATTATAGGAAATTAGGATTGGATAGGTAATTTTTGAACTGGGAGTTTGATAGGTAGCCGGCCATGGCCTTGAATAAGGAACCATCTCGATATTTATTTGGAATTAATTGAGGGAAACCATGGAAAACCTCAATCAAGATGGTCGGAACAGGAATTATCGTTTCTCGACGAGAGGCAGTAGAAGTCCCAGCCACATCTGCCCCCGCCGGGATACGAACCAGTGCCTCCCGAATGCGAGTCTAGTGCTGTCAGCACTACTCTACCTAGCTCGGTGTATTTCGGAACTATATTTATCTGTTTTGCATCGATTGAATTCCTTACCTGAGATCTCAGTATATCGAGCCAGAGTTTCGGAAAACAGGTCGAGTGTAACGGAACGGCCTCAAAACCGACCATAGCACTCAGCGTAACCATAACCTCACTAAGACAGTCGTTGTTAACAGCTACTCGACACAAAACGTCGATGAACTCGTGATATGGTCCGTAAAATGAGTGAAGCGCCTGGTCGTACGTCGGATCACTACCCTGAAATTAAAAAAATATATACAGTAAGACCCAGTTGTATAATACAGCGCTAAACGAGGTCCTCTTAATACATAAATAGGCATAAATGAAACAGAGCCGAGAATTTGAAAATTTTTGGTTTAATTTTGTTACATTTATTGTTAAATACTTTTTTATTACATTAATTATAGTTTTATTAATTGCTAATAGTAACAGCGTGTAAAATGCAATATGTTTATGGTTTAAATTTTTGTCATCAGATGTATTATTTTAAGTCAAATCCCAATTAGAGTTGGGTAACTCAGATCTGAACCGGTTCAAAGAGCCGACTCCGACAGAAGATCCGTAAGAGCCGACGGATCAACGGATCCGCATAACTCAGTGAAACACTTAACACACAGAAGCACATTTTACACTTACGTATCAGTTCTTGCTTTGATGCATCTGTCAGCTCAAATGACTCATGCATCACATGTTTGGCTATGCATTCTTGATTCTATACAGGTCGTGATATGATTGACTGAACTAGGTAACTCAGTGGCAGACTGCAGTAACATATTCAGAACTCGGCTCTTTTTGAACCGGTTCAGTGAGCCGGCTCGCATAAGGGATCCAGATGTAAAGATGCAGATCACTAAAAAGATCCGTTTTTCCCATCTCTAATCCCAATTGTTTATTTTTTAAATCAGTTTATTTCTATAAACAAAATAATACTCAAATCGCCTGGTTAGCTATTCTACTTGGGATCATAAAGCTTCAGCGCCTCTACCACCACATTAAGAACTCTTATTTTCCTCACTTTTTAGACAACTTTGAATAAATGGAGATTAGTCTCCTTTCTCTCTGTCCTCTATTATCAATACTAACAGCTTTTTTTCTATAAAAAAATACCAACAATCGCTAAAATACACACCAAATATTGGATCAGCGCTATTACTGAGTACATAACACACTTTTTTTATTATTTCATGTCAATATTTTCTGGTTCTTACGTGATCAAGGTTATTCTAAATCCAATAATTATCAGCTGTAATAATAAAAGGAAAATTTAATTGATACTTTCACCAGTTATCAGACTGAAACCTGGAAACTGGTGTCTAGAGGTTAATTTCCTGAAAAGATCGAATTTCATAAAACTACTAGCGTCTCGGTCCGGCTTCGCCCGGGTGCAAATTTAATATAGCTCTTGTCCTGCGTTTTATTATTTTTAGGAATGACCCTCCCCGGCTTCGTACGGGTGAATGTACAAAAATCGAAGAAAAACAAAAAAAAAAAAAATATTCTGTTAATCCAATCGCTACCAAACTTCGCATGATCACTAATCTGAAGATTGCCTGAAAATCGGTCCAGCCGTTTTGGAGTTCATAGATAACATACATAATACACCACCTTTTAAAATATAAAAGGCGATGTATGTTTGTATATTATACATTATATTATTATATATTATATTATATAGATTAATTTTAAATCATACAGAATTATATTTTTGGAATCACCACAAAACTTTCTTTCATTTGATAATCAATCGAATGGGCTGAATTAATTTCTAGACCAAGATACTCGAAACTATTTTTCTCGGATATATTAAAGTAATTAGTTTCTTCTAGATAAAGAAAATTATAAAACTTATCTCTTTAAAACTAACCTTGAAATGATAAAAATTTCAAGGAACCACTTTAATTTGTTTAAGGTGTATGATTAACTGAATTCGTCTACTTTTCTCTAGGAACGTTCAAAAATTTTTCTGTCTAGTTTTCAAAGCGAAAAAGATACGAAACATTTAAAAAATTCTTGAAAAAAATACAAAGGCAACATTCGTAAAATTCGTGAAAATATTTTTCGTGGTAATGGTAAGACAAGTGTAGCTGCAAAAACGATTTGCCGAATGTGGGTTAGGGAATCGTTTTTGTAGTACACCTTGTATGCAAATTTATACATAGATTATTAATAACATCTTTATTGATTTCGTTATTATTGTTAGAATATTACATACATTTTTAAAACAGTATTTTACTATAAAAACAACGCCACGTAATGGTTTCAGTACAGTAGTTTAATATTTTGAACCAACACAACGTACGATAAAATTCAAAATGGCAATTATTCGTTTTTTTATTCTCACAGTCGTTATAGCGTTAACTTCAGCGCAAAGTCCTCATACTGGAAAATGTCCTGAAAAAACGCCCGTTCAAAATTTCGACTTAGACAAGGTAAGTTCTTTTTAAAAAGCTTTTATTAGCTTCACCTATTTGTTTATTTGTAATGGAATCTTAGTACCTACGTGAAATTCACCTATTTCAAAATTCAGACTAAACTGAAACTTAACACACTTATCAAGGACCGATGACAATACAATAATTTAATAAGTTTGTCCCATTAACCTGACCAAGACCATCAAGATAAAAAAAACTTGGAAAATTATAGCAAGCAAGCTAACACTCTGTACAGAGACGTACGTTGCGTTGCCTACCCTATAGTAAAATCCAACATTGTATTTTAGTTTTATAATTAAAATTAGGGTTAAAAAAAATAAAACAAAATGTTTTTATGAACTAAAAAAATGCAAAATAATTAAACAACAAAATTAGCTTTACTGTAAATCGCGTGGTGTGATATCTACTTAAATTTTCATAATAGCTCTACGTTTACAATTAACTAGTAAATGAAAAATTTATTACCGATACTTTTTACAGTAAATTTTGTTGTCAAATTATTTTGCATTTTTTAGTTCATAAAAGCGTGTTGTATTAGTTTTTTAAAACTCTAATTTTAATTATAAGACTAAAAATAATATTGCATTTGACGATGGGGTCTGCAAGGCAACGTACGTCACTATACAGCGTGTTAGCTTGCTTGCTGTAATTTTTCAAGTTTTTTTTATTCCGGAGGTTCTTGTCAGGATAATGGGGTCTAACTTATTAAATTATTGTATTGTTATCGGTCCTTGATAAGTGTGCAAAGTTTCAGTTTAATCTGACGTTTTGAAGTGGCTGAATTTCACGTTCAAACATTCCATTAAAAACAAACATACAGGCGAGGTTAATAAAAGCGTGTCAAAAATCTTGCAATTTTTGGCACGCTCTATCAGACTATTAGAATATAATTTCTTCCCTTCAAACGTGTAAGTGA
Source organism: Venustoraphidia nigricollis (assembly GCA_034508555.1). Taxonomy (NCBI): domain Eukaryota; kingdom Metazoa; phylum Arthropoda; class Insecta; order Raphidioptera; family Raphidiidae; genus Venustoraphidia; species Venustoraphidia nigricollis. The sequence continues at coordinate 316,789 of JAVRKA010000125.1, read as the reverse complement.
AAAAGTGGAACGAGATTGTTCCCGGAACCATGTCCACGCAATAATGCTCGTTCCGTTTCGGAACCGTTTCGCGTAAGCCAACCATAAACTAACAAAACTGATTTTTATTTTCCGAAGTATCTGGGCTTGTGGTACGAAATCAAACGATACCACGTGATTTTCGAAGCTGGCGGCGATTGCGTTACGGCGAACTACACTATGCTACCTTCGGGGGAAGTTCAAGTGACGAACAACCAAACAAATCTTCTTTTAGAAACGAAAAGCGGTATTGTCGGAACTGCCAAGCCGGCCAGCACAACTGGAGAGGCAAAACTGACAGTAACATTCTCCATACCGGTTGTCGGTTAGTAGATTATAGACGCTCAATAACAGAAAACGGGATACAAGGCAAAATTATAAAATAACAGCAATATTTATTTGAAACATTCTTTAACGACGATTCAACAAGAAGTGTATTTTCTTCAGGAATCAGAACCTTGAAAATTACGAAGGGTACGCAAGCGAAGCAGTAGATAAAGGCTTCGTTATAATAGCAATTCTCAACGTCCAGATTGTTGACAGAGCACTGTACGCCAAATCTTCTGGATTTCTGGACTTGTTAGACCGTTGCTCATTGGTATTTCTACGTGGAGTTTCGTCTACAACTGCGGTAGACATTATCAAAGGCGATGTGGCAACAGGCGAAGTTTTCTTCTTGGTGGCTTGATGACTGGTGTCTAAGCATGAGTGTGTATTCTGTTCGGTCGTAGTAGGAAGCCCTGACTACGACCGAGCAGAAAACACGCTTTGCCTTAGACACCAGTCGTCGACACATTTATCTGTGAGCCACCAAGGAGGGCACTTCGCCGGTTGCCGCATCGCCTTTGATAATATCTACCGCAGTTGTAGACGAAACTCCACGTAGAAATACCAATGAACCACGGCCTACAAGTTTGGAAACCATTAAGATTTGGAACAATGCCGGCCGTGAAAGCCTACACACTTTTGGAGATGTGTGATTCTGTATCTGATCAGATTAGTAATAGCGTCGATAGAATACGTTTAATCAATGTCAACAGTCAATATTGCAATTAATTATTGATTATCTTTTGTTTTAAAGGTGACAGATCAGCTCCTTATTGGGTACTGGCCACAGATTATCAAAACTATGCGGTAGTGTGGTCCTGCGAAGAAGTTCTACGTCTCACTAACTTCCGTAAGTATAGAATCTTTTAGCGATTATAAAAAAATCCTACTTTTTCCCAAACAAATAATTTATTATTGTACTTATGTTATTGACAAAGTCTTCTGCCTTTGGTATGTTTCTATAAAGGTAATAAATTATTATTTTTATTACGCTGAAGCAAAAGAGGGAAGAGCAGTGAGCGAAAAAAGCAAGTCGGAGATCCAAAACGCAATTTCTAAGAGAAATTGGTGTGCATTAGCTAAAAGCTACATGCATGATACATACTGAAGCGATATATGAGAGGTCTTGGTACTACTGTTGCACTACTCGATACTCGTATGGTGAAGAGCGTCTACCTCTCATGAAGTCGCGTAAGAAGTATTCACTTAAAAAAAATGAGCGCATGTAACCTTTATGCGCGGTTAAAGTACAACTTCTTTGACGTTGTGGTAGATATTATAAATTTGTTTACTAGAAGTTTTACTTTAAAAATAAAAAAAAACGCTTGAAATAATATAAAAACAATTACAAAAATATAAATACATATACAGGTGTCTCAACCGACGTTGGCTAACATGGGTAACTTTGTTATTAGTGGAGATAGAAAGTCGGTTAAATGGGCAAAGTAGTGCAGAAAAGTGTGCTCATTAACGTGCCGTCGAAAAAACAATTGAATTTTGACACCCTATGAATTTATTCAGGAAATAGTGAAAATTTCCATTTATGAAAACTGGCCATAACTTTTTTATTTATGAAGATATCTGAAAATTTCATTAACCATTTTTTGATGACTTTTTAAGGTCTTTTCAATGGCGTAGGTTTAAATTTTTTATTTCCACTACATAATGAGATATTGACATGAACTTTGGTTTTTCTTATGGACGGCATTTTGGATTTTCAGATATTCGAATTCTGCTTATTTTTCTGAATAATTTGACATACCTAGCATATTCTATATCTAAACGAATCAGAAGCTACAAAACTGACCAAAATAGCTTTTTGACGTTATTCATACCGATCAGAGTGTGCCGTGTAAAACAAAATTTGTTGAAACAAATACATAGATACCGACAGGTTAACAATCTGTCGAGCGATCGCTACAGTTTTGCTAATTCATTTTGTTTGATTTACTCTCTAAGATGGTTCAAGCATTTTCAAATTTGGTGAAACAGGCCATTTTTGTGCATACATTTAGCGTAACAAGTTACGACTATAAAAAAGTTTTACTTTAAAAATTAAACGGATAAAATTACTCTTTATTCATATCAATGGGGGTTCGCCACAATTTTATTAATCTCTGAGAGGTCCGTAAATGAAAACGTTTAGAAAATACTGGTATTAAAAGGTTGTTAATTTTCAAAATTGCAGAGTCCGCCTGGGTCCTGTCTCGTACCCCATCTATGACAGACAGTACAGCAGCTGCTGTTCAGGAACAAATTGCTAAATTTGAACTGACAGGCGATTTCAGAATCACCGATCAAGATTCTAATAAATGTGGTTGGTAAAAAAAGGCAACTTTACATTAATCAACATTTGCGAGCTTATAAATGAAAAAAACCTTGGAATTACTTTCAATACACAAATAACAATTTATAGAATTATTTGCACAGTATTAGTTGTTACGAAAAGTAAACAATAAAAGAAAAAAAATATTATTATAATAACTGTGTGTAAGTAACTAATTAGTTACTCTAAAACTATTTTTTTTATTATTTGAATACTATAAATAAATACGATTTTTATTTTTCATCATGCACAAAACATTTTGTAAATATTTTTTTGATTCAAATTTGCCTATACAACTTAATTCCTTAAATCCTTAAATATAAAAAACCGGTCAACTGCGAATCGAACTCGCGTGAAGAGGATTCCGTTTTCCGTGAGAACTTTCAGATTTAGGATTTTCGTTTAGGTTTTTCTGTAAGCTATGAATGAGACCATACATTCCCTATTTTTTCAAAATTTTAGGCTTAGTAGTTTCGGTGATAAAGGGGGCTGCTTAATTTTCGTATATCATATATATTAATCCGCTAAGGTTAAGATGTTTGCTTCCCTTTTTCGAAAAAACCACACAATTTTATAGATAATTCTTGCTCTACCGACATCAACAACTAAAAAATCTATTATTGCTTTTGTTTTTGCAAAATAATTAATTATAACAATTATACATTTATTCCGTATATGCAGCAATGCTGTCATCTGACGGTTCTAACTTTGAAACGTCAACATGATTGACGGTCGGTAAATTTTTTTTGTTTAACTTTTAATCAAAATTCACGTATAAATACTTTTCGTATGGTGGCGCTTCAGCTCAACGTTTTCGATACTTGCGCCTCTATATGAGAGTTTTAGAAAAATATTTTCTTGAACCATCACTGAGCTTCGTAATGTAATACAACAAAAAGAAGAAAGTTATAAAGAGTGTGAGAAATTAGAAACGAATTTTAGTGCGAATTAGTCGCACAGGTACCGCTAGTATTCTTTAATATCTTTTAAACCGCGTATTTTAAAATATAAAAAAATGTTTGTATTTCTCATAACGAGCCCTTTCATTTGATACTTCACATGATGCTCTTGAAAACATTTTTTTTTTATTTTCTAATTTGGCCTCCAAAATTAACCCTCAAATTCGGAATTAGTTTATTTGCGCTTTACGCCCGTAATTAAATCGTCTATCTCTATATATATGTACCAAATTTCAACTTTTTTCGTCCAGCAAATTCGGAGAAAATAAGCTGTGACAGACAGACAGACACGACAGTCATCCCGTAAGAGTTCCGTTTTTTCATCGGATGTTTGTTTCCTATGCGTTCCTATACCATTCAACCGATTACGATGAAATTCTGGTAAGTTATGCGCGCGTCTGCGAAGGTTTCTGATCCAAAAAACTCTTATTAGTGTATTTGCCATATGGCAACATACACTATTGGCGTCGGTCGGATGGCGGGACCTAGGGGTCGGACCAAAATTTCTCGACGTTTCATAACCTCCTAAACACTTTGCCACCATTTTTGAAAATGTTTATATATATATGTATATATATATTTATATATATATATATATATATTTATATACGTATATATATATATATATGTGTACGCGCGATAACTTTCGAAAGAGTTAATTGATTTCAAAGAAATTTGGGTCACGTGTTGAAATCCATCACCGCAAGAAGCCTATTTAAAATGGGCCTAATCGGGCTATTTTAAGGGTAGTTTTTAGGGGTTGAAAACTGTTTTTGGGCCCCAAAATACCGAAAAAATTCTCCGAATCGTTTCAAAATTGAAATTTAACCCTTTGGTAGTGATTAAAAAGTGTCCCCACAATTTTAATAAAATCGGCCCGACAGGACCGGATTTACAAATTTTATGAAAACAGTGGTTTGCAGATAGTGACTTATTTATTGAAGGGTGTATTTAATTCGGTGTAGACGTTAGATTGATAATAATATTACAATTAAGAAAAAAATGTTATTTTAAGGGGTGTATTAAGGGGTTAAATTTTTTATTTTGCCCAAAAACAAACTTAATTTCACATAATAAAAATATAAAACCACACGGCCCTATACAAGCAAATACACTATATTGTCGGCAGGGTTTTGGCACTGCGACCCGGGTTTTTTCTTATTAAATTAATGTTTGTTTGTTTAATTATTATTGTCGCTGCTGCGAGGCAAAACTATATTCAGCTCCACTACTGTTGTCGCTGCTGCGAGGCAAAACTATATTCAGCTCCACTACTGTTGTCGCTGCTAAGCGGGCTATAAAACATTGTTTCATCTCAATCGCGTGCAAAGTTGCGGGTAGCGGCTAGTCCTAAATAAATACTTGTGAAAAGCCGACTGCTTGTATGTTTGTTACTCAGTAACTACTCGGCGGATCAGAATGTAATTCTGCATTCAGGTAATTAAATACTACGACTGAAACGTTGGGATTCTAAGCCCTACCCGGGCGAATCCGGGTAGAACAGCTGGTACTAATACATAAAAATGTATTAAAATATAGTGTAAACTCTATGTAACGTCACTCGATTTAACGTCAAACTCCCTAAAACGTCGAAATTACTCGACTTTGTGTTTGCCTTGTTGTCCAGACAATGATACACTCTATGGAGCATCACATCCACTCTAAATAACGATCATAATATGTCATTATAAAGCAAGTAATTTCGGCAACTTATAAAGCACCTACTGTTTGTAGGTACTTTCTAAGTTGCCGAAATACTGGCATAGCAAAAAACATTCGACGAAGATAACAGATTTTACCCTATAAGCGTTGTTATTTGTGTTAACAGTACTGTTTGTGCGTTATTATTACATAATACTATAATAATAAAACAATATTGATTTTTCTTTCTCTCCGTATAACGAGAACTGTCTACAACGCCAGAAAATGCGCAGTCCTTTCAGCGTCGCTATATAGAGTTTACACTGTAGTTTCGGCGCTAATGTAATAATGCAGTAAAATCAACTATGTTAAATAGATAATATTATCAAAAGTAAACATATTTGGCTTCATGATAATTCTGTGAAAAATCGAATTTATTAAAAATTATTTACATTTCTTGTATATTTACTAAACTAATCAGCGTACCGTATTTTACTCGGCTGATTATTTCACAAATATGTCACAGTCAAATATTTTTTTAAGTTAATTCTTTAGGTGCGGTACGTAGGAATAATTCCGTCGGAGAGAAATTGTAGATTACAAACGCTCGACAGCTGAGATCATCAGTAGCTTCAAGCGTGATTGAAGGAGTAAGCAAGGCAGCCTACTTTTGAGAAATTAGTCAACTCGCCAACAGATGGTAGTAAAAAATAAATGAAAAGGTGTTTCCTCTGTTTCAATAAATTATTCTAGATGGTACTTACTCAAAAGTTACTTCAGACTGGCGCACCAATTAATCTTTTCAGTTTTATTATAAAACATATTTTTACCAGTTATCGGATTAGGGCCTGGGAACTAGGGGCTTGTGATAATAGACCCACGGACACGCCATATATCGCAACAAGCTCGGCTATTTGTCAATGCTCAAACCTTTGATAAATTCGTAGTTTTTCAAGATCTTTGGAACGAGGTGCGTTTTCACAATCGCGCGTTCGTGATACATTTCAGCGAATTGCGTGCGGCTTTTCGTTATTGGTAGCTACATCTGATGGTTTACAAGCACTTAGTCGCACGATCGTGATACAAAATATAGCATATTTTTGCCAAATTATGAGTATTTTTAAAATTTATTATGTTTTCATCTATTTTATCTATTCATACAGTCATCCACAGGAAGTGACGGTAAATTTCTAATTACGTACATTTCTTACTAATAATTAGTGACCAATATACTCGTATATATAACTAAGTAAATAGATAACGACAAAAAGGTGACATCATAAAAATTTACACAGGAACAAATATCCATGGGCACAAGGAAAAAGCGGATAAGTGCGTATTAAATCGCGCGTCGAGGGTTCTTTCCGTACCACCAGGCCGTTCTTTTCTACTAAGCACTCTAGGCAAGTGCCTAGGGCCTCGCGATCGAAGGGCTAGTGAAAATGAAGAAACAAATAGTATTTCAGGAATATGTAATTTTTTTGAAAGAAAACAAAATTGAAGACCCATTTTCAAATGTTGAAATTGCATTGAGAATTTTTTTAAGCATGATGGTAACTAACTGCAGACTGCAGTGGGGAACGCTCCTTTTCCAAATTGACTCATTGATGCCCATAGAATGTGCTCAAAAACATAGACTTTGAAGAAATTATGAATATCACGTTTTTTTTTCAATTTTTCGGGAAAAAATATGTTTTTTGATATTTTTTAAGCAGCAAGCCAAGTTTTCTGAAGCTTAATGCTTAATAACAGCTAATAAAAGCAGTAATAAAATGAAATTTGCAGCCACAGTTCGAAATTTTCTGAGAGCATATTTTACAATCTTAAAAAAAATTAAACATAAGCTATTATGCCATTTGGTCACAGATATGTAAATATTTAAATATGTATCGCACCTATTCAACCGATTTATCAGTTTGTCTTGTTACCCAACAAAATCAGTATTAATTGAAAAGCGGTCAATAGAAGGTGATACGGATTTCAATTCTATAAAAAAAAATCAGTTTAATACAAACTCAAAATGGATTACAAAAAAATGTTTCAAGTTACACTGGTTCTTGTAGTAGCGACGTTTATAACAATAAGTGCTCAACGATGCGCAAGAACCAAGAACCCGGTTTACCAATTTGAAATTAATAAAGTAAGCAATTTTTTTGTTATTTGTGATTCGAAGTGATCCACGATATATCGATACATCGGAAGTACCCATTCGATGTAAATATCAATATTTAGAAATTCCATGTATCGCGATATATCGATACATCAGAAGTACATATATTCGATGTAAATATCAATCCAAATTAATATTAGCATCCATGATTTATACAAATTCAGAACAAAAATCGCAGGAACGTGGACGAACAAAGAAATGCTTATTATAATCAGTAGATTTTTATTTTAGCGACGTTTCAATCAATAATTATTTGAGTTTGATGTTTATGATGCCCGATGAAGGTCAAATAATTATTGATCGAAACGTCGCTAAAATAAAAATCTACTGATTATTATAAGCATTTATTTTTTCGTCTAAGTTCCTGCGATTTTTGTTCTGAATTTGTAAATATCAAAATTTGGAATTCGATGTATCAAATATCGATACATCGGAAGTGTATGTAAATACCAATATTTAGAAATACAATGTATTGCATATATCGATATGTAACCACAGATTATCGAAAGTAATTCATTTAAGTATATTTTTTATTTTACAGTTTGTCGGCCAGTGGTATGTAGTTTACAGTGCTAACACAACACGCCAAGATTGCGGCGAGGTTAATTTCACTAAAAGACATGAAGTAGATTTGCAAGCCGAGAAAAAATATAAAAAATTAGTAGAACATTCAGATACTAGCGAAACACTAATCTTGCAACAAGAATCGTCGGCGCAATTTGGCCATTTTGTCGAGATCAGAGGCGCAGGTGAGCAAAAAAAGTTCGACCGAACCACGACATATAGAAGAGAGCTGAACAGAACAACGAACCTAATGCTGGATTGCAGAAAGCATTGTCAAAAAATTTGATTTGATAACGACCTTAGATTGTGATCATATAGTTACAGTTTTTATACATGCAGGAACAATCTATCATTGTGAAAGTCTTTGTCATGTAGAATATTAGATTGTATTCACACAAAAACAAATGATAGATCTTTATAGAAAAAGGTTGCTTTCCAAACTAAATTTTGATCAAAATGCGTAGACAAATGTTTTGAAGTGTAAAATTTACCAAAAACTATGTTAAATAGATGTATACAGAGTTTAAGACAAATTTTGTTTCAATCGGTCAACTATTTTTCGAACAGAATCAATTTACAATTCTGAAATGCTTTTCTTATAAGAAATATGTGTGGTCACAATCTAAGGTCATCGTCAAATCAACTTTTTGACAGTCTTTTCTGCAACCCAACATAAGTGCTTGAAGTATTATACAAACAATGATTCCAGTCATTGCAACGCGTGTGTGAATGGCTACGTTATACAGAACGACCGGCAATGGCCGAACAGTACATCTATAAATATAAAAGGCGATGTATATATGTAAAGCGACTGGACCGATTTTGATGAAATTTTCAGGCAATCTTTAGATTAGCCCAGCGGGCGATCTTGTGAAGTTTGCTAGCAACGGGAACAACAGTATTTTTTTTTGCAATTTTGATTATTCTTCGGTTTTTGAACATTTACAATTAAAAGCGCAAATTCAATACACGTTGAGAATTTTATGATAATGATTCTCATCTTTTATGGCTTAATGCTATCCGTGCGAAGCCGAATCAAGTCGTTAGTTTAATATATTTTTTCGTTTTTTTTCCAGACTCTGTTGATTATTTAATTCTTGACACCGATTATACAAACTGGGCTGTAATTTGGATTTGCCAAGCAATCCAATCTTCTCCACGTGGTAAGTATCAATAAAACCGTCCCGCATTTTTTTATAGCATCATCACAGAACTCATACCCAATTTACAATACACAGTCAGACTGATTTTACTTACGTATTTTCAAATTTTTAGTTCCTATTTCTCACGCAGTGTCTCTCCTGCGCTGCTAAGCCAATGGGAAAATACGTTTGACAATGTTTAACCTCAAAATAACAAAGACTTTTTCCGATTGGTCTATGACCTTCGCAAAGTGAGGATGAAGGAGCTGTTAAAAATACATGAGTCGATTAGTCTCGACAGGTTGAAAATACATGAGTTCTGCTGTACTGTAAAAGTTACCTACTTGCCGAGTTATTTTGTGTGAAAAATAATTTAAAGTCGTCAATAATAATAAAAACGCGCGAAATGTTGACAATGACGCTGATATATTTTTGCTATCTTTTACACCCTTCACTTAAAATTTTTGAGTTTAAAATGGCCGATCTACTTTAAAAAAAACACTTTGAGCCTCACCCTCATACGCTCACATGAGAAGTTTAACTTCTTTAATTTTTATGTACGTCAAATTACAGAAATTATTTTGTACTTCAGTTGTTCGTAATTTTAAAAGTCAAATTCCCAAGCACTGACTTTATATGTTCATCCTTGTCTTACTATTTTGCGAATCAAAATGCAATACACTATAAACTTCTCTCCTTGTCAGTTTCATGTAAGTTAGGGGACAAACTAACTTCCCCTTAATTTGTTTCATTCTACTTCCCCTCGATTTCTTACTTTTTTCGAACAGATACATCGCTAAAGAAGTTTTAAACTCCAAAAATCTGTCGTTCGATATCACCTAATTTTATTCAGTAAAAATTTACGTTTTTTCTATACCCATTTGAAATCACTCTAAATCTATCAGAAGTAATAATGTTATCTATAAAAATTTCAGTATCGTCAATGCTGTTGGGAAGAAAACCGAGTTTTGACAAGAAAACCAAGAAAACAATTGAAGAACGTTTAGCAACCCATGATGGATTAAATTTTAATAGTTTCACTGAGCTTGAACAAAGCAACAAAGCATGCGGCGACAACAGAAATTCGGGGTTTAGTATTCGAAACAACAAACACTTTTACGTTATTTATTTCTGTGTTGTAATGTTGTATGCTGTTGTTTATGATAAATTTTGATTGTATATTTTAACTATTAAGTTTAGCATCTCTAATCTCTTAATCACAAATTAACCATTCACAATTAAACATTGTTGATGGATGGCCTTGAATTGCAAACACTAGCACCATCTTTTGGAAGAGTTGTATTAAGAGTAATGGCGGCAGCTTGTCTCCTGACGAGTTATATCGTCATATCTACTAGCGTTGCTTTCAGAAAATGACGATATAAGCCGTCTTGTTAAGAGGTTAGAAAAAAAACCGAATATATTGTAAGATCTAATAAATTAAAATTTATAAGTACTGACGTATTTTTACAAATTCCTATTGTTTCCATTTTTTCAAAATTGTTTTTGTAGGGAACGCTGATATCTCGAGCAGTTAATGATTACAGCCCCTTTAGCGCAATGTAATTCCAAAATATCCTTTTAAAATGTTTATTTAAACAATTAACAAAACGACATTTTAAAAAATCTGGTTTACTTTTTTGTTTTTTTGCATCCACTACTAGTTCCAACACATTCAATTTGTGACGCCATATATCTCAGTATTTTCAAACTTATTTAAAAACTAGCCGCTACCCGCGGCATGCCCGCGATTGAGATGAAACATGGCAGCGACAACAGTAGTGAAACCTTCGGCTCCACCATATTGCGGTCTAGATGGCGAGTTACAACAAACCTTATCCATGAAAAAATACATATATGTGCCAACTTTCATGGCAATCGGTCAAACGGTGTCGAAGTGTATTAATCACAAAAGGATATACCAACAACCATTTTTATATACATAGAAAAAGACAGTGTTATAAGAAACACAAATGTCTACATATTATTTTGATTTTTAAAAGTGGCAGATCCGCATATTTCGCAGCTTTTTTCATATGCATTACGACGAACAAGGATGGGTTTCAATAAAAAAAAAGTTAGCTCATCATATAAGCCAAGGGTGGCCAACAAGTATACTGAAACACAGTGTATAAACATAGTATGCATTTCACACCCCTTCATCCCCCTTAGACTTCGCCTATGACAACAAGTCGATCGCGACACACTTTTAAGATAAAAAGTAGATCTTATATACGGAAAAGTTGGCCATCCCTGATATAAACAACAGTTGCAACTTTTTCATTCTGCAACATTTTTAATATGGCAATCAGCCAAAGTTCTATGCTGGGTTGACTTGCAAGTTTCATGAAAAACAATCAAGTTTCTTTTCCTCGATGAACAAAATGTCGAATTCAATAATAAAACAGTCTTACCTTCGGCAATTCAATTTGATTATGAGGCACAGCCATCTGAACCATCGGCCTCAGCGGTCTCGCAGCTTTACTTGTCGGAGGCGGGGGCGTAACACCTCGACGCGGGAAGTGGGGCCCGAGTGGAACGGCGTTATGTGAATCCTGGAAGGCTGCGTGGCAGTGCGACAAAAGAGGAACCAAAACTTGTAGGGCTTCGCTAGGTGCCATCAGAACTAATTCTTTCAGGATATCTGCAAGAACGAGTCTATATTACCATCTTATAGATAATGGCGCTATCCGAAACTTTTTAAACGCATCAGAGAGGTCAAACTCCATTCTGTTTGTGTCTACAGTCTAGAAGTTTCATTTTTATAGTGTGTAAGTAACACGGTCCATTTTTGAAGTTATACCTTAGCGCTAAACGAGGTAGATAATAGACATAAGTGAAACAGAACTGAGAATAAGAAAATTTGTTAGTTTTTCTTTTTGTTTAATTTTGTAACATTTACTGTTAAATACTTTTTTATCACATTAATTATAGATTTATTTTTTGCTAATATCGATTTTTGTTGATAAAACATTTATGAAAACCAAATGAAAGTTCGAGTAAGAAGTTGTTTGTGGTGAAGAAGGTTCCTCATTGACACATTTTATTTTTTGTGAAGAAGACATCTAATGTCGTTTGCCTTTTTCTGTTTCGTTCAGCAAGCTGTTATCGATAGCAAGATATTGCATCAATGACACTTCGTCTTGCCTTTGAACTTCTATCAACATGTGAATCATTTTGCATAAACTAATTTATAATTTACGTTATAGTGGCAAAACTTTTTTTTAAGAAACCGCGTAATACTGAAACAGCGTTAAGTGAGGTCTTACTGTATTTTAAAAATTTAGGTTCTAATCACGCCAAAGAAGTACAACTTTAAACGCGTTTTTTCCAAAAACTCACCTATACAGAGAGTCCGCATTTCCGACGAGTTGTAAGTATTGAGTAGCGTGGCCAGTTTACGTAAAGCGTCGAGCCAATCTTTGCACGCGAGTAAAATGGCGGCTGGCTCGGATCCAGGACCTCGATGTTGACGCACGCACCTCACCAACTCCAAACACAGGGCCAGCAACTCGAGAAGTTCACCGCTGACGTGGCAAGCCGTCGCTTCATGATACATAACATGCAATGTTACCAATGACTGCGCAGAAAAAAAATACTATTAACAAAATAATACGACAACTAGGCACTGGACAATACGGTTTCCTAGCCCCTCATCACTACATATTATAAATTTAAGTCCCGCGTTGCGCTAAGTTTGTGTTCTTTCGGGCTAATCTCAGACGGATTTTCATACGGTTTATCTAGGAAGGTGGAACCGAGACAGATGATATTACTGTTGTCAAGAATAAAAAGAGGAAACATAGACTGTGATAGGCCTAGTGGAGGCAAAGTGTGCTACAAATTTGAGGGAATGCTCACCACCGTAAAACCCGACTAGCTTCTTGACCTATACTAATTTCAAGAGTATTACCCAGTTCGTATTTGTGAACAGTTTGAATATTGTAACAGAACACGAACATAACCTCAACTGTCACTTGAAATGCTTGCATACGACTTCAATACAGTCTTTACTGCGCAGAGCACAAAACTTTATGAAATCACTTGACAAATTAATATTATGAACAGGTAAATATGTAGTTTCAAGTTGGTAACAGATTAAGTTAGGTTATAGAACACACTGTGCTGTAAATAAACATAAACCGACAGGAAAGAAAAGGCGATAAACATGGTATATGTATGTCTCTTTCTGGCTCGTCTTGTTGTATGTTGTTGAACAAAGATGGAACGCCTACCGCAATTATCGCTATCTCATTTTGCCCAGACTAGCACTCTATATCTACACCTCATACGATGGCAAAAACAAAATAGAATAACCCAGGGTCGCCATTTTGATTCTAAGGATCTTAATACATTTTGGGGTTAGGTACACCATTGTCCAGTCTTTGATTTTTATGGGCAATAAAAAAAAAGCATGTTATAATCAAATGCGCGACTGAAAACGGATTAAATATTAAAAGACAAAAATTATGGTAACGCATTCTTGTGTCTACAAATCAAACACTCAAAATGTTCGTGAATAAAAACGAAATAATAGTGAAACTAACCTCAAATACTAATTGAAGTCCGCCATTATAAACTATATACAGTCTGTCTTCGTCCGTATCGATAAGTATTCTAAAAGCTGAAATCAGCGTAGCCCAACAAGTTCGACCGTCCAAGCACTGAAACAAACCACATGAAAATTAAACAATTTTATTTCAATCGGTAACATACCAATAGAGATTGAGAAGTTATCGATTCGAAAATAGTCGACTACAGTAAGGTAACAAAAAAAACATACTTGTAAATATGCGGACAGCGTGCTTCGTCTAAACGAACTGATTTCTCTCAGCTCTTGTTCGGTCGCATCGGGATGTTTCACAACAAACAATTGCATTAGTTTGAAGAGTTCATCGACAGCCTAAAAACAAAACAAGTGCACCAATCATATCTCTTTTTGTTTTACTGATTTATCTTCCAGTGGGTTAACATAGCAATCCTAGTTTAAAAATTTCTTGGCAAGTTTCTGATTTCTATGGATATGTTATTATAAATTCTTAGAACAGAGTTGCTTATGACATACGCATAGTGGGAAGGTGCCTAAAAAGTTGCAACCAGTAGCATCATCTCTTTCAGCTGAAGTCAAATAAGACCACTGGAAGACTTACTCGGAACATTGAAAAACAAATGAAACTTACGGCAGTGTACTGTGTGGGATGTGGCGTGATGTTTTTGAACGCCCATTGAAGATTCTGATGCGCTGCTAAATGACGCGTGAACGCGCGTGACTGCTGGCAACATAACCTTAACAAACCGTAATACGCCGGTAGCATTGCACGATTGAACATCATAACTTCCTGGTCGTCGTGGTCGGCCCTGTTTGTTGAATTAAACACGATTCAGTTTTATTTGTGTCAACTGTCATTTATTATTTTGATTGTTTTCAAAATAAGTGCAAGATAAAACAAACAAGTGTTAGATGAATCCAGTAGAAACATTAGGGTTAGAATCAAGGCCAAACAATTTTTAAATTCAAGGTCAGCTGGAAGATCGTTCAATATTTTTATCAACCACGCAATATCAATTGACATTCCTCCACTACTAGATACCTCTATATCTAATAATTCAAATTCTATTTATATTGTTTAAATTGTTTATAAAACAAGTGCTAGGTTTATAAAGTAAGGTTAGAATCGATGCACAATAACGTTTCGTTCGTTAATTATTATTTGACTGTCTTCATAAAAACAACAGAATAAGTCAGGTAACAATTGATATAAAGTAAACTTATGAAACTTGTAATATAAGAATAAACATAATGAATAACAGATTTATTCTTTTGTTAAACAAAAAAAAAAAAAAAAAAAGAACATTAATCGTAAATTAATTCAACTTACAATATATAATTGAACGCAATATTCTTGGTGACATGCGCATTGTGCAGCATGAGTTGCACATTTTCAGGACAGTCCGTACAAACGTGTTGCCAAAATACGAGCAGCGCTTGTTTGTTGTGATGCGCTGGTACCGACGGTTCGGAGAGTTTCGGATGGAACAGATGCCATAACTGCATGAAGTATTGTCCAAACTGTAATCCGCAAAAACAATTGCAATCAGCGAATGACATATATTATTGCGGGTTTAATAATTTCTGTACAAATTTTGAATTATACAAAACAATCGAATTTGAGGTGAATCAAATCGCTATCTCGGTTAAAATTTAAAATGGCGCACGGCGCTTGATTTAAGCTGAACATAACCACCAAACAAAATAAAAAGTGTTATGCAAGATGGCATCCCGGTTCCATCTTTAAAGACTGGTGGTTCTAAAAAAGTGCTTTATTCATTCTCATACAAAAGAAAAGAGAGACTATAGATTATATAGACGCTCGATAGCCAAGGTCATAAGCGTCTATTATTCTCATAAAAGTACGTTCATTGTTTACTTTATTATTCTAAAAATTTGGTTTTATAACGTACAATACAAATAATTACTTGATATGTGTCGATAAAAAAATCTTTACCATTAGTTTTTCCGTTCTCGACACGACACAATACGTGAGCAAAGCGAAGTAGGCCGTAAGTTTAGTGGTCCCGTGTGTTTGTATATCGGTGTAGTGTTTGGCTGGGCCGAGTAGCCTCAACAGACTCGTATAAACTTGATGCAACACTTGTTGAGCTTCGGGTGACAACAGAGGTTCACCTCTCATACCCCTTGCTCGATATCCTTGTCGGAAATTCGAGCTCGGGACAAGCGAAACCATCAAGAAAGCAGCCGCTGTTGAGAAACATAAAACAATTAACTACTACAACTGAGACAGATAATATTTTTAGAATAAAAATTATTGAAACGAATTTATTTGAACCCTTTCTGAAATTCCTCGCTTTTAATTAGTCTTTTAAAGGCAGATACGAATTTCAGCGTGCGTTTATAATTTCGTTGCGTCATAGGAGACTTCGTAGAAGCTGGGACGGGGATATAAGGAGTGAAATGGATTTTTCAGATCCATATAGGTCTAATCTTAAAGACGACGGTGGAGTCTGACCTTTGGGAAACGACAACAACCATAGAAACAAACCAAAACTTGATGATTTTGGTTATAATCTCGCGCATGCGCGTCACATCATTATAATAACAAAACACTTTCCAGTTGTAAAAATCACGTACATGCCAAACTAGATATTATTTATAAACGGTGGACGCTGGGATGGGGATATAAGGAATTAAATGGAGTTTTTTGATCCAAACGGGTTATTTAACAAAGTGTAAATTAGCCATAAGTCATTACCTGATCTGACTCGTTGATTAGAGTGCGCTATCAAGAAATGTTCGAGCCACGTATCAACGCTCTGCATGACCCACTGGTGAACGAGTTTGCTACGGGCGACCTGCAGCGCCAACCAGTCTAAGGCCGAATGCGGGCAGCTGTCGGCAGCTTCCCAGACTCGTTGAAGCACTAGCTGCGTAAAACAGGGAAGAGTCGACGGACCGGCCGAAGTAACGCCCTCCGTTAACAACGTGAGAAGTTTAAAGAACGGTTGACATGTCTGAAAACGAAAGTAGTTAAAGTTAAAACCCCTCTCTCTATAATGTAACATTGTTGAAATTGTTTTTCCTTAGCCACGAGGAAAATTGAAGGTTGTTATTAATAACATTCTGAAAAACTTAACCTTTTGATTACATTTTTGAAAAGACTTTAATTACAAATAGCAGTACTTCATATCTATAACTCATTGGTTTAAAATAGATTACCTCAGGATGTCGACTGATAGCTTGCGAAAGCATATTTACTAAAAGCGAAGCGAGTCGTTCGTTGCCACGGCACAGCGAATGGATGAGGTTACGAGTTTGTTGCAGGTTGATGTTGTCTTTGATTTGTTGATACAAAAACGGGAATCCCTGAAACAAAACGTCATCTTATTAAATCAATTGTTAAGGAATTAGAAATTCATGTCTTTATTTGGAGACCTCGGCTATTTTCAAAACCCGATTATACGTTTTATAAAATATTGTGAGTACCTTTCCACCGGCTACAGCGTTATAATCCTCCGAAGACAACTGCAAATGGTGATCGGACCCCCGTGACTTTTCGACAAGCATAGCGACTAGAGCGATCATTTTATCTAATGACGCGGGTTTATACTTGTCTGGCAAGGCTACGACTTCTTCTTCTTCGTCGTTATCGCTCACATCAACCTAAAAAACAAACCACATTTACTGAAAGGGGAGAAATTAGCGATATTTGGAAATATTTTGCGAACACATCAACCAATAAAGTTTATAATAAAAAACAGGATCACGGATAATTGGAATAATAAAATTAAATCAATTTAAACACTCATTGATAGCAACGTTTCGTCTTCATTATTAAGCTCTAAAAAATTTTACAATAGGGATGTTGACTGTATTAAAATAAAAACATAATTTTAATGTTAAGTGATAGTTTCTATGATAGAAATACTAAAAAACACTATATTTTCCGTATTTTTAAGGAATTTAATTAATATTTAATAAATAAAACCTAATAAAATCACTCACAAGTCACGTGACAACGGACACCAATTTAATTAATAGTTAATAAATAAAACGTAATTAAATCACGTGGCAACGAACACCCATCAGAGTGCATGACGTCACTCAGTCATAAACATTATCAGACGCTGTCAAAAGGCTTCATTGTTTGGTTAATATTTAGAGTGTGTAATTTATTATTATTTTATAGGAAACGTCAAATTTTACATATAACTATAGCGACAATTATGAAAAACCTTACACCATCCCGTCAGATTAGCAGCGTTTATGAGCATATGACGTCACGGCAGTCACGTGACAAATATTGACGTTTTGGAGCGAAATTTGAAACGGAATTTAAAATACGTGATTTTTAAAAAATAATAATAAATATTTGTGGCTTTATTAGGTACTTATGCACGATTTAAGACACTTTCCCAAAAATGTCCAACATCCCTATTCATCTATAATCGTAATTGTACGATTATTGGTTTATTAATCAAAATTGTAATCATAAAAACAGAAATCGTTGCATCACTAGGCAAAATATGAATTTTATATGATATTTGCAGGTTAAAGTTTTGTAATTGTACAAAGCAAATTTTCTTAATGTACTCACAAAATCGTGTGCTTTATGTCCGAGATAAAAATGCACCATCGTGTGTATAGCTCGGACCGATATCAAGAAACGGGTTTCTTCATCACCCATGCGGCAGAATTCGTACAAAAAACCAAAGTATTCCGTCAAATGTTTCAAGTGAGCCTTCGCCCCATGCTCCATCTGTAATTTCACAAAAAAAACACATTTCGTTTCATGCGCGCGCATAGTTAATTAATAGATGTGTTTAGTATTGTTGATCCGGTGTAAAAACTGTTAACACTTTAGACACTATTAGACTCATGCAGAGGTGACCTCGTTCTGGCAAACCGGGGCACCTATATAATATGTTTGAAATTTGATAACAAATTGTTAAAAAAACGAATTATTAAAAGGTTTCTTATTCTCCCCTCCCGGTCACAAAAACTGCTACCCATTATATATTTCCGACTTTTTTTAAATAATTTATCTCAAACGCTGGAGAGAGGTAGCGCCACAATCAAGTTTCTGCCCCGGTTCGAAAAAATCGTAGATCCGAGGCTGCGTGAAAGCCTACACATTTTGATAACACCTAGCATTTGTTTGTGAACATAACGCATGAATATAGCTGCAACTAGAATTAATCAATAGAGCAACCTTGAAAAATACTTACCAGCGATAGAAGCGATTTGATAAATTTTGTAACGCACGACTTATTCCCTATTTTTGCTGGATCGGTGTCCGATGGTTCATCGTTGTTTTCATCTTTTTCACAGTCGTCATCGGTCAGTAAATATAAAGACGCTTGACTTTGTCTACAAATAAAAAAAAAAAACGTAAACTTCACTTCTATGCAGGGCCGTCTTTAACCTATTGGAGGCCCTGGGCACTTTAGAATAATGGGGCCCCTATGACTATTACGGAAGTCCTATTTTTTCTTAAAAAAGGATTAATTACTAAGTAAATAAATAATTAACAAATCCATTGTTAAAAAATATATCGATATATGATATTTGTCGGCAGTATTGGTTATCGAATGCTGATCTGGCAAGAACTAGGGGACCCCATCGATCGCGGGGCCTCGGGCAATTGCCCAGAATACCCAGTGGAAAAGAGGACCCTGCTTCTATGTTTCGTAACCGAATGTTTGGTGTGGTTTATACTTACCGAAGACGCTGAATGACGTGAATGCAGAGACGCTGGAACATCTGTCTGACCATCTGATTCGGACACTTGATTAGTACTTGAACCGGCCACCAGGTGTCAGCTGCCATGTGTTCTAAGAACCACTCGCAAGCCTCTTGGCACGAGTTGAATTGTTTCGTGACTAGTTCCACCCACTGAACCATTGTTGGCTGAAACAAATAACTTTTGATTACCACTGGCAATTACCATAGAAAGTTCCAGAAAATTCATTGTATCGGTCCTGCTTTTCCCATTAAAAATTTTGGACGCAATAAAGCTTCTCTACAGATAGAATTTTCGAGGCAGAAAAATTGTAAAATGAAACTAAATATACATTTTTAGTAGTTGAAACGAATTACAGATCGATATTGCTCTTTTTCCATTTTGTCGAAAAATACAAAATACGGACGATACAACTGGCTGTTAAAAATAAGCTAACCTATGAATTTATCTACAACTCAGCACGAGGTCGTTTAAATGTCTGCAGTTCACGATAGTAAAGTCAATTTCACTCATCAATGCCATCTGTCGTCAAACACGGGTACTTATTGATCAACCCTCGTATTTTAGTAAAAAATTAAACATTACCTTTTCCTTCGCATGGATGAAAGTTTCGATAAAAAACGAAGTCGACAACTGGGCTGCGTGTTGAATAGCGTCCGGCTGCGACGGAAGCAACGTTTGCGGAATATACCCGCAAATTTGCCACATGAAACTAGAAAACAATCGATAACTCTTATACCAACACCGAAAAAAAAAACACACCGAAGAAAACAAAAAAATCCCTACTCACTTAAAATACGTATGTTCGAATATATTCTTATCTTGTATAAAGTGCATGTTATCTTTCCAAATCCAATCTTCTAATTCTTTACTAAGTTCCAGAGTTACCGGCTGTTCCGACGTTTCCGGTTCAGACGGAGGGTTTGACGAAACGTTCTCATTAGCCTCGGCCGTTGACGGTGAACATTCTTCGTCCCCTTTCGGACTAGATTGGCTACTTTCATAAAAAAGCATATATGCACTATTCGTTTTTTCAAAACTAAAATCCATAAACTTATCCGTAACCGAATCGTATGTCTTACTCTGAAATATCAAAGACGTGTTATTTTTTCAATATAAAACAAGCGATCTATACACAGGATATATACAGTAGAGCCCCGCTAATCCGTACACCCCGCTAGTTCGGTCAATCTAGACGGGACTTAAAAAAAAGTGCGTGTCCTTACGCGCGGCAGAAGTTATACTTCTTTGTCGTGATCGCGATAATTGATATTAACATTTTCGTTAAAGATGTACATTGATAAAATAGAACAGGATGTCTAGGGAGATGGTAAATATAGTTGGAAAAACATTTTTAAACACAAGTTGGGTTGTGTTTGTTGGTTTTATAATTTATATACATTTTACCTTTGTTTCATTTTCAAAAGTAACATTTTAGTGCCTGCTTTCGAACTATTAAAGGGTTTTCTACTGTTGAATCCATAATTAAAAAAAAAATATACAAGTATTGAGGTTATTTAACTATCAAAAATTGTTAACATTATAGCTTTTAAAAAGTTCCGTCCGATGTCGCTAGTATAACCTACTTTGTGGTTTTATGAAATAACTATTTTGACGTTATCAGAAACAACTTCCGCTTATTTATTTATTAATTAGGAACTAAGAGAGAAAGCTCAAATTAGTATTAATCAAATTCCGAAAATTTGTTCAATTACTTTTGAAGTTCAACTTCTTTAGCGACATCTATTTGAAAAAAGTAAGAAATCAAGGGGAAGTAGAACTGGTAAATAAAAGGGACGTTAGTTTGTCTCCTAAATTGTATGAAACTGACAAGGATAGAAGTTTATAGCGTGTTGCTAAATATGTGTAAATATTATTAATTAGTTTCACTTAAAAAAAAAAAAAATAAACTTAGGAATAATATTAAAAACTAAAGCAGTTAAAGTTCTTATGTGAGCTTATGAGGGTAAGGCTCATTATAATTTTTTAGTTTTACCCATCTTAAATATGTGTTATGTGCATTCAAAGACAAATTCCGTTAAATTTGAACTTTCGACGATACGGTCAGGATGTGGTGCAATCTAGTCCGGATTAACGGGACTTCACTGTATTGACACACAAAAATATAAACTTCGAAACATTTGATAACAAGTGAAAACTACTTACAGTCATTTCCCCCCCGAAACATTCAGCCGCTATTTGGTTAGGATCGAACGGTTTGACTTCGGCATCGTTAAATAACAACCACTTATCTCTAGCATTTGTACTACGATCTTTAATAAAACTATAATAGTGACCTCCATCGGCCGTCCCCGTGTGTACCGTTACGCCGATCAGATCGTAATCGTAATGTTCCGGTTCGGGAGTGACATTTGCACCTTGTTTTTGACATTCCTCTAACAAAACAAACACAATATTACCACAATCTCATAATAAAATCTTGTTAGGCACACGAAAAACTAAGATAGAGTCATTCGGGGTAAGAGTTCCGAATGAAGGGATTGAGGGCCGCGTGTATGACGAAGTCATGGCGAGCGAGGCGTTATGTTGCTGCGCGCCGTTGTTGTGCAAAAACAAGCAAAAAAGACTGAATTTCGTTGTTTATCGCGTAATTTTTTGTTCTACGGAAAAGTTTATAACCTCAATAAACGTGGTAAGTAAATTTTTAACTCATCTTTCAAGTTCAATTCCAGATATATGTTATAATAGAAAACAATTACCCGTGATACTGTTTTCTGTTATAAATTTTTAATGTTGTAACACTATTAATGCACTATTGTTATCGAGTGAAAATTTTAGGTTATCTCGAGAACAAGTGTGTACACGGCCGAGCTATTCAAAAAGTAGTCTCGTCGGGCAAGAGAGCGTTTATTTACCCCATGTGCGAACTTTTGCCCGCCATGCTGCGTACCGTTACCCGCATTAAGGGTTAAGAGTTTGCATTCTGACCGAGCTTCATCATTCCAAAAAAACTATATACTTAGCTAATTTATGTATTTAGTAAAGCATTAAATACTCTGTCTAATGATCATTATCGCATTCCTAATATTCAATTATTTTTGTTTTGGTGTGCTCAAGAAAGGCAAAGTGCGTGCTCTTGCCCCTAATGACTCTCCTGTTTATTGAACTAAGTGGTCGAACAGTTCGCATCATTTCTTACCTTCATATTGCTGCGGCATGAGTTGTTTCTCGACGTATCCGGCCATATTTAACCGTAAAGGAAACGAGAAATGCGTATTAACTTTTTCTTTAAGCATCGTAACCATGTTAAACGTGTATCGCATTGTATTAAAACAAAGGATGTGCGGTAGTTTTTTAAAACATGCTCTGAAATCAAAATTACAATTCGAATCAAACAGAAATAAATTTCGCGTTGTTGGAAAAAGAGGACCTTTAGATAGAAAGGTTAGTAGAGTATTTAAAGTGGTTCTAGATGTGGTCATGGCGTTCAACCTATATTATTCTACTAATCTTGCATAGATTGTACCTTTTTTCGGCTCGAACTTTTTTGCCACACTGCGAACAAGTGTACATGTTGTCTCCTTCGAGAGTATCTTTCACTGTAACTTCATCGAGCGATTCGTAAAGATTACGCATGTCGGCTACCTGACACCGAACTGTGTAGAACTCTTCCAAAGTTCGACTTACATGATCGCAGTCCTAAATTAAACAAATAATAATAATAATAACAACGTCCGTTTCTCGACTTTATGTCGTAACAGGCGCCATTCGCACTACTAATATTTTCCATTCTACCACTTCCCGTTATTTTCTACATTTTTAAAACTTCAACTCAAGTAATAGCAATGGGCGAATGAAAGAATTATAGGAAATTAGGATAAGATAGGCAATTTTTGAATTAGGAGTTTGATAGGGAATCGGCCATGGCCTTAAATAAGGAACCATCTCGATATTTATCTGGAATTAATTGAGGGAAACCATGGAAAATCTCAATCAAGATGGCCCGTACAGGAATTACCGTTTCTCGGCGAGAGGCAGTAGGAAAAAGTCCCAGCCACATCTGCCCCCGCCGGGATTCGAACCCAGTACCTCCCGAATGCGAGTCTAGTGCTCTCACCACTACTCTACACCGCTCGGTTAAATTAGTGAAGATATTTTCAAAATGCACATCGCAAAAACATATTAATTTATCAAACTAAAAAATATAGCAGCATACATACCAAAGAAACAACATTATTGCTGAGGACACCACAAAATAGTTTTTTAACGATAGACTTCAGTTGAGGCGTCATTTCTTCTAATTTGCTAACAAGATCAATAAAGAATTCCGCCATATCTTTTTGTTCTCCGGTATTCAACGGCTGATGGTCCATCGTATAAACCTTGCAGAAACTGCGAGGGTTGTACGCTTTACGTTCACTTTCCTTTGTTTAAACAAATGAAAAAAAAGCCATCGTTACTATAGCGATTATATATAAATTGTCATAATTCCGCTAGCGACATATTAAACTTTTACCAATGACGTTACATGTCTAGATATTATAATAATAAACAGTTCGTAAAAAAAAAATATAATGAGCCTCACCCTCATAAGCTCACATATGAAGTTTAACTTCTTTAGTTTTTAATATTATTCCCAAGTTTAATTTTTTGTTATGTCAAACTAATTAATAATATTTACACATACCTTAGCAACACGCTATAAACTTTTGTCCTTGTCAGTTTCATGTAATTTGGGAGACAAACTAACTTCCCCTTTATTTGCCAGTTCTACTTCCACTTGATTTCTTACTTTTTTCAAATAGATACGTCGCTAAAGAAGTTAAACT
Organism: Venustoraphidia nigricollis; assembly: GCA_034508555.1. Lineage (NCBI taxonomy): Eukaryota > Metazoa > Arthropoda > Insecta > Raphidioptera > Raphidiidae > Venustoraphidia > Venustoraphidia nigricollis. Next base: position 292,593 of record JAVRKA010000125.1, on the reverse strand, counting down.
TCAATTAAATTGAACAAAACACGGCCTACCAAAATATTGTGGCACTCAGAGCTGGGCAAAGCACCGAATCTAAGTGTTTGAAACACCGAGCATCGAGCACTTACTAAAGATTTTAAAGCATCAAACATATGTTGGGTTGCAGGAAAGATTGTTAAATAATTTGATTGTGATAATACAATTACAGTTTTCATACCTGCAAGAGCAATCTAATGTCGTATTCAAACTCCCTGTCATGTACAACATTTGATTGTTTTCACACAAAAACAAATACTTGATCTACACAGAAAAAGTTCGTTTTTCCAATCAAATTTTGATTAAAATGCGCAGAAAAATGGCGTTTCGAAGTAAAAATTATGCACAAAACTATGTTAAATACACGTATACACAGTTTAGTAAAAATATCATTTCAATCGATCAATTATTTTTCGAACAGGATCGATTAAAAATTCTACAATGCTTTTCTTATGCAGAAAAATGTGTGTTCACAATCTAAGGTCAATATCAAATCAAATTATTTGACAATCCTTTCTGCAACCCAGCATTAGTATCAAGTCTGTTAACACGTAACGTCATTCGAGTCGAGCGATTTGGTTTAGCTTACGAGTAAATATGCGAACATTCGCTGCAATTCGCGTAGCGTCGCTTCGTGTTTGCTTCCGGCACATTCGGCCGCCAAGATGGCAGCACGTGCTTGCGGCATCATGTATAAATGTTGCATGCACGATGCCATGTAGCAGGTGGCGCCCAAATTCGTCAAGCCGACATAACCGCATTCCGATCGGCCGTCGTCGTGAGGCCAATAGTCCCACGGGTAGGGAGAATGCGGACCTGACAATATCATTACATATTTTAAATAAAAAAAACAGGTCAAGTGCGAGTCGAACTCGCGAGAAGAGGGTTCCGTACTATTCCGTTTTCCATGACTACTTTAAGACTTAAGATTTTCGTTTCAATTTTCCTGTAAACTATGGGTGAGACCCGACATTTCCTTTTTTTTCAAAATTTTAGGCGCAATAGTTTCGGCGATAAAGGGGGGGGGATGGTCAATTATTCATCTATTTTCTTAAATAACTTTAAAACTATTTATTTTAAAATTATAAAAAAAATATATTTTGGACCCTTACTACAAGCCCTTTCATTTGATATGTCACATGGTACAGTTTGCCAAACTTTTTTTTTTAATTTTCCAATTTGCCCCGCAAAAATTACCCCCATGTTCAAAATTCATTTATTTACGTTACACGTCCGTCTTATGGTCACCGACTTACATATGTGTACCAAATTTCAACTCAATCGGCGCAGTAGTTCGACGCAAATTGGCTTTAACAGTGGGACGGACAGACGCACGAGTGATCCTATAAGGGTTCCGTTTTTTTCTTTTGAAGTACGGAACCCTAAAAAAATAAATAAAAACACTTAAAAGTTCTACAAAAAATGTTATTAAATTATTTCTCGACTATTGTTTCGGACAATAAATTCATCCTCAGGAATATAACATGTTTTATATTCCTGAGGATGATTTATTGTTCGAAATGATCGTCGAGAAATAATTTAATAATCAATTTTTGCAGATTTTTCAAATGTTTTTATTTATCTATTATTATTAATCATGTTCTAACAAGTGGCGAGTGAAAAATCAGTGCAAATTAAATTATTACCTGGTTTATGTTGAGCTAAGAGTTTTTCGTGTAAAATGGCGTAATTTTCCGGCGCCGCTTTGACCAACTCTACGAGCAGATCGAAAGCAGCCGCGCGAGCTCCAGGCGATTTGCATTTGGGAACGTGTCGCATTCGAGAGGTAGGCAGCGCAAATAAATAATCGAAAACCTGAATCGAAAATAATAATATATTTATAGTTAAATATCTTAAATTTATAAAACTATGCATTCAGCAAGGGCTAGCGAAATCGCGCTATATGTTCTGTTTTTTTAAACTCATAATTAAAATTAGAGTTTAAAAAAACTAAAACATATAACGCGATTTTAATTATAAGACTCAAAAACAATAATGCATTTGATTATGGGGTAGGCAACTCAACGTACGCCACTGTACGGCGTGTTCTTGCTTGCAGTAATTTTTCATTTTTTTTTTTTATTATGAACATCCTGGTTAGGATAATGAGACAAACTTATTAAATTATTGTATTGTCATCAGTCCTTGATAAGTGTGCAAAGTTTCAGTTTAAGGTGGTTCGGACATTACCTCGTGATCATAATAGAATCCAATTTTTTTTTTAATAAAATTAAAAACTTGAATGCATAAATTCATTATTATAATTTATAGGTGATCTATGATAATTCATAATTAAATTGAGTTACTAATTTAATTACCAAAAATAATAAATAAAAGACTTTTGACTAAAGTAGTCTTGTGTTGATTGGTGATTCTGTATTGGACTGATGGCGGACTGACATTTTCGTGAATTTTCGGTCTTTCTTGTTAAAATATTTTTAAAAACCTTCGTCAGAAAATATCAATTTTATTTTTAACGTATTCTACGGAAGTTAACTGATAATTATAGTAGTTTTTTGTTTTTTTATCTTTTTCAGGAGTGGCTACATAACTCGACATGTGTGCGTTTTGCTTGCATTCCCTATAGGCTACATGTTAAATTTCAATTATTTAATAATTAATTACACAAAAATCCTTCGTCATATCTGCTTCAAAAAATTATTTTAGAAGTATGCGATAGCGATTAATAACATATTAAAAAATTAGCTTTTAATCTTTAAAAGTGCTTTAATGTCCGAACCACCTTAATCTGTCGTTTTGAAGTAGGTAAGTTTTTTTTATCCTGAAGGTCACGACAATGGGACAAACTTATTAAATTGTTGTATTGTCATCATTACTTGATAAGTGTGCAAAGTTTCAATTTAATATGACGTTTTGAAGTAGACGAATTTCACATTCAAAGATTCCTTTACAAACATACAGGTGGAGCTAATAAAAGCGTGTTAAAAAATGTACCTCTAATAGTAAATCTTTTCCGTCTTTGCTAGTCTGAAATGGCGGATGATGTTTTATGAGATTGGCAATTAAGTTGAGCAAACCGATCAGACCATCGTCTTCGACAGTTCGATGTCGTGTCTCGAGGAATTCTCTTGTCAATATAGACTCAGCGACTTGTTTTGCCAAAGCGTTGATGTCTATTTGACAGTTTTGAGGATCTTCTAAGCTTTCTGCACATAAAAACAAACTTGTATTAATTTCAGCATTCGTTATCGGAAGAACCAACAATAAAAAAAAGAAGCATTTTAAGTCAACTTGCATAGGATGCCTCAAAAATGTTGCCGTTTATAAGTTTGTAAAAAATCACGTATATAAATTTTGATTACAGAAAGATGGTAACGTCTGCAATATGTGTTTGAAAAAGGATTACTGTATTCTACAGAATGATTCATAAAAGGTGCGCAGGACTTTAGGGGAAGATAGTTTGTCCAAAAATATGAAAAAAAGTTTTTATAAACATGGGTCCGCAAACGCATCGTTTTCGAGATACAAGGGGTCAAAGTTGAGAAAAAAAAAATTGTTTTTTGTCAATATCTTTAGAACCATTAGAGGTACAATGCTCAGCTCTTGCACACATTTTAACCTCATAAATACCCTTATTTTAAGGTGTTGACAAAGCTTTTCAAGAAAGTCAGTGGCGTAGATTTAGGGTATTTTTAGTATTTTAACCCCCTTAACTTCTACGCTAGTCAACAAAATGCGGTTTTGTGTGATTTTTTAAAACCGCCAATGTTTTTTGGGCAAAAAAGGCACTCTTGGTCCATTGCTCTAAAGTGATCTGTTTTCTAGAAAAATGGCATTTTATGATCAAAAACATAAAATTTTTATTTTTATTTTTTAATGGGAAATTGGACAATTTATAGTTAAACTAAATTAAAAAATTGCGACGTTTCGTTAAATCTTTTTAACTTCTTAATTGTAATTATTTCATTAACTAATTTGTATTTTTAATCACTTCAGTTGTGCCTGAAGAAGTTAAAAAGATTTAACGAAACGTCGCAATTTTTTAATTTAGTTTAACTATATTTGAATTATACAATTTCCCGTTAAAAAATAAAAAAAAAACTTACTAATTATAATGGACGTGAACAATATTAAGATAAATTTTTTTTTTAACATAGAAACAACTAGTTTATGAACACAAAATAAAAAAAAATGTATCTCGAAAACGGTGCGTTTTCGGACCCATGTTTATAAAAACTTTTTTTCATATTTTTGGGCAAACTATCTTCCCCTAAAGTCCTGCGCACCTTTTATGAATCACCCTGTATAGCAAGAGTGAGCAACCTTAATTTGTAACATGGGCCAGAATAAATTTTACGTTTTTTTCCGCAGGCTTAAGTAGTTAATTGACACCTTCTTGTGACGTAATTTTTTAGTTTATAAATAAAAAAAAAAAGAAGTTAAATACTAAGTTTATTTCTTATCGTTTTCGACAAATTACAAGGATTTGGAAAAAACTATTAACCATAAAACAATTATACATATGTAAGTGAAAAAACTATGTATTTAAAGTGACGCTAATTTATAATTTCTTTCAAAGACCTCGCGGGTCAGACAGATGTTTTTCGAGGGCTGTAGCTGATCCGTGGGTAGCCCACAGTTGTTCTATAGTATGGTTCGCTTAATGGAGCGGCAAAGCCACGAAACAGCGTAAAGTATACCCGTCCCATAGATATTGCACCTTAAATTTATAAATTAACCCTTACCTTTGACAACATCTGCTGGCAAGCCGTCTACTAATCGGCACACTAACCAAAAATAATCCCGGCACGCAGGACCATACGGTTCTTTTCCATCTTCCGGAGTGTGTTGAATTCCCTAGAATATTAAAAAGAAATTAAATTTACAAACACTAAATTCGCATGGGAATCGAACCTAGTACCTTCTGGACACAGGTTTTGAGCTTTATTTGTTTAAGAATCAACAATAAACAGGACCAGGTTTCAACAACTGAGCGTAACACATTGTTGTAAAACAAATGAATTGGTTTCTTCTTTTTGAAGATTTCCACCAGTATGATGGGCGACGCATGCGCAGTCTAAAAATAAACTGTGCGCTAGCGTCTCTCATCATTTTGATGGAAATCTTCAAAAAAAAAAAAGTAGAAAAAACTCAACGAATACACCGATTGCCTGTTGGTTTCTTCTTTTCTTTTTTGAAGATGATTTCCGTCAAAATGATGGGAGACGCATGCGCAGTCTAAAAATGTACTGTGCGCGTTCGTCTTTCGTAATTTTGTCGGAAATCTTCAATAAGAAAGTAGAAGAAACCAGCAAACACATCAACTGCTTGTTGGTTTCTTCTTTTCTTTTTTGAAGATGATTTCTATCAAAACTATGCTCGTGCGTCTCTCGTCATTTTGACGGAAATCTTCACAAAAAAAAAGTAGAAGAAGAAACCAACAAACACACTAATTGCTTGTCGATTTCTTCTTTTCTTTTTTGAAGATGATTTCCGTCAAAATGATGGGAGACGTGCGTCTCTCGTCATATTGATAAAAATCATCAAAAAAAAAAGAAGAGAAGAAATCAACGAATACACCGACTGGCTATAAAACAAATAATAACGATCGAACGTACTTCCTGCTTTTGCGGCCTCATCTTTTCGGCCATAGACAGATAAACGAGCAGTCTCGTAAGCATCGGAGCTGCAAGACCAGCTCCGGCGTCGCTACACTGAACCGTATTACCTAAACACAGTCTATATAGAGCGGCACATACTTCGCGCCTTACGCTCGGTTCCGGTTCTTCAAGCACCTAAAAGATCGAATGGTTGCAATTAAAATTCTTTCTTAATTCTGAACCGTTCCGATCGAAACTGAAACGAACCAATCTTTGCAGCCACGCTTCGAAATGCTGAGCTTGAAACATTGTTTGTCTAGCTTCTTCGCTACAATGCAACCACGAAACCAGTAACGCCATTGCATAGTGAACAACCTATTAAAAAAAAGGAACCATAAAAATGTGGTTTTTTAATGTTTAAAATATTTTTAGATTAGAAAATTACAAAAAGCGAGTGAGTGAAGTCAACAGTAAAAGTTAATACTATAAATAAATTAAAAAAAATTACCTGTGCCCGGCCCCAAAATCCGGTTTTGTAGTGATTAATATCTAAAGGCAGTGAAGCTTCGTAAAAAATGGACATTAACCTGGACATAGTGCTTGGGACATCCATCATCAAGAGCATGGCCTGAAAAAACAATAATTCATATCGGCAAACAATAAAAAAAAAAACACATTGAGCCTCACCATCATAAGCTCACATAAGAAGTTTAACTTCCTTAGTTTTTATGTACGTCAAATTACAGAAATATTTTTGTACTTCAATTGTTCGTAATTTTAAACGTCACTGACTTTATATCTTCATCCTTGTCTTACTATTTTTCGAATCAAAATGCAACACACTATAAACTTCTGTTCTTGTCAGTTTCATGTAATTTAGGGGACAAACTAACTTCCCCTTAATTTGTTTTATTCTACTTCCCCTCGATTTCTTACTATTTTCAAACAGATACGTCTCTAAAGAAGTTAAAGTTCAATTAATAAAAACATTTTTTAACTTCTTTTAAAACCACTCTATATTTTTAAACATAAATAAATTCGCAATAGTTTTACTAGGGCTGAAAGTTGGCGTTTGCGACGAGTGTGGCAATCAACCAAGTCGCAAATAAAATAAAATACCTCGGTTAACATCGGGATGAGCAGTTTTTCAGAACGGTTCCGCGGAGGATGATCGGATGTATGAACTCCGAGTTGGCTGAGCAGTTTTAATAGTAGAGCTAAACAGTCTTGTTGCCATTCACTTCCGTCACTTGCTGTTCTTTGCAAAACACCTGTAAAAACAAAAATACATTCACAATTCGATTGCATGGACACTATACAAGGATCACGAACTCATACAGAAGAAATTGACAGAAATTGCACACTAAATCGTACATAATAATGTTTTCTTTTTTTAACACAAGCGCCGCTATTTCTCTTGTTGTATTGACGTGAATTTAGGTATCATAAATGCATGTGAAGTACGCAAGCATTAGATAAGTAAGCTGTCAAAATATTAATTGAATTATAAAAAATTGATATTAATAAGAGACTGATTACAATTTAACAATTAATTTTCATATTTTAATTTTACTTTGACTCAATAAATCAAAATAATTAATTATTCCGTGTGTATTTGTTTAGAAAGTTCTTATATACAGAGAGTTCGTAGAGTCTCCATGAAACTTGTATATTCAAGGTCAACAATAATAGTTACCAACATAGTAACTACCATTCAATACAATGATAATTTAGTAGATAGGAACACAACAGCAAAAATACATACAGTAAGATCCCGTTTAAAGAGGAAGATACGTTCTAATAAGTTCCTGCCCTATAATAAACAGCGCTAAACGAAGTCATCTTGATACGTAGATAATTGGCAAAAGTGAAACAAAACCGAGAATAAGAAAATTTGTTACTTTTTTTTTGGTTTAATTTTGTAACATTTATTGTTGAATACTTTTTTATCACATTAATTATAGATTTAATTATTGCTAATATAGACTTTTGTTCATAAAACATTTATGAAAATCACATAAAAGTTCGAGTAAGAAGTTATGTTTGTGATAAGGTTTTGTTTTTCGTGAAGAAGTCATCTAATGTCTGCCTTTTTCTGTTTCGTTCAGCAAGCTGTTGTCAATAGCAAGATATTGCATCAATGACACTTTGCCTTACCTTTGAACTTCTATCAACTATGACGAAAACTCTACTCTAGTAGAGCGCCAATTTGCCAGCTAGCTAACTCAGCGGCGCGAAGGGCAGGTTTGTGAGGGCACTTATAAAATCAACAAGAAATAATGCCCTAATGGGCTAACAAATCCGACCTCCAACCACTAAAATTATAAAAATATAACATGCAAACGCCTTAATAATAATACTTGACCCAACACGAAAAAAAAAAACAAACTCTCTAAGCAGCGAATAATTACTGTTATTAACAACCGGGGTGGACAAACCAACTGTCGAGGGATTCGATGGAGCGGAATTCAATATGCCGACCAAAAGGTAACCAGGGCGCCAGGACTTAAGGGCACAAAATGTCAAACTCAGGAGTTCACTCTGAGACGCCGAGAGTCGACTCAACAGTCAGCAAAAATAAAACTCTTAACAACAAAATCCTAAAAGAAGAAAAAAAAATCCAGCTAAATCCAGAAAATCCTAAAACACCAGACCACCACAGATCCAATCCAATAACAAACAAATCCAATTCCTAATCAAACCCCAACAACTTCCTAGCAAAATCGTTCACAACGCTCATAACATTTTAAAACATCTCATTTCATTCTGTAAAAACCGCGATGTAGTCAGCACCGTGGCTATCTCGTCAATGCCCCTGTGCAAGATATTTCAAAAAACTGCCTCTAATCAGTCGCGATAGACAAGCGTGTCCGCACACTGCATCAGTGCACTCGTCAAACTCGCGATCGTCCGGCTTGCTATCCCATGCTAACTACAGAGTTGATATGAACAGTTTGACTTCTTCGTCGCACTCATTAGTGACAAAATTTTGCAACTATAATTAGCAGGGATGCAAATTCGATCAGGGGTGCAGTCGAATACAGTAATGACAACAAACTAAAATTGTAAAATGTTACACAACATTTGAATCATTTTGTATAAACTGATCCATAATTTACGTTATAGTTGTTAAACTGTTTTTTTTTTTTAGAAATCGCGTAACACTGAAACAGCGTTAAGTGGAGCAGCGTTAAACGAGGTCTTACTGTACGTCTGTGTCTTTTGTTATCATTACTTGGTAACAAAGAGTACAAAAATTTGAAGAATGAAAATAGTCATCACTTACCGGACATGAATATGTCAAACAGATGTCGAAGTCCACCTTTCTCAACAAACATCGTACTCCATTGTCCAGCGGCTGTGTTTGCATCGGTTATAATACAAGACCTAGACGAAGTGACTCGTTTCGTGCCGAGCGCTTCTACGATGTGCAGCGAATACATCAGTTTCTGTTTGCTGGTCGGATCGAGCAGTTCCGAAAGAGGTATATCGAGTCGTCTGAACCCTTTCAGCAAAGTCGGACTCGTCGGCAACATCGTAAGGATGTCCCAAACGCGACGCGACAAAACTTGCGATTTCGTATGTGGGATGTGAAGCTAATGAAACGTAAAATTATAGACATTTAAAAAAAACTGAATTTGTTTGACGGTTCGATAAAAAAAAATGAAAACCGTTTAATAAATGCAAGGTTATGTAATGTGTTGAATACTGATTTAAAATTGCTTACGCCTCCTTTAACGGGTGTCTTCATAGCACTGAGGGTATGCATCAGGTCGAAAAGTTGCTCGAAATAATTGGGCGCCAGAAGTAACAGCATCGGAACAGAATCTCTCGGCGGCGCTTGTTGCAACGAAGGTGGCTCCATCGAATCGCGTTTACGAGTACCGACGCGGTTCACTCCGACAGATATGTACACCATCTATCGACAAAACAATGAACTAAACTCAAAATGTGACACATATGTTGCGTTTCAGCATTAAATCAGATTTAAGGCTGAAAGTCGTACCAGAAACCCATCATTAAAACTAAACAAGGAGTTCATAGGCATGCCGTTGATTATTATCTATATGGCCTTTTCTCAATTTCTAGACATTGAACGATGGAAAGTACGAACCGAATTTTCAAATTTAGTAAATTGAAAATATTAATAATAACAAATAAATAAAGAAAATTCTACAAAAATTCTTATTAAATTATTTCTCGACGATCGTTTCGGACAATAAGTCCATCTTCAGGAATATAATTCCCGAGGATGGACTTAAAACGATCGTCGAGAAATAATTTAATAATAAATTTCGTAGAATTTTCAAGTGTTTTTAACTTCTCACCACTACTCTATCCCGCTCGGTAATAATCGTGAATTAATCGTAATCGTTGCGCCATGAGTTAAATTCCGTGTCTATAAAATAAAAGTTGACAAACCTGGTTTTCTTTAAAACCGATCTCTTGAAGCGTTTTTTCATCGAAATCGGTAGTTAGTTCTTGACCTTGCGTGATCATTCGAATCGGTCCATCATGTAACAACGAGCCTAAGACTCCGACACTGCTTTCCGATTCGCTCGCTGGTTTCGCCTGATAAAATCCACCATATTTGATTATATTAATTCATTTTAAATAAATGTCTTTACAATAGACCTTACATGAACAGTTTCCCAAACATGGGCTGCCTCGGCTCTCAGATCGGCGACAAAATCCGTCGTTACTAAGTCGAGAGGTGTTCGTTCAGACATACCGGCCAATTGCACCAGTACTCGAAGGGGAGCGCCTGGTCTTTCACCCATAGCTCCGTGGCAGCCAATTCCTTGACCGTCGATGGCCCAGCGACGTAAATGATACGCATAACTAAACATAAATTCAAATCGGTTTCAATAAATCATAGAACGTACCATTTTTCAAAATAAAATTAGAATTTGAAAGAACTAAAACACGCTTTTATGAACTAAAAAATGTAAAATAATTTGACAACAAAATTAGCTTTACTAGCATGGGGTGTTATCTACTTAAATTTACATAATAGATCTACGTTTACAATTAGTAAATGAAAAGTTTATTACCGATATTAAGCACTCCACACTTTTTATAGTAAAGCTAATTTTGTTGTCAAAGTATTTTCCATTTTTTAGTTCATAAAAGCGTGTTGTTATAGTTTTTTTAAACTCTAATTATAAGACTAAAAAACAATATTGCATTCGACTATGATGTAGGCAACGCAACGTACGTCACTGTGCAACGTGTTAGATTGCTTGCTGTAATTTTTCAAGTTCTTTTTATCCTGAAGGTCCTGTTCAGGATAATGGGACAAACTTTATTGAATTATTGTATTGTCATCGGTCCTTGATAAGTGTGCAAAGTTTCAGTTTCATCTGACGTTTTGAAGTGGGTGAATTTCACGTTCAAAGATTCCATTACAAACAAACAAACAGGTGAAGCTAATAAAAGCGTGTTAAAAATATTTACCGTCTGCGAAATGTATCGAGATGTGTTTTAAGTAACAGTAGAGCTCTCTGAATACGAAGCAATGGCGGGTCCTCGTTACTACATGGAAGTTCTAGATCTTGAGCAGCCGCTTGGAGGTTTGACATGCATTGCTGTACAAATTCAGCTTCGTGTTGAAGCCGTTGACTCAAATAACAATTGTTTAAGTACTGAATTGCTGCCATGCTGACATCTGTTGACAAAATCGATAATTCATTTCATATTAAAATTCGCTTTTTAGTGTATTTACCATATGGCAACATACACTATTGGCATCGGTCGGATGGTTGAACCTAGGGGTCGGACCGAAATTTCTCAACGTTTCATAACCTTCTAAGCACCTTGGCACCATTTTTGGAAAAATTATATATATATATATTTATATATATATGTGTACGGGCAATAGCTTTCGAAAGAGTACCTGTATAAATAGACACTTCCTACAAGAAGTCAAATGAGCACCCATGCATTTAGTCGGCTCGGATCGATTTGGCAACATCCGTGTCGATCCGAATAGATTCCATGGGTGCTGACCTTTAATCGGTAGTCGAAACTCTAATTCTAACCTGTATTGTTGGCTCTCAGGGCCACCTTCCACAAATAGTCCATTCCGATAAGTTCGCCGTGTCTAGCAGCTGCCGGCTGCGACGGAGCATTGCGCGCTAAGCTGCACAGCTGTTGAAACAGTGCGAGGGCCGTCGGGCTTAACGATTCCGGCGGCAACGAAGGCAGATGCATCACGTAGAGTCGTTTAAGGGCGTCGGCTCCCAACGCGTGCTGTTCACCTCCTTTCGCTTGAGACAATAACCAACTGAATAGTTCGTCGCTGCATTCCGAATCGTGAGCTAAACATTGCCATAGCGTGTCCACTTGTTCCACGCTTAACCTAAAATAATAATAAAATATTAAATAAATTGACTCTATCAATAGTAATAGATATATTTACGAAATGAAGCTACTGGCTATTCTGTTTAAATGTATTTATTGAAATAAATAACGTTTCAACCACTTTTGTGGTCCTTTTCAAGTTTTAAAAAAATAACAACTGAATTTTTTAAAACTTGAAAAATATCACAAAAGTGGTTGAAACGTTGTTATTTATTTCAATAAATACATTTGAACAGTAAAGCTAGTAGCTTCATTTCGTAAATAATATTAATATTTATATTAGGAAAAATCAGGTCTTGAAATAAATTAAATAAAAACGATCAGGTGAAAAGACCAATTTTTAGGTACGTTTTTATTCGATATACGACGTTTCGTGGGTATTATTCCGACTTCTTCAAGTATCTCGAAAATTATGTTAAAATATGTCATACCAATATTTTTTTACAATAAAATAATGAAGTACAATAGTAGTCCAAAAATTATTAGCGTCAACTGATTAACTAATATGAAATTTATATAATTTATAAATTTCATATTAGTTAATCAGTTGACGCTAATAATTTTTGGACTATTATTGTACTTCATTATTTTTAATTATTATTAATAAAAACAGCAATGAAATGAATTTTGCGACCACTGTTCGAAATTACGCAAGAGCATATCTCACGATCTGAGATGATATTGACGATTATCACGTTTTTTTATTCAATTTTTAGGACAAAAATATATACTTTTAGATATTTTTAAGCGGCAAGTCAAATTTTGCGAACTTAATACTTTATCACAGCTAATAAAAACAGTAATAAAATGAATTTTACGACCACAGTTCGAAATTACCCGAGAGCATATCTTACGATTTGAGGGATCGGAAAACAATGGAAATTTTAAACGAAACTTACTTAAACGTTTTCGGCGATCCCAGCGGCGAATACACGGCCGACAAGAAGTGCAATCGGACTTGAACTTGATTTTGATGCGTATACAAATTCAAAGTGTTCGAAGAGGCGTTGCTGCTAGGATTTTGTTGTTTGCGCGAATTAGTATAAACTTTTAGATTGTTAAAGAAACGAGTCATCATGTGATTTTGTTTATCGGCCCAGTGAGTTATATGATGCGTGTCTAAACTTCGGAACTGTTGGAAAGACGCCAGCAATTTTGGTAACAGACGTAGAGAAATTACAACCGACCTAAAAAATACATTCAATTAATAAATAATAATTAAAACAAGTATGCGACGAAAAAGACAATTGGCTTTGTTCTAAGCGGTGACTCCGCTGAATTCTCAATTAACTATAAAAAAACTGGCCAAGTGTGAGTCGGACTCGCACATGACGGGTTCCGTACCACAGTACAATATTTATTAACTTTATTTTATTTTTATTATTTGTTGTTATAGCGACCATAGTAATACACACTAAGGCGCAGAAAATTCTGAACTAATAGCTTTTAAGAGATTCCGTCCGATGTCGCTAGTATGCACTACTTTGGCGTTTATAGAAAAAAAACATTTTTTGTGATGTAGCTACAAAAATACAATTCTCGGATTTTTCCCTTTACTTGTGCTATAAGACATTGCTTCTTGCCAAATTTCATGATTCTAGGTAAACGGGAAGTACCCTATAGGTTTTGATTCCCTTGCGAGTGTCAAAATATGCAACATAAACGACCGTATCTTTTGATTGCGTTGACTTAGAATTTTGATTTTTTTCACAGTTTCAAGGGATTGCCGACCTAAGTATTTGACATTAATTTCAACTTGATGTCTCTACACGTTCCTGAGAAAAAGGGTCCTCGAATATTCGTAGTCTCAAATAAGTACAAAAAAATCACAATGATATATCTTACCAATTATTTGCCAGATTTTGTAGGCAGCCTTCGATGAATTTCATTCGAATAATTCGATCTGTATTGTAACAGAGAAGATTACACAAGGCTTTTTCAGCTTCGAGTGCTAAACCTTCACCGAGTTGACCCTAAAAGAAGTTGCAAAATTAGTTGTATTCACCCTAAAATACATCAAAATACAGTAAGATCTCGCTTCACGCTTTTTCAGTATTACGCGGTTTCAAAAATAAAGTTTATGTAACGTAAATTATAGATCAGCTTATTCAAAATGATTCAAATGTTGATAGAAGTTCAAAGGCAAGACGAAGTGTTATTGATGCAATGATTTGCTATCGACAACAGCTTGCTGAACGAAATAGAAAAAGGCAAACGAAATTAGATGACTTCTTCACAAAAAACAAAATATGTCAAATGAGGAACCTTTCGCATCACAAACATGGCTTCTCGTTTTTTTGATTTTCATAAATGTTTTATGAACAAATATCGATATTCGCAATTAATAAATCCATAATTTATGTGATAAAAAAGTATTTAACAATAAATGTTACAAAAGCTAAACCAAAAAAAAAATCTAACAAACTTTCTTATTCTCGGTTCTGTTTCAAAAATCGATCTTAGCAACTGTTGATAGAAGTTCAAAGGCAACGCTTTTTGCAACCAAACATTAGGATTACTATTTGTAAAAAAAACGTACAATTTTATTATCCTGTAAAAGGTCCCACAGGAGCGTATTTCCGGGTTGACAAACATTGTCTATTTTAAAGCAAGCCGATAATCGAGGATCCGGTCTGGGCGGCGATTTTTCAATCACGTGCTGTTGCAGTACCAAACATTGTGATGTCAGTTGTGCCTGGAAATTCACAATAAAAGTTGATGAATAGTATATTACACCGTAAAGACAGAAAGTTGAAATTTCTGCACTACTTTTTTTTTTAATTAATTATATGTTGTATAAATATTTTAAATTGTGACAGTTTATGTAAAAATTGAATTAATATTTTAATGTGTTTTCTATGATGTTTATAAATTGTAATATTCATAGTAATGAGCATGTATACCTTTAGAACAATTTACCACCATTTGACCAGCTTAAGGTAATAAGGTTTTTGTAATTACACTATAATTTAACAACTAAAACATATTTATTAGGTTTAACAAAACGGTTTAATATGTCTTCTGCGTAATTATGACTTTTTTGGTACAATAATGTTCTAATTTATAAGTTGTTAGTTCTCAATATTGTTCACGTCCATTATAATTAATAAGTTTTTTTTATTTTTTAACAGGAAATTGGACAATTCAAATATAGTTAAACTAAATTAAAAAATTGCGACGTTTCGTTAAATCTTTTTAACTTCTTCAGGCACAATTTTAAATTTAGATATTTATTAATAATATTTAATAAATAACTAAATTTTATTAATAGATATAGAAAAACTTAGTAATATATATGATAACATTTTGAGAAAATGACCAATGTAAACATACTACTTAAATATAAACGATTTTTACCAAATGAAACTTAATAGTTGAATAATTGTGAAATCTCGTTTTATAAAAGGTAAAAAATACCGTTAAAATTAATTAGAAATATTACTATTACTATTAATAAATTTGATTTTAAACAATAAGGACTTTTTGAAAATTTCACTTTTTTTTAATAAATAATATATTAAACCATCAACACCATAGGGCATAGACCATAATTAATGAATAATTTAAAATGACTAACTCTGTAAACATTATACATTTTAATTTTTTGTAAATTATTGTAGATCCTGAAGAATCACATAATCTGCCGAAACGTAGATCACTAAAGAAAGCAAATAATAAATTGTTATCTTGTGCCTCATTTTCCTGCTTAAACTACTTACAATTAATGTTATGGTTAACTAGTTAAAGTTGTGCCTGAAGAAGTTAAAAAGATTTAACGAAACGTCGCAATTTTTTAATTTAGTTTAACTATATTTGAATTGTCCAATTTCCCGTTAAAAAATAAAAAAAACAACTTATTAATTATAATGGACGTGAACAATATTGAGAATTCTAATTTATTTTCTGCACTACGCGTAACATGATGTCCAAGGGTATCAAGTAGGCTTGTGAAGTCTTTTTCCAAACAGTAGGGATAAACATACTTGAATAACCAAGCCATGGGCATCGATGACGTAGGCAATCGATTCAACCAATCACAGACGTGACCATGTTTATAGCCTCTCACGCCCAACCTTCCAGCAGTGAGTATGTAATATACAGTAAGAGAAATATTGTCTGTAGTAACGAACGAGCAACGTCAAATTAATAGAGAAGACACAATTGTAACTATGTGCATTTCACTCACGAGCATCATTTGCCGATCATGCATCTCTTTTTAAGACAATGCTCGGCCTGTGCTGCTACTGAAATCAACGGCCAAAATATGATCTATGCATGGTTGGGTCAGAGCTTTGGTGCCGACTAAAAATATATTTGAACCTCCTTTGAATAACTCCTGCATTCACTTTAATAACTGAATATTAAATGTCATATAATATTCAAAATGTAAAAAATCTGAAGAGAGCAAAATTTGTTAAAATTGACGGAATTGTATTGGTTTATTATATTTTTTTAGCTGCATTTTAAAATATGTGCTATAATTAAATATTTTGTAACTGTCTGATTTGTTGAATATTAATTTTAAAGAAATGTATTATCAGCTAATTGACATTACACATTTTTTATAAATCTTTTTGTGCGTGTGTATTATATTCGTATCATTGTATTTTTTTAAATATATAGTTTTATTTCAAAATATTGAATTATATATTACGAAACTTCACAGTAAAAAGAAGATCTTTTTTGCGTCACTTCAGCGAACAATTCATTGCGTTATTAATGTTATTACTATTAGTGGATAATATAAAAAATACATAATTTAAAAAAGGACTTTTCCCCTTTCATTGAACAGTTATGAAGAAATGAATTTTTTTGTTAAATACTTTGACATAACAGTGAGAGGTGTGTAATGTGATTATCATTTTATTTGGACGTTGGTCATATTTTTTTCACCGTTTAAATCCATTTTTATTAAACCACATTTTGAATAATTCAATCCTTTCTTCAGTTGTGTACGTTCTAATAAGAGTTATCTTCATAAAACTAGAACTATATTTGCTGTTATAAGAAATTAATTTTAATTGTAATAGTTGCATTTTAAAATAGACGCCTTGATGCATTAAGTAGTGCGTGTAACTATAGAAATCATTACCTCTACGCTGCGAGATAAAATAAATTCTTTGTGTATTTTTTCAAAGTTTCATAATCTTTCATACAATTTATTAGTATTTCTAAATTTTTTTATTTATTTTAACATTAGAACAATATTTTTCGTTTACATGGTTACACAGCAATAAATACGACGAAATTTTACCAAATTCCAGAAAAAAATTCAAATTTCTAAATTAGTATTTATTTACTTTTTCAAATTTGATTTTAATTGAATAACCTTGGTAACGCTTTTTATGTTTCCATATGATTGATATAGAGAAAAAAGTGTCAGTATTTAATTTCTAAATTATTATCAGCCATTTTGTGTTATCCGTTGAACGTAAAAATTAAATATTTTTGTCATACTGAAGTTTGGAGTAGAGATTGGTTGTTGTAGACAGTAGGTTATCTATTAATATGGGTATTAGGTGTAATGGTTAGGTTATTGTGGTAATTTTACAGAACAGTTGACTATGATAACCACAGAACGATCAATTCCATAGTGATAATATGTCTACATAAGGAATAATTTGGCTGGTACAATTTTTTTCCAAGAATTGAGCACGATTTCTTTATAGTATTCAATTTTTAAAAATTCAAATGAAAATAATCGTCTCCATGACTGTTTAGTTGAAATATAATTTTTTTCAGTAATGTGGTTACGCAATGGCATGGCTGCAATATAAATAATGCGTTTATTTTAAAATAGATCGTAGGTTATAATACGTGACGATGTTTTGATAACCTACAATTTGAAAAATAAATAGCAAACGTTTAAACGGTTATTCACTAATGTGGCAAATAGTGGCAAAATAGTTTGTTTTTAATTAGCACCTATATCAATTGATGATCCACTGCCTATAACAGTCAGTCTCTGCTCCAAACTTCAGTATAACAAAAATATTTTATTTTTACGTTCAACGGATTACACAAAATGGCTGATAATATTTTAGAAATTAAATACTGATCGTTCTTTCTTTATATCAATCATATGGAAACAAAAAAAAGCGTTACCAAGGTTATTTAATTAAAATCAAATTGGAAAAAGTAAACGACCACAAATTTAGAAATATAAATCATTTTTCTTGTATTTGATAAAATTTTGTCGCATTTATTGCTATGTAACAACGTAAACGAACAATTTTTTTATTGTTAAGTTAGCAGCAGGTACAAATTTAGTTATTCTTAAAATAATTTAATTTTTATTTCATGTGAAAATAAAATAAAACAAGATATATATCAAACAAAAATTTATGAAAAACATAAAAATCAAATGTTTCAAATATTTAATTTTTTTATTACTGTCACTTTGCGATTTGAAACCACTCGTGAAACAATTTTTTGTTTTCAAGTTGTCGACCCTGGGTTCTATTTGCACTTTAAAAGATTTTTAAGTTCACAATCGCTATATAAACATCGGGAAACAAAAGTACTGTGTCAGAAAATTATTATATTGTCGTAATATAAGACGTGCAATAAGAAAATGTCTGGAAAAAGAAATTATTTGACTCGGAAAGAAAAACTGGCAGTGGTCGATTGTTGCGACACATGTCATCAGAAAAGACGCTAAAATATTTCCTGTATGCTTGAATTATATTTCAAAAATAATGTTTATAGAATGTAGATATACAAATTTATTTCTATATTTTGACTAAAGCATTATTTTTGTAAATAAGTGTAAGGCAAGCATTTAATATATAATTTTAAAAAGCAGATGATTGGGAAAGACTTAAAACTTTTGTTATTACCAATAGGCAATAAACAATAATTATAATATTTTATTTAAAACTGTCAGTGTTTCATTTTGTTAATGTAAATTTATATTTTTACATACTTTTCTCTTATTAATTTGTGCTAATTTATTACGACTTTATGTTAATATTTATGATCAATTTTCAAAATTTTTATTAAAAATATGAACGCATTTTAAAAAAAGTGAAAGAATTTTTTTTTCAAAATGTTTAAATCAATGTCAAATGATTTCACTATAAAAATTTGTTACATATACATATATCGTATATAGGTATTACAATCTGAAAAAAATTATTTTGAAGGCTGTTTTTAACACAAATTGTTTTATTTCTAGTAGTCTACGGATGTGACATCCGGTTATTAAATTGTCATCGTGGTTTAAAAACTATGGAGTAATAACAATTTAGTTATCGTGTAGGAATGAGAGTGTCGCTATAGTACACTTAAAACCACTTGAAAATTTTCTAAGTCTATGGGTTGGTCGCGATTCAACAGCTTAGTTCAGGTATTCACCAAAGGGTGAACCCCCAGTGGTGAATACATTTACTGGGTATGGATAGCTCCATAAGCTTGTCGATCTTTGTAATTATTTGATCTATGCTTCCAGTATTCTAATAATCTTGAGGGCTGACAACTTGAAAACAAAAACCGAATTCGAATACTCACTTGAGCAGCCAGTTGTGCCAACTCTTCTTCACATCCTGATTCTTCGCCATCGAAGTCGGCCATGTTTTTCTCTGACTTATTGCTGTTGCGTGACGAATAGCTTCCGTCATTATCGCCTTCCATTTCGTCTGCACTCAATATCTCGAGCAATCTGTTTAAATAAAGACAAAGTTTAATCGATTTATTAACAAAATAAATAATAATAATAACAATGCGTTTATCATCCGTCAAACAGACGCCATTCGCACCTTTACTGTTTTTTCATTTACCACTTTCCGTTATTTCCTACATTTTTAAACTTCAACTTAATTAATAGAAATGGGCAAATTAAGGAATTAAAGGAAATTAGGATAAGGTGGGCAATTTTTGAATTAGGACTTTGACAGATAATCGGCCATAGCTTTGAATAAGGAACAATCTCGATATCTATCTGGAATTAATTGAGAGAAACACCACAAGATGTCCGGTACTGGAATTACCGTTTCTCGGCGAGAGTCTGTAGGAAAAAATCCCATCCAGATCTGCCCCCGCTGGGATTCGAAACTAGTACTTCCCGAATACGAGTCTAGTGCTCTCACCACTACGCTACATCGTTCAGTAACAAAATAAATCCATTTAACTTACTCGGCTCGTCTTGAATCTATATCGGGAATAAACGGTTGGCATGGCGAACCGTGGGGTCCCAAGGGACCGATGAATGCTTTGCCGCTTTCACTGCATGATGAACTGTCTTCTAAATATATTTGTTTGTTCATACTGTAAACACAAAATAATTCGATCAGTAAATGATATTCAAAAAATTAAAATTAGAGTTTAAAAAAACTAAAACTAGTAAAGTTTTTGTGAACTAAAAAATGCAAAATGATTTGACAACAAAATTAGCTTTACTGTAAAAAACTTGGGGTGCTATCTACTTAAATTTTCATAATAGCTCTACGTTTACAATTAGTTAGTAAATGAAAAATTTATTACCGATATTAAGCACTCCACGGTTTTTACAGTAAAGCTAATTTTGTTGTCAATTTATTTTGCATTTTTTTAGTTCATACTTAATGATTCTTCGTTTCTCAGCCGCTGCAACTTTAAATTTACTAACAACAGTGACCAACAGAAGTGTTTACATTACTTTACATCAAACAACAATGATTACGATAAATTTAACGTGTCTGAACCTGTCAAGACATGAATTGTTGTTGTAACCCGGGCGCCAGACACAGATAAATATTTGAACAAAGATTTTGCTCACACATTTGAACACATGTTTGCTGCACCAGCCAGACATGCTTTGCAGACACTTGTAGCAAACGTGTCTGCAAAGTATTCAAATTAACAAACAAGATGGACGACGATTTTCTTTTTTAATTCCTCGATAGAGCAAGGCACTGACAATTTATTATTTATTCTGATCCAGGCATCATTGACCAAATTTCTATTTTTATGATTTTTATTTTTTGGGTTCCATATACATGGTTCTTCTTCAACTAACTCAATAAATTCAAGGACACTTTCGTTGCTCCAGTCCATCTTGCGATTGAACAAAGCGACCGTTCTACTTAGTGATTTATGTGTAGCTGAACTTTGCGCAAGTGTAGCAGCTACGCAAACATTTGAGCTTTGAACGCTTTGATGCCGGCGCCAGACATAGCAACAATATTTGAACACTTGTTTTAACTAGGGATGGGGATTATAAAAACAATCACAAAAAGAATATTTTTCCCGATTTTATAGAAGAAAAAAAGTTTTATTGTTCTTCTATAAAATCGGGAAAAATATTCTTTTTGTGATTGTTCAAATAAGTGTTCAAATATTGTTGCTGTGTCTGGCTACGGCTTTACTGTCGAATTGTGTGTGATTGATTGGTAGGATACGTTATGTAAAGGTTATAAGTTGTCAAAAATCGTTAAATAGAGACAAATTATACTTTCTATTTATATTCTGTAATGATTGAAAATTCGTTATAAAGAGGTTTTTGATAAAAAGTATTCGTAATGTAAAGGTATATTTTGCATTAACTCTTACGGGCAGTTCTAGGGTATTTCGAAAAATTTGTTAAATCGAGGAAATCGTTATATTAAGGTTACACTGTGTACCGATTGATAATTTAGCTTCAGTTTTTACCTGGTCCTTGACTTTGCCCGAGGTATATGTTCGAGTTTCGCTTCAGCTTCGCTATCCACTTCAGGATCGGACAGAGCTGTCAGTTCGTGTCCCCTAATCAAATGAGCACTGTTTGCGCCATGTTTACCTGAAAATAAAAGGTGTAATCAGTTTCGGTTGGTTTCAACGGAACCTCCTGAAATATTTGATAGCCTGCTTTTTTTTCCCAAGTTCTTTTGAACGTTACTGATACTGAATTTTTAGTTCCATCAATCAATTAATAAATTAAAATTGATTTATTAACACGTTGACTGCCACGGAATTTTTCACGATTCTGGTCTAAAGAACCAATTTGATTTAATCATGTTATATTGTTAAAAATTTCAATAATTAATCAAAAGGCTTAAAAAATATATTTTTTTTAATGTTTAAGTTTTTTTTCTGTTCATTTAAGCCAACCCTCATTTTTTTATTCTCTTTCCTCAGGTCATTTATTCGTAATTAGTGTTATGCTACGAGTTTTTTCGTAACTCTACAAATATAGTAAATAATGAAGGGACGAGATAACTTGTAGTAGGCGTCCTGGGCAAGTAAACAATCTAAGAGGTATCTCGTAGTTGGCAGTCAACGTGTTAAAAAGTGTTACGCTTTAGTGATAAAGCTATAAGGATTTGGGAGACACCATGACATCTGGTGGCAAAAAATAAAAGTACAGTAACGCTTATTTAAAAGTTTGTTCCGATCCTGACTATGAATTAAATAGATGGAAAGTTGTCCGAGGACTTAGGATCAATAAGTCAATACTTGGGATGAAACGATACATAATTTTGCCGATACGATACCGATTATTGTAGTAAATAATCGGCGATACCGATACCGATGGCTCAGTAGAAAATAAATCAAATAAATAATAAAGTATGTACCTCGGGCGTTTGTATGAGTTTATTATGCTTAAAATTTACCTATATTTAACAGAGATTCATCTTTGAAAAAGTGATAAGTCGTTAAAAAAGTCAGTAATTAAAGTTTACTTTTGGCAGATTTTTATTAATAAAGAAAATTTTTTTTTTAATTATTTGCAGATAATTTGCTATGTTACCATGTCGCTAAGCATGCGCAGTTCTCCCACTTGCGACGCTGCGGCAATGTCACGCGCGTGCGTCGTCGTTTCGCGCGCTTTTCAAACTGTTTGATATCGGTTGTATATAATCGGCGATGCCGATATATTGGTATCGGAATCGGAATCGTTATATCTCTAGTCAATACTAAATTTTTATTTATCGCAACGTTTCAGACTTTACTATTTCTTCTTCAGGCGTCATAAATTATTTATGTATTAACTGTTTTATAAATTAGTTGCTTTGTCGTTTCCATATTAGTCTACGATTTTTGGTCAAAAATTTCGTAAAATTTTTTTTTATTTAAAACTAATTAAAACATACAATCTCCTCGGACAACTTTCCATCTAGTAACGCTTATTTGACACTATGTGGTTATTGTTTTCACATTGCACAGATCTTTGCCGTGACCAGTTCTAGGTATGTTTATTTTGAAAATACGGTGTATACTAACATTTGAGAGATTTCTTGCCGGCCTGTCTTTTCCTCAGCATTCGTCTACGCTGTGGACACCGCTCTTCTTCTTCTTCTCCCGAGCTGCTCGACGCGATAGGTTCGACGCCTTCGGGAAGTTCGGGCGGAGCCAGCGGCCCCAACGGACTTCCTGTTAAAATTTTCTTGCGAGCAGATCTGCAATTTCGAAAGCGTGAGTCACACGTTCGACAACGCGTATTTTCGACAGGTTTAAATACTCACACCACCGAACGTTTCTCCGATGAAGACTTGTTTCTTGACGTCGCTTTCTTTTCGGTATCGTCGTCACGAATATGTTCTAAATTCCCATTCAAGCGCACAATTAGATGTTTCACATAAAAATAAAATATTCATTTGCTTTATTAACTAACCTGCGGTGGCGTCCTCGGGCGGTGTGTGTGCCAAGCACTGAGTGCGTGCTTGTTTGCACGGCGACGGACCTTCACTATCTATGCAAGCATCTTCCTCTTCCTCTTCGGCTTCTTCTTCCTCTTCTTCTTCATCACTCACCGATTTATGACTTTCGCTTTGACCCGAACTTTCACCCTAATAAACAAAACAAGTCTTCTGTTGTAGCGTAATAATTTAATTGGTCGATGTTATTTTTCAAAGAGTCCGTCTTTAAGATGACTTATCCCTCCGATATGCTGTCGGGAAATTTCGAACTGTGGTCGCAAAATTCATTTTATTACTGTTTTTATTAGCTGTGATTACCGAGCTGAGTAGAGTAGTGGTGACAGCACTAGACTCGCATTCGGGAGGTACCGGGTTCGAATCCCGGCGGGGGCAGATGTGACTGGGACTTTTTCCTACTGCCTCTCGCCGAGAAACGGTAATTCCTGTACCAGCCATCTTGATTGGGGTTTTCCATGGTTTCCCTCAATTAATTCCAGATAAATATCGAGATGGTTCCTTATTTGAGGCCATGGCCGATTACCTATCAAACTCCTAATTCAAAAATTACCTACCTTATCCTAATTTCCTATAATTCCTTCATTCGCCCATTGCTATTACATAAGTTGAAGTTGTAAATAATGTAGAAAATAACGGGAAGTGGTACATGAAAAAATGGTAATGGTGCGAATGGCGTCTGTTATGACATAAAGTCGAGAAACGGACGTTAAACGCATTATTATTATTATTATTAGCTGTGATTAAGCATAAAGCATCACAAAATTTGGCTTGTCGCTTAAAACTTTCAAGAAACATATTTTCGCTCTAAAAATTGAATTAAAAAACGTGATATTCGTCAATACAGTCAAAATCTGTTATAACGACATCGAAGGGTTTTCTCATATTTGGTCGTAAAAACCGATAGTCGTAACAACTGGTGATGTTTTCGAGGTACAAAGTAATTTTTTATTAAGTATGTAGTATTATTGAATGCGTAGGTACCTACATATAAATCTATAGATATTAATAGAAATAATATTCACATTACCATTTTTCTGTATTCATAAAATCTGTAATTTTAGCCTGTTTGGAACACTTCTGTGCATACGAATTTTGTTTTCAATACAGCTGGTCGTTATATATAATTCTCCGAAGATATCAAGATTTACATTAAATGTAGTCGCTTAATGCGGTATGTCGTAATAAGCAATGTCGTAAAAAGCAATGATTTTTATAAGGCGGTTATATAGCATTCAGCCGGGACCTATGATTTTGGTCAATATAACCGGTATCTTGTTCTAAACGATGTCGTCGTAAACGGTTTTGACTGTATTTTTTTACATCACGTCACGAGATTTCGAATTACGGGAAGGCCAAATAACGTTTTGAAATTTTTTCTTTATAAACTCATGTCGAAAACACTGATGAATTTGACTTGACAATGATTTTTTTCAAATTTATTTTTTTCTGTACACAAAGTGTAATACTTATACTAGTTTTCTTGTTTTTGACTATTTTTAAATCGTTTATTTACATCAGATAAACTGTAAAAACTTGGCTAAAAGTCATAAGGAAAGAATGGTACATATTTCAAGTTTATTTTGTAAGCACTAACATCAAAGACTGGAGAAGATTTTTCATAGAAATTAAAGATTTCCGAAACGTAAGTGCATTTTAAATGCACGAAAGATAAAGAGGACATATTGAACAGCTGGTAAAGTCACATTAATTTCGGAAAACCAAATTCACCGTCAATTTTACAGTAAAATTTTTAACTTTTACGATTACTGAATGGTATTTTTAGGTTAAGCGTGGAACAAGTAGTTACGCTATGGCAAGGTTTAGCTCACAATAAAACTCAAATATAATAATAATAATGCGTTTAACGTCCGTTTCTCGACTTTATGTCATAACAGACGCCATTCGCATCATTACTATTTTTTCATCTACCACTTATTTTCTACATTTTTTTACAACTTCAACTTATGTAATAGCAATGGGCGAATGAAGGAATTATAGGAAATTAGTATAAGGTAGGTAATTTTTGAACTAGGAATTTGTTAGGTAATCGGTTATGGCCTCAAATAAGGAACCATCTCGATATTTATCTGGAATTAATTGAGGGAAACCATGGAAAACCTCAATCAAGATGGCCGGTAAAGGAAGTACCGTTTCTCGGCGAGAGGCAGTAGGAAAAAGTCCCAGCCACATCTGCCCCCGCCGGGATTCGAACCCGGTACCTCCCGAATGCGAGTCTAGTGCTGTCACCACTACTCTACCCAGCTCGGTCTAAAACTCAAAGATAAAACTACACGAATGAAAAAGGGAGCATATTGGTAGTCGGTAACTTAAAACAATGAAACAATTCTTCAAATTCATTCACATTCAAAAATAAAAACAAAAGCCAACCGAACTCACCTGTTCTTCTTCGGAATTACTTCCATCATCGATACTGACGCTATTCTCGCTAGAACTGGGCGCGGCGCATTTGTGCAACGCAATGCCAGCAGCAGACGCAGCCAATCCGATCAAACCGTGATCCGTTTGGCCACTCCCACTAGCTCCGCCTCTAGTCCAAATGAACTTGATCAGCGCGGACGCCAGATAGAGCGTCTGTTCAGTGTGTTCGCGCGGTTCGAGACGAGCTAGCAACGAATACAGATGGAGAGCCGGACCTGCAGCAAGATGCTTGACCAAGCCCGGCAATAAATCGTGTACCGGTTTACTGCAGTGTTTTAACTGCGCTGCTGCCCATATGACGTCCATATGTTCGCAAGTTATGCGACCTTCCATGGCCAGGAAATTCAATATTATGTGGCTTTGCTTGATGACCTGCACAAAAACAAAAACTAGTGATGTAAAATTACCGGTTATTTTTTTATTGTAACCATTTTAGCCGGATAATTAGCCGCGTATCTAGAAAACAACATGGCGGTTTCCGGTTTCCAAGAAACAACACAATAGAGCAGTTGTCAACAGTACAACTGAAAGAAATAATTAAATCTATATAAAGTGCGTTTCACTTTACATGAGGACACCCAAATAACTTTTTCATTTTAAAAGCAAACATTATAAAATTTGTAGCAGTTATCTATGTCACTAAGATGCATCCTTTTTGTACGAACAAAATTTTTCAAAAGTCAAAATTTAGCCAACTACGATTAAAATAAAATGTAGGGTTTCAAGTAAACTCAAGTGGGCGATCAAGATACAGCAAAATTAAAAAAAAAAAGTTGTTCAGAATCACAAAAAACTCCTAAGTATGAAGTTTCGTCAAAAAAAAAACCATTTCTTAAATTTTTCAAAATACGAATCTGTAATTTATTTGTTACTTTATTAAACAAGGGTCATCTATTTCTATATATGCATCAAATTTCAACTTTTTTCGTCCAGTAAATCCGGAGAAAATCAGCTGTGATCCTATAACGGTTCCATTTTTTCATCGGATGTATGGAACCCTAAAAATGGCTAGTATTACCGTAATTTCACAGATGCGCCCGCAATATTACATTAGTAAACTGATTTCGACAATTGTTCGTTAATGAAATCACGAAATGACCTCGTTAAAGAGCAACAAAGAAAAAATAAACCGATATAAAAACGATGTAATTTGCACTGATTTTTCACTTGGCACTTGGTAAAACATGATTAATAATAATAAAAATAAATAAAAACACTTGAAAATTCTAAAAAAAATTATTATTAAATTATTTCTTGAGAATCGTTTCGGACAATAAGTCCATCCTCAAGAATATAAAAATTCCTGAGGAGGACTTATTGTCCAAAACAATCGTCGAGAAATAATTTAATAATAATTTTTGTAGTGTTTTTATTTATTTGTTATTATAAAAACGACGTTTAAATAAAACGTTTTACCTCAACATGCAAATTCGGTCCGAATATATGCGATATGATATTGTTGTTGATAAGCCAGTCAGCCATATTGCGGGGAGCAGCAACTGCAGCATCTGTTGGTAACGATCCGTCTGCGTTTTGTGCACCGGCGGCTCCGCCCCCACACAGCTCTGCCAGCAAACCGATATGACTGTTGATCTGTGCTATGCCCGCTAATCTCATGGTCAAAGTGCTCGATGTGAAATATTTGAATGCCAGATCGAGACCGTCGCTGTCCAGAGTTAACGGAGTATCCAACGGGTCTTTAATGGCACTCCACATAAAGTCTGAAAAATTGTAAAAACGTTTTAAAAAAAACCGGTCATGTGCGAGTCGAACTCGCGAGAAGAGGGTTTTGTACTATTCCGTTTTCCGGGAGTACTTTAAAAGTTAAGATTTTCGTTTAGGTTTTCCTGTAAACTATGAATGAGACCCGACATTTACTATCTTTTTCAAAATTTTAGGCCCAGTAGTTTCGGAGATAAGGGGGGGATGGTAAATTGTTAATCTATTTTCTTAAATAACTTTGAAACAATGTATTTTAAAATTATATAAAAAATTTATATGTGAGACCCTCACTACCAAGCCCTTTCATTTGATATGTCACACGGTACAGTTTGCAAAACTTTTTTTTTTAATTTCCTAATTTGCCCCTCGCAAATGACCCCCATATTCAAAATTCATTTATTTACGTTACACATCTGTCTTTGGGTCACCGACTTACATATTTGTACCAAATTTCAACTCAATCGGTCCAGTAGGAGATAAGAGGGGGGGAATGATCAATTTTCGTCTATTTTCTTAAATAACTTTAAAACTATTTATTTTAAAATTATAAAAAATATATATTTGAGACCCTTTCTACAAGCCCTTTCATTTGATATGTAACACGGTACAATTTACCAAACTTTTTTTTTAATTTTCTAATTTTTTCCCTAAAAATGACCCCCATGTTCAAAATTCATTTATTTACGTTACATGTCCGTCTTTCGGTCACCGACTTACATATGTGTACCAAATTTCAACTCAATTGGTCCAGTAGTTCGGAGCAAATTGGCTAAAACAGTAGGACGGACAGACACACGAGTGATCCTATAAGGGTTTCGTTTTTTTCCTTTTGAGGTACGAAACCCTAAAAAACTGTACAGAGATAAGTATAAGATAAGTATGTCTGGCATATACAGAATGATTTTTAAGTTGGTTCTTTTTTAACAGCGTGTAGAAATCAAATAGATAAACAAATATTTCAAGTAACTTTTTTATCAAAACTTAAAAATGAGAGAGAAACAGTCTTTCAAAGTTTTAATAACACGTTGACTGCCACGGAATTTTTCACGATTCTGGTCTAAAGAACCATTTAGATTTAATCATGTTATATTGTTAAAAACTTTAATAATTAATCAAAAGGCTTAAGACTTGTTTTTTTTATATTTAAGTGGTGTTTCTGTTCATTTAAGCCAAACCTGATTTTTTTATTCTCTTTTCTGAGGTCATCTATTTGTACTTACAGTGTTATGCTACGAGTTTTCTAAATATGGCAAGTAATGAAGGGACGAGATAGCTCGTAGTAGGCGTCCTGGGCAAGTAAACAGCCTACGAGATATCTCATAGTTGGCAGTCAACGTGTTAAATGCAAGGTTCGTACTGATTGAATTTCAGGCTGAGTGGTCCGCAGACTTCTACAAGTTGGGAACCACTGCTCTACATTATTTCAGGACGGATTACAATAATGCTACATTACCTGCCATGCTCTTGATAGCCGGAGTTCGTAGTTCGGTATCGGCCAGTCGGCACATGTAACGCAGGACACGAGAACGAAGTGGTACGAGCATTTGTAAAGTTGTCTTGAAGTTCAGCCACAATTTGAGATTACATACTGAAAAATAAGTTAAGATTGCAGATTATAAAAATAATAGAATAGAATGATTACTTTATTAGAAACCAAAAGGTATAATAGATTCTAATACAGCTGCATTTTTGATTAAATGTTTTTGGATTAAGCAGTTAACAATTTGTTATTTCTCAAATAAATAATTTTATTCATTTGACAATTGTCAATTGTAATACATAATAAAAACTAAACGTAGATTATAGACGCTTGACAACTAAGGTTTATAAGCGTCTATGCAAATTAATGTCAGGATATTAATGAATACAAATGTCGATGTCGCAAGTTTACACTATTGGCAGGGATATCAAAACTAAATCTACACAGCTCCTACAGCTATAAAAAAAATACAGTAAGATCCCGCTTAGCACGGGAGATACGTTCCAATAAGTTCCTGCACAGCGCTGAACGAAGTCATCTTAATACGGTAAATAATAGGCATAAGTGAAACAGAACCGAGAATAAGAAAATTTGTTGTTTTTTTTTTTGTTTAATTTTGTAACATTTAATGTTAAATACTTTTTTATCGCATTAATTATAGATTTATTTATTGTTATTATCGATTTTTGTTCATAAAACATTTATGAAAATCGAAGTTTGAGTAAGAAGTTACGTTGTGATGTGGAAGGTTCCTCATTTGACACATATTGCTTTTTGTGAAGAAGTCATCTAATGTAGTTTGCCTTTTTCTGTTTGGTTCAATAAGCCGTTGTCAATAGCCTAATATTGCATCAATGACACTTCGTCTTGCCTTTGAACTTCTATCAACACTTAAATTATTTTGTACAAACTGATCTATAATTTACGTTATAGTGGATAAATTTTCTTTTAGAAATCGCGAAATACTGAAATATACTGAAATAGCGTAAAGTGGAGCAGCGTTAAGCGTGGTCTTACTGTATTTTTAACACGTCGTGTTTGCAAAGGTATGACAGAGGTTTTCAAAAATGATAACAAGGCCCAATGGTGCTAAGCTCGGCCCTGGATGCATTCTTCAGCGCTTTTTAATCTGACATTCACTCGTGATAGATAGTTCGGGGAGTTCTGTTATAATTACGTACCGATGGTAATGATAGCGTGAGCAGTAGAAACGGGGAGAGAGTCCGGAGCGAAATGTTGAAAACAAGCGGTCATTGCTTGAACGCCACCGGTTTTACAAAACGAAGCGACATTCCTTAATAAATAAATCGGTATTTCTTGGTCGTGCAGATCACAGTAGACATTCAAACCGGTAAGTTCTATCGATGTGACATCTTCGACTTTGGCTTGAACCGTGTGCTTATAAGCTACGTATAAAGGAAAATTAAGGAGAAAAATTTTCGATACGAGATGAAACAACTTTTCTTTATCTTGAAGAGACGTAATTTCCGCTGAATCCGAATCATCGTTTTTATCGGTATTGATTTTTTTTTCATCGGCGAAATCTGATTTCGTTTTCGGTGATTCCGAGAGACAAACTCGAAGATCTTTTAATTGCATCACGCAGAGACAGACGACGCCTTGCGTTAATAAACTGAAACGTTCTATGTTTTTTACGTCCCGATAGCAACACATGCATTGACGTGCTGGCCATGTTTGGACGTATAGCAATAAAACTGCTATATCGCGTTTAGTTAACTTGGGGTATTCGTCTGAGTTGCTGCAAATCTGGGCCTCATCTGAAAATAACATCAATTTCATAATGACGTATACGAGATTAAAATTTCGACAAAAAAAAAACACATTTTTTAATCAAGAAGTGAACAAGTTTTGACATGAATTTTGGGTAGACGTAATTTACATTATTAAAAATATATTCTTTTCCAAAAACTTTAAAAGGGCTTAAATGTTAGGGTCATTGCCATTGAGAAAACGACAGATTACAGGAAGTAAAATTTGATATTCCGTTTAATACAAACTGAAAACGATTATTATAGAATAATAAACGCAAATATTGCGTGTATTTTTAAGTGAGAATAAATAAAAAATATTGTGTTTTCAGAAGTGATTCGACAATTGAAAAATATGCGTTTAACAAAAAAGAAATTTCAAATTGTAACGTCAAAAAGGGCCGGTCAAAATATTGTTGTTCTTACATGACACCAGCAGTTGCATAAAATCTGAGCACACATCGCACATATTCAATACGATTCAACCATGCACACGTATTAAAGCAATGTCGTTTAATAATATTTTCATTTCAACAAAAATAAAATATCATTTCACACATGAAGACTAAACTTTTTACTTTTAAATATGTATGTGACATATATTAATAAATCACAACCATCTTTGTTCTACAATACTGCGTGAATTATATCTACAAAATCTTCCCTCAATGCGAACTGTTCCGACAAATATATAAACTATCACGCAAGATGCCATTTCACTTCAGGGCCGTATTCTAAAATTTATAATTAACCTAGTGCACAAATTACAAGATTACTAAAATACTAGGATGGTAACATGGTCACGTTTGTGATTGGTTGAGTCGATTGCTACGTCACTTGATGTCGGATGTCCAATGTCCATGACTTTTTCACGTGAGACTTTTCCCAACTGTTTGGAAATTTCGATTAATAGAACAACTTTAATAAAACTCGTGTCATACCTCAAGTTATGTTCTGAGATCACACATCTTATCTCGATTAGGTGCAACATGGCAGCTTCACCTGTATAATGGTTAATGAACAAAATTGCAACGAACATATATAAAAGTTAATTTTTATTATAAAAAAACAACACTTCTCATCAGTACACATTCTAGTGCCAATATTAAAAACTAAAAAAAACATTACAGAGATAAATTAATTTCCATTTAGAGAAGAGAACGTTTCTCGGGTTTTCAGATACATCGAAGATAAAAGTAAAAATATACAAAAAAAATGGCGCGTGTACTTACGTACGCGCGACAGAAGTTATACTTCTTTGGCATGATCGCGATAATTGATATTCACATTTTCGTTAAAGATGTACATTGATAAAATAAAATAGGATGTCTAGGAAGATGATAAATATAGTTGGAAAAACATTTTAAACAGTTTGGGTTATGTTTGTAGTCTTATAATTTATTTGCATTTTACCTTTGTTCCATTTTCAAAAGTAACATTTTTAGTGCCTGCATAAAGTAACTTTTTAACTATTAAAGAATTTTCTACTGTTGAATTCATAATTTAAATTTGAGGTTATTTAACTGTCAAAAATCGTTAGCCATAAGAAGTTCCGTCCGATGTCACTAGTATAACCTACTTTGTTGTTTTATGAAATAACTAGTTTGATATTATCACAAACAAGTAAGACGTGTCATCTATGAATACAAAATAAAACTATACTGCATCGAAGTCAGCTTTATTGACGATACACGTACATGGTGCCACATGTTCGCTGCATGCTGCGTGCGCAACTTCCGTAAAAGAGAAAATTATACCCTCAATGCATCAAAAGAAGCATAACTTCAAAAAAAAATGATCGAAACAAAAGGGATTCTGACTCTGAATTACATCGTAATACAATTTCGAAAACGAATCTAATTAAGTAAAAATAAAATACAATCATAACGCGATAATACACTCTTAAAAATCACTGGGTTATACAAATAACACTGTTTATGGGAAAAATAAGGTTAGGTTCACAGCACCACCACGAACAATCATGCTCAGCTGGGTGGCGTTCTTCTGATTCATCAGGTATTATTTGTTAGTGTAATGAATACGCGAAATTTATCAATCGCGCATAAACAAATTCTCGCAATAAAAACGCGTTATATCAGAAGAAACTTAATCTCAAACGAAACCATTTCAACTCAAATTCATCGAGATATATAAATTTATTTTAAAAACAGTGAATCAATTGTTGAGTTCTTGATATCGCGCATATGTCATCTTTTTAACGCAGTCTTTGTAACTCTCACCAGGGAGTGCGGCGTAAGCGTTGCTTTTGGCACCCAAACCGGCCGTACTTACTAACCGTTCAGCCTATAAAACAAAATTAATTAAAAATAATGTATTTGAATTATATTTCTGCTGTTGGAAAAAGGGTACGCAAACAAAAGACGTTCATACTATTGGTGTTTGTAGCTGCACTATCTTGCGACCAAAGTCGGAACTAATCAAAATGAGTTTATATACAGTAAGACCTCGCTTAACGCTGTTTCTAAAAAAAAGTTTAGCCACTATAACGTAAATTATGGATCAATTTATATAAAATGGTTCAAATGTTGGTAGAAGTTCAAAGGCAAGACGAAGTGTCATTGATGCAATATCTTGCTATCGACAACAGCTTGCTGAACAAAACAGACAAAGGCAACTGACATTAGATGACTTCTTCACAAAGAACAAAATATATCAAATGAGGAACCTTCCTCATCACAAACATATGTTCTTAATCGAACTTTTGTTTTTCATAAATGTTTTATGAACAAAAATCGATATTAGCAATTAATAAATCTATAATAATTAATGTGATAAAAAAGTATTTAACAATAAATGTTACAAAATTAAACAAAGAAATATACTAACAAATTGTCTTTTTCTCGGTTCAGTTTCACTTATGCCTATTATCTACGCATTAATATGATCTCGTTTAGCGCTGTTTCGTATAGTGCAGGAACTTATTGAAACGTTAAGCGTTAAGCTGGGTCTTACTGTATTTATCGCAAGTCTGTGTGATGAATTTTGCTTGTCTTTGATCTTAATTGCATTATTTCCATTATCCATTTTTTATAGCTATATGATTATTTCCTAAATATGACAGCTGAACTAATCATGTTAGTTTTTAAAAGTAAAACTAACCAGAGTGTTGATGGTTACAATTCTTGTAGTTGAAGTTTTCAAAATTAAAGAAGCATTATGTTGTTTACAAACCTGAATAATGGACGTTCGACCTTGATTATCTCGTCCTAAGCCTTGACCTTCGGACCAGCCCATTTTTTGTAACATTTTACTACCAACATTGTCTGAACCGATCGGAACCTGAGGTAAACTATTCGATGCAGCTACGGACGCTGCTGTCTCAGCGGCTTCGAGCGACTTTAAATATTTTTCTTTTAGTTTGCTAGGCGCCGGTGGATCTGCTTCACCGAATTTTTGTCTTCTTTCTTTTGCTCTATCTCTGTTAATAAAACACAAACTCGAAAATCAAAAACCAACAACAAATTTCATGCCTCAAATGTTTGTTTAAGCGCAAGAGCTGTTTTTGAATTTTTGTCACGGCAGGAAACGTCGAAAATGGTACGTCCACACCTGGTCTGGATAGGAGCTGCAGCCTTGCCATAGCCACTGTACAGCCCCGATGTGAACCCGGAAGACTTTTTCATGTTCCCAAGGCTCAAAAGAAGCCTGAAAGGTCACCGTTTCGAAGAGGAACACAAAACGTATACGTTTTATATTCCTGAGGATGAACTTATTGTCCGAAACGAGCGTCGAGAAATAATTTAGTATTTTTTGTAGAATTTTCAAGTGTAATCATGTATATTTGAAAAAATGACGTTTCCATTAAAACAAATGAAACGAACCTGTATTTGATTGGTTGTTCTTTAGTTATTCCATGCTGCTGACAGTACTGTTCCAAATTGTTTCGATGTAACTCAGACACCTTCTGATGTTTAGCTAAAGCTTCTT
This sequence comes from Venustoraphidia nigricollis, assembly GCA_034508555.1. Lineage (NCBI taxonomy): Eukaryota > Metazoa > Arthropoda > Insecta > Raphidioptera > Raphidiidae > Venustoraphidia > Venustoraphidia nigricollis. Next base: position 257,687 of record JAVRKA010000125.1, on the reverse strand, counting down.
TGGACGAAAATTGTCGTTTACACAGCATGCAAATCATTCTGTTCCAATCGAGGCCCTCGATTAAATCCAAATCCACAGCCGGCTGTGAATTATCTTCATCTCCCGATGTGTCGCTTCCACCCCCGTATGCAGCCACGAGTGTGCCGCTATTGGACTAAACGCAAAATAAGTCATTATTATAGTTTTTCAACGTAAAAACTTTTATGAGTTTGAGAATAACAAACCCTCAGTTTTCTCGAATCTTAGAACGAGTGAAAGAATCGATTGGATTTTCAGTTTAAAAATAAAAATATGAATCGATACTATGCCTCGATAGTTGACGGTCTTAAAATAAAACGTTTTTATAAAAAGAAAATAGAATTACCGAATTGGTTCTTGAATATTCAGCGGACGCTCTCTGCGAAAGCAAAGTATTTCCTGAATTGGAACCGACGGCTGCTTTCTTTTCAAGTACAGCAAAACCTATATCGGCAGAAGCTGCGAAAGATCCGGAGTTCGACTGTCCACCAAGATTAAAATCCGACGATGCCGATCTCAGCGCTTCTTTGTTTTTGTTCATCGATTTCGCCCACCTTTCCATGTCCTAATAAAACAAAAATTTTAATTTGTGAAAATATTTGTATAGCCACAGCCCGTCAGTGACATTAACTAAACAAATATTTGAAAAGAGAAATTAAATATTTTTTGAAGATTAACTTCTTTAGCGACATATCTGTTTAAAAAAAGTAAGAAATCGAGGGGAAGTAGAATGTAACAAATTAAGGGGAAGTTAGTTTGTACCCTAAATTACATGAAACTGACGAGGACAGAAGTTTATAGTGTGTTGCATTTTGAATCGCAAAATAGTAAGACAAGGAAGAACGGCTTGAATCTGACGTTTAGAACTACTTAACAATTGAAGTACAAAATAATTTCTATAATTTGACGTACAAACGGCAGGAACTCATATATTTCATATAAATTTACAAAGGAAAATATTAAATATCATATTCTCTATTTTCCGATATCAGAACAATTTTCGGATTAAACGTTTTTTTAAGTACAAGTATATGCTGAAACGTCACATAATGTGAGGTTATGATGATATACTACAAACAATTCATATAAAAATGTTTTTCTGTAGATTATAGTATGTAAATAAAACTATGGTATGAATGTGAGAATGTGAGAAATTTCACATGGCGTGAACATCAAAGTGCCCTCTTAAAATGTGTAATAATTTCGCCGTAATTATAACATTAAAAACTAAAGAAGTTAAACTTCTTATGTAAGCTTATGACGGTGGGGCTCATTATCATTTTTTTTTATTTCCCTTCTCTTTTTTGATTCGCAGACGCCATATTTAGATATTATACCCTATGTCACTCCCACAATTAAAACGAATCTAACGATACCTCAAATGTTAAAATCCGTCAAGTTGTTTAGGCTACAAAGCGTACCAAAGAAATAGAAAAATATTACCCTCCTTCTAGGGCAGTCGGGTAAAAATAAAAATAAACTCGCATAGACATAAATCGTTTCTGAACAAGAATTGAAAACAAACCTTCGCGATTTTCTTAGCAACTTTGTTTTTATCAGCCTTTTCACTTTTAATCTTTTTCTTTTCCTCCGTTTTTGGCGTTTCAATCGCGCTCTGTTCAATGACCGCCGCAGTAGTCGCCGGAGCACTAACCGTCGAAGGTGTGGAAGTTGCAGTGGTAGCCGCAGACATTTGGGTAGGCGCCAATATGTACGTCATTTGGGAACTATCCCAGTAAAGGTATTTCTGTATGACGCTGTTGTAATAATATTGCGAAGTGGCGTCGTAATACAGCCCCGTTACAGAGTCGTAATAATACCCTGTAGTGTCGTCATACTGGTAGGTGCTGACATCTGGTATAGCTGTAAAAAATTAGAGTTTAAAAAAACTAAAACAACACGCTTTGATGAACTAAAAAATGCAAAATTACAAACACTTACAGGTGAAGCCGTGGTATAAGAAAGAATGGTAGTGTATCTTATTTTCTTTTATACATGGAAGGGGTGAATCTCTTATTGGGCGAGTACACGAAGAGCCCGCGGAGTAGCGCTGCGAGCACACCAGCAATGTTTGCTGTGTTACGAGATGCGTAACGGGTTCGCCTGTGCGTTGGCGTTGCGTAATATACTTTAAAAATTGAATTTAATCGTTTTACTCTTTTTATTTAACACAGCAAGCATTGCTCCTGAGCTCGCAGCGCTACTCCACGGGCACTCCGTATACTAGCCCAATAAAAGACTCACTTTTTCAATGTGGGAGATATGCTACCATTCTTTCTTATACCGAAATAACCCGAAATAAAAACAAGCTAGTACCAAACGCAACTAATCTGTCAACAATAAATAAAGGACCGCTAAATTCATTAATAAAAATCTATAATAAATTACCAAATGAATTAAAATCTCTGCCAATAAGTAATTTTAAAAAAAGAATTAAATCAGTGTTATTAAATTACAGTTTTTATTCTATAGGAGAATTTTATTCAACTATATTTTAATGTTTTTTATGACATATTCTATGTATTTCTTGACATGTTCTATATATTTTTAATACGGATGGAATAAAGTGTATATTATTATTATTATTATAAAAGCGTGTTAAAAAATACTTACGGTATTTTTTTCCATCGCTTCCCGTGGGTGCGCTGAGCATCGTATCCGTAGCCAATTTGCCCTGTCTTTGTTTTTGTATTGCGGCGTGAGCTACGGCTGCAGCTGCGTTCACCGAATTTGCTTGACTATCGTCCGACAACGTAATTGCAGCACCCTGAGCTATTTGCTGGGCGAAATACTGTTTGTAGTATTCGTAGTAGTGTTGGTACTGCGCCGGTGTCTTTGCGTATCGACTCGCACTATAATCTGCCAACGCGTTCAAATCGTTCATTGTGTATGTCTGTGCCGTGTTCGCAGTAGCGAACGCGACTTGAGGAAACATGTTGTTAATATCGCCCATTCGATACTTGCAGAAAGATACACTTACTAAAACAAACAAAAATAAAACCAAACTGAAGTCAGTCCATCAGTTTTCAAGTACAGGACACAATCGATAATCCAATACGTCCAGTAATCCGCTCTTTTTAAGTATGCAGAGGTCTAGAAAAATCGTTCTATAATCCGACATTTTTACGATATCGCGCTCTGTAATCCGACACACGTGTTTACTCGACAAATATTTATTTATACTCCGACGTTTCGCGGATTGTTCGCTCTGTAGTTTAACAATAGACATCAGAAGGAGAAGACGTCACGTTGTTTGTGTTATAAAAGTTCGAAATTAAAAATTGTTTTATTATTGAAACCTTCAATAATGCATTATTAATATTAAAAGTCGTTATTGACTTTGGGAACAAAAAAAAAGTTAAAAGAACTCTTTTTTAATAGTTAAAGTTTTAGTCCATGCTTACATCCGGTAATCCGACATTTCCACTAATCCGACCTACGCGAAAAATTCTGTTGTCTGATTAGTGAATGTGTCCTGTAAATCGAAACATACAGACAGACGCGAAGAAAGAATTTTAACTTATAAAATTGATTGATCTGTTGAAAAAAACGTACCTTCTTTGCCGTCGATTGTCAATGGTGGACTCAAACCCTTGAGGATTCCGTGTAAACTGAGAGCTTCGACTGTTGTTTCCATATCGAGGTAACAAACGCCTCGCGACGTTGAAGTTAAAGGATCTCGGCCGATTAGTACACCGATTATGTATTTTACTAAATGATTGGCCACGTTCTTTATAACGGCCATTACAGAATCTTCAGTTGATAGCGCATCTAAATTACGTAGCATAACGGCTGAAATCGCAATTACAACAAATGAACATTTAGAACTTACTTCTTTTGTTTGTAGGAAAAAAATGAGCATCTTAATTTAAAATCGGTCTATTTTATTTCTCAAAGGTATCTGTACGAAACATCTTCCTTAAGGTATCAAAATTAATGTTTGATACGCCATTTTGGAGATTATTTTTCTCTCTAATAACGAAAAGTAAATTGATATCTTAAAATTAATGTTTTTATTAAAAAAACACAGTTTAAAATTTAACCATTTGATGGCAGTCTGTTTACTTTAACAGTTGTTGGTAATATTAAGTGACGCAGTGGCACTGCAGTCTGAATAGAATAGATTAAATAAGACTCGCTAGTATTAATAAGTTTGTATTTAAAAAGTGACTCACTTTTAGTAGCATACTGGGACACTTCATTGCTGCCGTTTCCTCCTTCTTCACTTTCTTTTCTCGTTGTTTGACAGCGGTAACAGCAAAACCGACGTCTAAAATTGTGCGCAGCGCACTGCAAAACAAAGAAAACCGCTCGGTCAGAGGTTATAGTGTAACCTTAATATCTAACGAATCTCAATATATCGAGTTCATTGCTTTACCGAATTTTTCGAAATCCCCTAGAACTGCCCGTAAAAGTTAACGCAAAATATACCTTTACATTATGAATACTTTTTGTCAAAAACCTCTTTATAACGAATTATTAATCATTGCAGAATATAAATAGAAACTTATAACCTTTACATAACGTATTCTATCGATCAATCGCACACAATTTCACAATAACAACAACAATTCATGTCTCGACAGGTTCAGACACGTTGTTGTTTGATGTAAAGTAATGTAAACACTGCTGTTGGTCACTGTTGTTAATAAATTTAAAGTTGCAGCGGCTGAGAAACGAAAAATGTGTTCCTTAACCGTTGCAGAGAAACGAAAAATCATTTAGTATGTAGACGAGAATCCCACAAAGAAAAAATAAGACATCGTTAAAGATTTCGAATTTCCCGCAAGTACATTGGCCACAATTTTAAAGTTTAAAGATAAGTTTTTAGAAGAAAATGGGTTCTCTTCCCTTGTTAAAAGGAATTTTAGACAAACCTAGCCTCTATATAACAAACTTCATTATAACAAATTATATTCATTATATCGCGGTTGTACTGTATTCATTTTTCATGTTACGTTTCAGAAGGCGTCAGGAAAACTTACCTTGATACAATACCAGTCGGACGAAGGTCTTTTCTGTTTATCGGAAGCCGAAGACGAGGCGCCATCTTTGGAAGTGCCAAACGATCCGACCGATTGTTCCGAGCTGTCTTTGGGTATGCTGTACAGCATCACGGCACGATACTGATCTTGCAGCATGAGTATACCCTATCGAAATAAAACAATCGCTGCAATACACATTCTAGACTTGCTACTCCGATACAGTTACGCCTGAAGATATTTTAACTTCTTGCATTTTAAAAATCAAAGTTCTCTAAAAAGTTATTTATTCCGATCTATACAGTTCCGAGTATGTTATGGATCAGTGCTTAGCTCCACGGGGAGCATTTCTTAGAGGAGGAGCCTCTTAGTCTCACTACCACTGTTACGGAACAGTATCTCCAGTGAGACAGTTTCAATTTTCTTTAAGCACGTATCGATATCAACACCATTTTCCACACAAAAATTTTTTATGCATGCTGACATCCCTGTACTTGCAGTGATGTTAACTATCAGAAAATATATCTACAAAGGACAGCCCTGTTTCAAATACATCAGACATATCAAACGGTTTGTATTTCCCGCGCTTACAATTGCTTACGACGCATGCGTTAACAGCGCGCGCGCATCCTGCGCAGTACATTTGCGCGATCAGTTACACGCGCCATCTTGCATGTCGTGCTGTATTCATTCGACATTACAGAGAGTAATCAAACGGTTTGAATTTCCCGCGTTTACAATTGCTTACGACGCATGCGTAACAGCGCGCGCGTATCCTGCACAGTACATCTGCGCGATCGGTTACACGCGCCATCTTGCATGTTGTGCTGTATTAATTCGACATAAAAGCGAGTAAAATAACACGTTTTCCGTAATGCCTTTCCTTATAAAGCAGCGGTACCCAACCTATAGAAGTTTGCGGACCACTCAACCTGAAATTAAATCAGTACCGACCCCCCATGCTATATACCGTACCATTTGTAACTAAATTCAAAGGCGTTTAAGTAGTAAAACACGGATATATTCAAACGCATATTGCTTTTAAAATTCCCATTAATTAATGACAACTTTTTTATATGTGCTGCGGAGCCCTTCTGCGAACCACTTTCGAGGCTCTCATGGACCACCTGTGGTCCGCGGACCACTGGTTGGGAACCACTGTTATAAAGCATATAAGGGGTAGTTGTTTGTTTTATTACTCTCAGAGATAATAATATTAGTTAGCCGACTATTAGAATGGGACTTTTCTGTCTGTTTCTAGCGGCATTATGGAAAAACGACCGGACCGATCGTTTTGATTGAATTGTCGCGTAATTTGATAGCCGTGTCCTTTGTCGATAATAGAAAAATATTCGGTGTGAAAAAGTTTCGAAAAATAAATATAAACTTCTATAACAAACTTATTTTAAGCCAGTTTTTTGATACACTACTCCTCGCCAATAAGAGAAGAGAGCGGTTCGCCAGCCAATAACGATCAGGCTGGCTAAACTACGACTGCGGGATACCTGTTTCATCTCCATCCAATGTTGAGCTTCTTGCAGTGTGGAAAACTCGACAAACGCAAAACCTCGCGATGTACCTAAACAGCAATAAGACAACGGATAACACACACTCACATAATGTTTGGTACACACCCGTCTATAATCCACAAATTATTTTAATAGCAACTCCGGTTCTGATATTTCGGACTGACACAGTTATTATCTTCCGATGCACCGAACTACATGTCAACGGTGACGTCCAGTTTCAAACCCGAAAATAATTCGACATTTTAGATCTGTTTGGTATCCACGGATCGGATCTAGCAGACCGCAAGGGTCGCCACAAACACATATGTTAAGAGACAACGGAATCAATCGAGTGAGTTCGTGCTCGAACGGTAACGCGCAGTTTTGTATTGCGTACTTGTCGACGTGCGTCTCTACTAGGCCTAAACTAACAATTTAGAAAAGGTCGCGGGTTTGTAGGTTATTCAAAACAATTACCTACGAATCCATAACCTTTTCCAAATTCAATAGCAACTAAGCGTGATTGTGTTCGTATGTTTGTACAATGTGATTCACAAACAAAAATTACGACCGTTAAAACTGACAAATAGGCGTTGAGATCTTCTGGGCTTGCGCAGTCTACATAACCTATAATTTCAATCAATCTAAGACGCCATATTTTGAGCCGTTTGACGTACTATACTGAGTTGGTATATCATTTTAAAAAGTGACGAATACCAAACAGACCTGTTTATAATGATTATGCATAACAAAACAGTACAAAATGCAATGAAATGAAAAATGTATTTACTATGTTTATATGTACACCAAGTGGCATTACATAATAGTTCGAACTTAGCGTGTATGTAAACGTAGTAATCAATAATTTATATAAATGAGCTACCACATAAGTTATTTTTGTGACTATTTTACATTTATGTCATAATTCGTAAAAAATAAAAAGAGCACCCAACAAAGTTATTTTTTACGTCTTGTTGCATAGGCGTGACTCATGGGGCTAAAGAAACCCATATATACTGAAGACCTGAGCTGTCGCGCGTCTATAATATACAATCTGTTGAGCGGAAGAATTTTCTGGACAAAAGTATTAGCCATGCTGCATTGTTTGCTAAACTAGAGCAAGGTTACTAGAAACTAAGGTTGGACGTTAGCATTGTTGAAGGCGTGACTAGGCGAGACGCGAGAGGGCGGGGGAAGTATGAGACGTCACATGGAGTCTTTTTCCAATACTTGAATAACTAAGCCTTGGGCATCGATGATGTAAGCAATCGGCTCAACCAATCACAAACGTGACTCTGTTTATAGCCTCTTACGACCAACCTTCTAATATTCTAGTAACCTTGAAACTAGGTCAAAAAATAAAAATAAAAACTGACTCCCCATGTTCGCTAAATTACGTAGTGTTACATTTTGTTTATTGCATTCAAGACTTGTGGAAATTGCCAAGTAAAAATGTTCGTTTAACACCCCATTTACACAAAAATACAAAAATCCAATTCAACAATACGAAACGTTGATTGTCAGAAATAATATTTGGTAATTTAGAATAGTGCAGCTGAAACATCTGGTACAAAATTGATAAACTTTTAAGGTTATGTAACTAGCTGACGTTCCATTCACTTCCATTCTTCAGCATGAAAAACAAATGAATATAGTAGCCATTTTGTATACATTTTCACATTGTATAATGTGTTATACAGAAAAGTGAGCTTCAAAATTACCGAAATTAAAAAAAATGATATAAAATATAGACATATTATAATAACAGAAGATTATAAATTTAAAAGAAAATAACAAATTTTTACCTGTATCTCTTTTTCGGATAAGTCGAATTTCTTTCGGTACCAAATTACATGCTATAATGTCTTGGCGAATCTAGAAATAATAACAATTTGTTTTTTTGTTATTTTAGTGCAATGAAAAAGCAAAACAAAACAATAATAAACAAAAAGCAACTTACATCATTTTCAGTAATATGTTGTGCTAAGCCTCTAATCATTATTGTATTGTTGGGCGGTTGGTTTCGAAAGTTGTCTGGATCTCCCCTAAAAAAAAAAACAAACATTTTTTCTCAATATTAAGCATTTCCATTCCTCGCAGCTTCTACATTGCATAATTTTTAACCGCTTGAGTGCAAAGATAACAAAAGATAACATTATATCGAAACAAGTTTGAGGTTATATTCTTAACTGAAACAGTTTTGACATTGATGCTAATGTTCTTCAAGATTACTAAAAAGTAGAAACTAAGGTTGGGCGTTAGCATTGTTGAAGCTGTGTCTAGGGTGAGAGAGGACGGGGGAAGTAGGCTTGTGGAGTCTTTTCCAAGCAGTTTGGATAAACATACTTGAATAACCAAGCCGTGGGCATCGGTGACATAAGCAATCGACTCAATTAATCACAGACTTGACCATGTTTATAGCCTCTTACGCCCAACCTTCTAATATTCTAATAACTTTTAATGTTCTTCCATCAGGGAAAACATTGGAATGTATAATACTCGCCAACGTTCTAAAAGGTTCTGAAGTTAGTCACAAACAGCGTCGCAAATGCATATTTTAAAGCCGTCCTGGTTGTTTTGTTGGAAAGGAAGACTCCCACCACCTCCCGGTTACCAGCACAGAACGTGCGCTCGTCACTTGTCACTTGTCGCTTTCCCGCTATAAAGTACAGTCCAGTAGGCTATTTTTAGTTGTCTCTTTGATTGTTAATTGATCACGATCCTAATACAGTTTTGCATAGACAAGCACGAAAAATAATTTTTTGTATGACTTTATGCAAGGAATTAGACCTTTAGATTAAAGAAAAATTAAACAATTAAAAATAATAATACAGCGCGAGTTTGTAGTTTTTCAACCGACTGTACCTACACAAGCCTCCATTTGCATCTAACTTCAGAGCCTTTTAGAACCGTGGCACGTATTATAGTTTGCATTTCAGTGTTTTTTGGGAATTAGCACTCCCAGGAACCCGAGCTCATACAAGACGGTCTGTGTGTGCCAGCTGACTTTATGTCATAACAGACACCATTCGCACCATTACTATTTTCCATTTACCACTTCCCGTTATTTTCTACATTTTTCAACTTATGTAATTTAAAAACTATCTATATTAACGTGAGTGACTCTAGGGGTAGAATCGACGTCACGCGAGCGAAATCACAAAAAAATTAATTTACCTAGCATCGGAACTATTTTGGCTTTCTTCATCCCTGTGTGAATTTATTCTGTCTCCGTCATAATTTCTGTCCTTGTCATCTCTCCGACTTCTTCTGCTACGATCATCTCTTCTTCGACTCCGATCCCTGTCCCTGTCGTGACTTCTGGCTCGGTCTCGCTCTGAATCTCCATGGTCCCGGCCGTAATCCCTCTTTCTATCGTAATCTCTGTCCTTATCCCGATCGTAGCTTCTCTCTCTTTCATAACTTCTGTCTCTTTCGTGCCTATCTCGATCTCGATTCCTATCACGCCGCTCTCGATCCTTGAATTCTCTTTCGCTGTCAACGAAATAATAGTCCCTATCGCGCGATTCTTCTCGGACGTCATCGTAATTTCTTTCGCTGGCGTAATATCTGTCCCGACTGTAGGTTCGGTGTTCGTAGTCACGATCTCTATCACGAGGCCTTTCCTCTACGCTTCTATCTCTGCTACGATCTCGGCTTCGACTTCTCGAACGATATCGGAAGTAATTTCTTTCATACTGACTTCTTTCGCTTCTTTCATGATTATCATATCGAGACTGCCAATCTTCTGGTGACCTTGAATCACTATCGTGATCGTCTACATAATGAAGATAACGAGTTTCGTCATAATCTACACATAACAGAAAGGTTATGAAATTATTAGTACGATTTCATAAGCATTTAAAAAAGTGTATGCAGTAAAACCTCGATTAACGCTATTTCAGTATTACGCGCTTTCTAAAGAAAAAAGTTTAGTCACTATTACGTAAATTGTGGATCAATTTATACAAAATGTTTCAAATGTTGATAGAAGTATCATTGATGCCATATCTTGCTATCAACAACAGCTTGCTGAACGAAACAGAAAAAGGCAGACAAAATATGTCAAATGAGGAACCTTTCTCATCACAAACATATGTATTTTCTTATTCGAACTTTTTTTTGATTTGCATAAATGTTTTATGAACAAAAATTGATATTAGCAATTAATAAAGCCACAATTAATGTAATAAAAAATATTTAACAATAAATGTTACAAAATTAAACAAAGAAACAAACTAACAAATTTTCTTATTCTCGGTTCTGTTTCACTTATCCTTATTATCTATGTATTAAGATAACCTCGTTTAGCGCTGTTTCGTATAGCACACGAACTTATTAGAACGCGTTAAGCGGAGTCTTAATATATTTATTCTTAGAATTTCTCTAAATTTGGTGGGTTCTTTGAAGGATATTGAAGAAAATTGTGTGCTCTCATTTTAGACACACAATGAAATGACTCCTGCCGGTTACTGGGTTAAGCCATTCTGTCCAAAAATTTGTACACCATTTTAAATACCTACTATACACTGAAGAGCATTTAAAAAAAAATAAATTAAATGTATAGCAAAACAGACAACGGTTGGTGTAATAGTACTTTGGGAAGATAATTAATTCATAAATCTTACATGACTTATTTCCTGAATTTGAGAAACTCGAATTCGTACTGAAATCCGAAAAATGTCTTTCCATTTTTAATTATCTTAACACTCGACCAATTATTTAATACACTATTATTCAGACACACTAAACACAATTTACTTATAATTCTTTACAGATAATGTATAAACACAATGTTTTACAATAATTAACAATCACCACTTCCATTACTAAATAATGTCATGAAGTTGGTTCAAGAATTCCGTCATTGTAATCCAAAAAACAATGTATACAAAATAAAAATCCCTAGAATATGAAATAAATCAAAAATTAGAATGTGAAATATGAATATCTTCAATGTTATCATTGAGTATGTAATTATTTGATCTATGATGTTATCATCAGTTAATTAAGTTAGTGAACATTTATCTGTTTTTGTTTCTATAGCGAGTCTGAAAAATAGAAATATGTACTTAGCATTTTTACCTGCATAGTTTACAATCACGCAGTTATATAGCCGCTTAGCAATTTGCTGAACATTAAAATACTAAACGCGATGTGTTAGCTGCGCATGTGTAGTAACAAAAACTTACGATGAGGACATCTGCCAACAAAACACGTAGACTCAGTTGAATTTGTGTAACGGTTGGTTTATGACTTGCGGGTGACTATTTGAAATGTACTCTAATGTTTTCTTTAGAAAGAGCTTTTTTATATAAAATTAAGCGATAAATTATGTGAAGTTTAGTGGCTGAAGTGTGTGTCTAGTGATTAGTTTCTTAAAACTTCATATCAGTGCTTATTTTTGGATATAATTGGATTCGTCTTTAACAATGGCATTCTGGAGGGACACGGGAGCATAATGGTTAGTCATTAAACTAATTTTATGTCTATCTGAATGTTTTTACATCTTAACGATGCATTTGTAACGTATATATGTTTTCTTCGTCTGACCGGTCAAAACTGAACTTTTAACCTTGAAATTTCTTTTGATTTACAAATCTTTCGATGTTCATAAATTCGGCTAAGTACTGGCCAAAGACAAAAATCAGGCCATAATCAATTAATAATAATAATTTATTACTTCCATAAAAAATACGTTGGTATATAAACCAAATATTACACAAAATTATAGAGGTTCCTTCTATGGAAAACCTATGCTGAGGGAACCATTATGAAAGAAATAATCTGGACATTTAACTAATACTTAAATGATTTGAATTATTCTGGGCGCAAAACATTTGTAATCGAAAAAAAATAAAGGTAATATAAAAAAGAAAAAACTAAAGTGCATTATATACTTTTACTGACAAATACAAAACAAACTTTCAGCTTTTGCTTGCTTCAAGAACCAAGCTGTGAGTAAAGACCTAAATATATTTATTAAAAAAAATCTTTCGATGCAAGGATAAAATCTTTACCAAGTTTAATTTTACATTTTAATTCTATCGATAAAGTCGATGCTATTATCAATATCGATAAACCAAATCTTGGTTATTTAGGATAGTTTGTTATTATTTGGTCATACGCTATGAACACAAAAATTTTTTCCAAAAAAATATTGGAAGCGGCACCTTGAATTCAAGTTCAAATGAACTGAATTTTTTGAATTACCAAATTAGTATTTTACGATAAAAAACATTTTGTTTTCATTGAATTTGAAGCTTGGAGCACTTACTAAATTGAAAAGGAACACAGTGGTAGGACTTGTGGGACTGGTACATCTTGACGACGCGAAATGAGAATAATTCACATTTTTATTGTAAATAGACTATTTTTGTTTATAAATTTTATATTCGTAATACAATTAATAAAATTTGCCTAAATTAAAAATATTTAGTTGGATGAATCATTCGGCAAGGTTTTGTTTTACATGTTTTTTTTTATTGAAAATCATTTATGCGTATTCATATGACTATTAAGAACGTGGACTTGAATAAACCCTCTGCCGCACACTGAACAAACATGAGGTCGTTCTCCAGTATGGATTTTTCTGTGAACCACTAAATTGTTTTTCCGACCGAATTCTTTTCCACAAAATTCGCATTTATGATTTCTTTCACCTGAAAAAATATTACACAGTTAAAATTCATATAAATCTATCTTATATTTCCCAAGAAAGAATTTTCCAAGGGACGAAAACATTTTACTGTATGTCTAATGACCTTGGAATGAACTAACCTGTGTGTTTGAGAAGGTGATCTCGTAATTCACATTTCTGAACGAAACGCATATCGCAGTAGGTGCAAGCATATCGTTTATCACCCGTGTGCCTTCTCATATGCATGGTTAAGGTTTGCTTGCGAGGAAACGCTTTTCCGCATGTCTGACAAACGAATGGTTTTTCTCCTTTGTTGTGGTTTACCATATGATTGCGCAATGAGCTCCACTGACAGAATGATTTATCTAGAAAAGAAAAAGAAATCTTTTATATTTAAACGAACAATTCTTGTATATATATTTCGCGTATCTCGGAAACGGCTTTAACGGTTTGGATGAAATTTTGTACTTATAAGATTTTGCTTTTAAAGTTTACCTATATAGTTGTATTTCTTGTAAAAAAGCAATTTACCACAAAAAAAAACGTTTTTAACACGCTCTTATTAGCTTCACATATATGTTTGTTTGTAAAGGAATCTTTGTACGTGAAATTCACCCACTTCAAAACGTCAGATTACACTGAAACTTTGCACACTTATCAAGGACCGATGACAATACAATAATTTAATAAGTTTGTCCCATCATCCTGACCAGCACTTTCAGGTTAAAAAAACTTGAAAAATTACCGCAAGCAAGCTAACACGCTGTACAGTGACGTATGTTGAGTGGCCTACCTCATGGTCAAATGCATTAATGTTGTGTAGTCTTATAATTAAAATTAGAGTTTAAAAAAACTAAAACACGCTTTTATTAACTAAAAAATGCAAAATAATTTAACAACAAAATTAAGTTTACTGTAAAAAGAGTTGGGGTGTTATCTACTTAAATTTTCAGAATAGCTCTACGTTCACGATTAGCTAGTAAATGAAAAATTTATTACCGATATTAACCACTCCACGCTTTTTACAGTAAAGCTAATTTTGTTGTCAAATTATTTTGCATTTTTTAGTTCATCAAAGCGTGTTGTTTTAGTTTTTTTAAACTCTAATTTTATATTATCTTAAATACAAGCAGTTCTCGACTTAATGAGTTATTTTTTTCCTACTAGTACATTAATTTCCAATTTTAAAAGGCCTTTCTAACTACCCGTCTTTTATATTTAGACATACGATAATATTTACGGTTCGAGATTAGATTTCGACTTTGAGTAATCAGATAGATTTGGCTACAGTCAACTTACCACAAAGTTTACACGCGTACGGTTTTACTCCACTATGTATTCTTAAATGTGTATTTAAATTTCCCGGCAGAGTAAACGCCAAACCGCAGACTGTGCATAAAAAGTTTTTCTCTCCAGTATGTATCTAAAAAAACAATACAAGTTATTATAGAAATATAGTAAAACCAACACTGCTACGCTTAATGCTGTTTCAGTATTACGCGGTTTCTAAAAAAAAAGTTTAGCCACTATAACGTCAATTATGGATCAGTTTATACAAAATGATTTAAATGTTGATAGAAGTTCAAAGGCAAGACGAAGTGTCATTGATGCAATATCGTGCTATCGATAACAGTTTGCTGAACGAAACAGAAAAAGGCAAACGACATTAGATGACATCTTCACAAAAAAACAAAATATGTCAATATGGAACCTTTCTCATCACAAACATAACTTCTTACTCGAACTTTTATTTGATTCTCATAAATGTTTTATGAACAAAAATCGATATTAGCAATTAATAAATCTATAATTAATGTGATAAAAAAGTATTTAACAATAAATGTTACAAAATTAAACAAAAAAAAAAACTAACAAATTTTCTTATTCGCGGTTCTGTTTCACTTATGTCTGTTATCTACGTATTAAGATGACCTCATTTAGCGCTGTTTCGTATAGCGCAGGAACTTATTGGAACGTATCTCTCGCGTTAAGCGGGGTCTTACTGTACACTAAAAAGTTACTTAAAAATGCTTAACGCTTTGAAGCACTTTAGAAAGTGTTCGATGCTTTTAAGCATTTTTCAAAATGAAAATGCTTCTTGCTTGATGCTTTAAACTCTTCAATAAGTGCTCGGTGCTTCAAGCGCTTACGAGTACCCTTAAGTGTAATACGAGTACCTTTAAGTGTAATACGAGTAAACGTTTCTTTTCAAACTGTTTTCCGCACTCTTTACACACAAACGGCAAATGGTCTTTATGAATGGGCTTGTGCTCCTCCAATCCGGTTTGGTTTTCGAACTCCATGAAACACACTTCGCACGCGTTTTTATGAATCAATAAATGTCTTTTCAGCGCATATTTCACAATGTAAGATTTATTGCAATAATCACACTTCCATTTGTTTTCTATGTGGCTTTTCTTGTGCTCGGAAAATTCACTGTATTTCTCGAAGGTTTTCTCGCATACCATACAATCCCATAATCCAGTCTCGGGCTTTTTAACAATCTTTTTAATGATTTTCTTTCTAATTTTCATCCCGTGCGTTGCCATATGCTCTCGGTGCTTATATTTGTTTTCGGATTTCTCGTCACATATCTTGCACCGGATTTCGTGACTTTTGATGTGCTTCAGAAGTTTGTATTTCGTTTTCAGCGTCTTCTTGCACACAGAACACGCCAACGAGGCAGTTTTGCTTTCTAACTTTTTATTATCACTTTCAGGACAATCCGATTCTGTTTTTATCTCTTCTGGTAAGAAATGCGAAGATAAATCCATGTCGTCATCCGAATTATTATCTTTAATTTCATCTTTAACTTCAGCCTTTATTTCCGTTACTGGAAGTTTTTCTGTTTCCAGTTTTTCGTAAGATAATAGAAGAGCTTGTTCGGATTCTTGACAGCGTTTTTTGAATACGTAACTGTCTTTAACATGTTCGATGCATTCTTTGCAAATAAATTTTGGCAGCAGATCGTCATTTTTTACCTAGAAATAATATAATAATCCATAAATATTAAAGAATTTGAGTTAAATTTTGTGTAAAACATAACAGTTTATTTCTAGGGAAAAAGAGAAACTTAAAAGTTGGTAAAATATTAGTTTTCTTAACTATTTTTGGTATCTATTTATCGACTTTCATTTTACAAATTTGCCACCTTCTTGGCTATTAAAAATTGATAAAATGTCGGAATTTTCCGTCCATAATTTCAACATATTTGAATATAAGTAACGACACTAGCACGAATTTAAGGATTTCGTTAAAATTGTGAATTTCTGGGGCAGAATTATATCCCTGGACACGAGACAAGCAACTTATCCACTGTTTTCGGAAATCTCCGTGTCTTCTGGCAATCCTAACGCGAAGTCATTACGCAAAACACTAGTTTCTCAAAAATTGCGTAATTTTTTAAAAGTATATTTTCCTTAATACGAAAATGCAAAATCCCACTAATAACTCCATAACCGATCTATAGTCTCTATGGCATAAACATTTTATATTAAGATAGAAGTTGTAACACATTATATCTATTTGTACCACTTACATGTACGGCGGCGCACTCTAATAGCATGTCAGAAATAGATAACCAATTCGCATCGATGGTCTCCGAATCAAATATTGACACCAATGAATTTACGTCGTTGCATAAGCATGTTCTGCAAATATCGTAATTAGTTAGTTTATCCATTCTTTAAAATATTGTTTTAGTTTAGTCCACAGTGACATTAACACCCATTTGATACCATTGTTCAAAATTGACCGAACCACCAGAACCACAGTGTCTTGTGGACCGAATCAAGACATCAGTTTCGATAACAGATTAACCTCAGGCGACAGCCGGGAGAGCAAGCTGGAGTGATAACAAAATTGCATAATAAACAATGCTAATACTAAATTCCAAATCTATAATCACAAGAAAATTTATACCATCTAATTTAAGTTACCTACGTTAACCAATTAAGATCCATAGTATTTAGTACTTAGTTAACGTCTGATTCTTTCTTTCGTTGATTTCATTTATTTGATCCATTGTGTTTAGTTTCATTATCTTGTCAGTAAACATAAGCGGTTTTTGTTTCTTGTTGAAGAATTTTAAAAGAGATAAAAACAATGTTTTTTTATTCCATAAATGAGCTTTATTTTTTACATTGGTGACTTTGACAGCACAATATCGTAATGTTCAAGGCAAACATACACGCAACCATAGTTACAAATTATAAAGTACTGAATCTTACAAGGGTCTGTATCATGGTGGAAAATCATCTCGAAGAGATACTAACATTGGTGTCCCTCAGGGAAGTAATTTGGGCCCATTACTTTTTTTATGCTATGTTAATGATTTGCCGGCTCATTTAACAGCAGGCTCTGTAATAATGTATGCGGATGATATTGCCGTGTTGATAGCGGCAAATTCAATCAAGGAAGCTGCAGTTAAAATCGATACTGTTACTGATCAATTATCCAATTACTGTCATAAAAATCAATTGATTATCAATCTCGAAAAAACTAGCTGTGTGCAGTTTAGGATCAGGGGTCCCGTGACTGTTGGTAGCTTATCTTCAACAGATTGCAATGCTGATATAGTAGTAAATGAAACTGTGAAGTTCTTGGGATTGCATTTTGATGATACGTTAAAATGGGTGTCTCAGATTAATAATGTATGTAAAAGACTAAATTATTACTACTATCTAATCAGGCAGATGAAATCTATATACAATAAAGAGACGTTATTAACATTTTATAATGCTTTCGTAGTTAACACTATTAAATATGCCATCTCTATTTGGGGAATGTCCGGAGATAGGCATAGAGTTTTTACAACCCAAAAGAAAATTTTGAGGTTAATTTATAATTTAAAATGTAGAGAATCGTGTCGAAACGTATTTAAAGAAAACAAGCTGCTAACTTTTTACGAGATTTTTGCTCTTGAACTGCTCACAGTTATGTATTCTAATGGATATTTCATTGATAATAATAACAACGCATCCAAGTCATATAACACTCGTAAGAATGATATTGTGTTAAAACATAAGACAACTTTCTTTGAGAGAAGCCCTAAGTATATAGGAATAAAAATTTTCAACTCGCTACCTAATGAAATAAAAATTTGTAGGGAAACAGAACATTTTAAAAATAAATTAAAAAAACATTTTTGTAATACCGTGCCTTATGATTTGAAGGATCTTTTTTAAATTTTTAAATTATTATTTGACGTTTGTATCCGCATTTGTGGCATTTCAATAAATTACATTCTATTCTATTCTATTCTATGGTGTGCTCAATAGACAGGGTTTTCTCTCTAAAAATCATCCCTCTCTTACACATTGCTGTAAAATAAGACCTAGGTGTAGAAACTCATAAAAATTCATAGAAAACGCGAGGATTTTTATATTTAAATGTTTTGGTAACCAGCAATTTTAAAAAATAAAAAGCAAACGCTTAGGCAGTAACTGTGGTGGCGGAATCGATTCATATAATTTCCATTTTGCGATTTGAAAGAGATAGGGTCCGAATATAGTGGGTGCGACAAGGATAAGTGATGTGAAACCACACGCGAAACGATTGGTTGTTTTCAAGTTGTCAGCTCTGAGTATTATTTGCACTTTCTACGATTTGAACACACCACAAGGTTACTAGAAACTAAGGTTGGGCGTTAGCATTTTTGAAGGTGTGATGTGGCAAGACGCGATAGAGGGCGGGAGAAGTAGGCTTGTGACGTCACATGGAGTCTTTTTTGAAACAGTTGGGATAATAATTAATTGAAAAATCAAGCCATGGGCATCGTTGACGTAAGCAATTTACTCAACCAATCACAGACGTGACCATGTTTATAGTGTTTTAAGAGACAAATCTACCTTGAAAGTAGATTTATCGTTGAAAGAACCCGAGCATAAAAACTCAATATGAGAAAAAATTATTAAACTAGCCTGCGATTTGTCCATTAACCTAATTAAAAAAAAAGACTTTCATTAACCGAATTTTCATTATTTTTATTATGTAATATTTACAATAAGGCACGTTTATAAAAGCATTAAACAAAAAAATCACATTTTCTTAATAAAATACAATTGAATAATTTTTGTAAATTATAGGCGTCCGACAACTTTACTTATTTATGTGTATTCATGTGACTGTACAAGACATGGCGTTGTATAAATCCTCTGCCGCAGGTAGAACAGACGTGCGGTCGATCACCGGTGTGAATTTTTCTATGGACGTTCAAATTTGACGAGCGTGCAAACGCTTTTCCACAAAACTCACATTTGTGATTTTTCTCACCTGGAAATTACAATAATTTTACAATAAACTAGCGTTTGTTCGCCACAGAAATACTTCTTTGGCGTGATCACGATACTTAATATTTACATTTTGTACATTGATAAAATCAAATAGTATGTCTAGGGAGATGATAAATATAGTTAAAAGTTAGCCTGTTCACTCAGAGTAATACTGATTTACTTTGGATAATAGGTGGACAACTCCATCAGCACATTGTAACTGAGAAATGAGGCGATTTCAACCTTGCCGATACACGTTGCCAAATTTCATGATTCTAGGTAAACGGGAAGTAATTGATAGAAAACATTCATTGTTACAATGCTAAATCAGAAAAATTTATTTTAATCCACCAACACCGTCGGGATTCACACCCGAATCTTTCCACTTTCGCGGCGGAATGAGTTCTCAATTACTCTACGGTGCGCTAGCTTAACAGTTAAATCATCCTAATAAAGCAATTGTAACATTAAATTCACTACATGCGAGAGTCGATTTTTTAGCTAGGTAACGCTAGACACGAATCCTCTCAGTAGTGAGAGTTGAATGAAACAAGTGAAATTTTCCAATCTTTATTATTAGTGTATTTGCCATATGGCAACATACACTGTTGGCGTCGGTCGGATGGCGGGACCTAGGGGTCGGACCAAAATTTCTCGACGTTTCATAATCTCCTAAACACTTTGGCACCATTAATACCTAAAAAATTCTCCGAATCGTTTCAAAATTGAAATTTAACCCTTTGGTAGTGATTAAAAAGTGTCCCCACAATTTTAATAAAATCGGCCCGACAGGACCGGATTTACAAATTTTATGAAAACACTAGTTTGCAGATAGTGACTTATTTATTGAAGGGTGTATTTAATTCGGTGTAGACGTTAGATTGATAATAATATTACAATTAAGAAAAAAATGTTATTTTAAGGGGTGTATTAAGGGGTTAAATTTTTTATTTTGCCCAAAAACAAACTTAATTTCGCATAATAAAAGTATAAAACCACACGGCCCTATACAAGCAAATACACTATATTGTCGGCAGGGTTTTGGCACTGCGACCCGGGTTTTTTTTTCTTTTTAAGGTACAGAGTCCTAAAAATAAAAATTTCATAATATACATACCGGTGTGAGTTAACAGATGATTATTTAGTTCCTTTGATTGATAAAATCTTTTATCACAGTATGTACAAGGATGTCTTCGATCGCCCGTATGTCTTCGCATATGTCTCGCCAGCGTCTGTTTACGATTATACGCCCGGCCGCAAGTTTGACACACATAAGGACATTCCCCATTGTTGTGGGTTATCATATGATCTTGCAATGTACTCCATTGACAAAAAGACTTATCTAAAATAAATACGTAAAAAATAATATTTTTCGATTTAGTGTATATGAATTTTTAGTCGCGACTTTTGACCACTGTTATGTAACACTTAGAATTGAGCGTCTGATATCTTGTTGGAATGATTTCTTAGGCATGCGCTGTAGACGTGTTCCCTTCGCAGCGAAACTGAATGAATACCCACGCAATCATTTTCAGACTTCGTCCCGTTGGATAGTAGTAGGGGGATGACGTAACCCAGTGGTTGATGAAAATATCAAAGTCATTCATTAACGAGATGACTTGTGTAACTAATGACCTTGGACAGCGTCTAGCAATTATGTTTGATCCACATAACTCAACGCGTGTGTACTTGATACATGTACTATTTTGTAATACCTCTGTATTTAATAAAATATCTATCTATCTATGCGCATGCCCCGGAAAAGGTTCGTACAAGATGGCGGGTGTTCTTCCCCCACTCTCGTACCGTTGGCTATGATGTAGCGCAGATGGTGAAACAACTATACTAAATTGAAACTGCGAACTGGCGTCAGCCCTAGATAACTCCAACAGTTGGCATAATTAAAATTAAATAATTTAATCGCTTACCACAAACTTTACAGGCATATGGTTTGACGCCGTTATGAATTCGTAAATGAGTGCTTAAGTTTCCAGGCAACGCAAAAGCTTTCCCACAAATTGTACATAGATAATTTCTTTCGCCTGTGTGAACCTGAAAAGAAATATTATATTACACCACAAGAGCAGAACATTGAAATTCCTGCACTGTGCGACGTGCGTCATGATGCTCAAGGCGAAGTCGAGGGCATCATGTGTCGTGCAGTGCAGGACTTTCAGCTTCTGCTCTTTCACTATGACGCATGTAATTCGTCACTGGCTCTTAAGTCTATAAGAATAGCTGGGTTATATCCGTTACGGGAATTTTAATTTAACAAAACGCCTTAGAGACTTACCCTCATGTGAACGACGAGTCTTCTTTTTATTTGAAACTGCTTACCGCATTCTTTGCACACAAAAGGCAAGTGGTCTTTGTGTACGGGCAAATGTTCTTCTAAATCGGCGTTAGTTTTGAATTCTATAAAGCATACTTTGCACGTGATTTTGTGTGTCAAAAGATGCTTTTTCATGGCCCACTCAGCCAAATAAAACTTATCGCAAATATGGCATCTCCATTTGATGTCTACGTGACTGCTCATGTGCTCTGCTAAATCAATTTTCTGCTTGAAAGACTTATCACACATTGTGCAATTCAATGAACTTTCTTCAGTTTCAGGTTTAATACCTAAATGAGTCTGCATATGTTTCAATAATCTGTGATGAACTTTGAATTTCTTATTACATTTTGGACACTGTGTAACCTGTTTAGTTTTCAATTTCTTTTTTCTGATTTTGTTTTTTTCTTTCGTTTTATTTGTCGTGTTTGAATCGGTATCCAAAATTGGAGTTTCGTCATCGCAATTGTCAGAAAAATCCGATTTGATTTCCAGATTGCAGTCATTGCCTCCAAGAGTTTCGTTTTCTGATGCATTTTCGGTTTTGATTTCATATTTCAGTTCGTCTTTTACAGAAATCGATGAAGCTGCATTTTTGGTGTCAGAATTTTCCAATTGTTCGTATAATGTAAGCAATGCCCGTTCCGATTCGCAGCATTGCTGTCTGAATACACAAATATTTTTTAGTTGTTCTTTACAATTTTTGCAAATTGTTTTCGGTAAACAATCATCGTTTTTTACCTGTCAACAGTAAAAAAATATTGTTTCAATAATAAAAGCAGAAAAAATGTATTGTGCATTTTATACTACACGCCGCGTGTGCTTATAGAAGTTGCACTTAGACATGCGAATACTTCGCACCGTTTAACATAAATTCTATTCTATTCTCATAGGTGGGCATTAACTCGTTAATCCGTTAATCGTTAATTAACGAAGTTAACAAAGTGCTTAACGATTTAACTGTTCAGTTAACTTTAAAAAATGTTAACGGACACATTAACTTCCGTTAACTTGCCATAAGTCCGTTCAATCGTTAATTAAGTACCTACAATTCACAAGGACACCGTGCGGACCGTGCCGCGCCGCGAAAAACACGTTCAGACATGTACGGAAGATGAAGAAGACTTTTTTATTTCGGTCACTCAAAGTAAAGAAAAGTCTAAAAGTCACAAATCTTTAAGAACTAAAGCTCAAAGTCTCGTCAAAATGTGGCTAGACATGAAGTCAAAAGACTCTTTTAACGATGCGGCATTCCTCGGAGAACAAATAATAATAAATCTGTTAATTAAATATAGTACCGCTATACCGTCAAGTGCTGCATCCGAACGCCTTTTTTCTACGGGAAAAGACATTTTAACGCCTAAAAGAGCCTCACTTTCCGACGAAAACTTCAATATATTGTTGTTTATGAAGGGGAATATGCACCTTATGTCAGACTAGCTGTATTTTGAGTTGAACATTTATTATTAAAAACTCTAATGATACACCCTTCTTTTACTAATATTTCATGACCTGCCTAAACTTCCATAGCCCGTATTAACATTAAATATAAAATAGAATTTCTATCGCGAGTTAACGATTTACGATTCGTTAATCGTTAACCTGCAAGATTAACGGCTTAACGATTAACGAAGTTAACTTTTTTAGTAACGGATTAACGATTAACGAAGTTAAGTATTTGATTAACGGTGCCCAGCTATGTCTATTCTATTCAGACTTCAGCGCCACTACATCACTTAATATTACCGACAACTGTTAAAATAAAATAATTAATAATATTGATTCTACCAACAGTAATAGAATATTAAACAAAATGAAATTACTTGCAATTACTGTTCAATTTGAACAGTAATTGCAAGTAATTTCATTTTGTTTAATGTTAAAATAAAAATTTCTTTTAATAAAGTGATAGGCAACCTGTTTAATATAACGAGACTATGAAAAGGCAAATTATACATTTTTTCATTGAATATTAAAAAAAAAACGTTCCATGGTCAGAAATGGCGATAATTGAGCTTTCCAGCTCCCATTCTTACTTACATGTACAGAAGCACATTCTAACAGCATGTCAGAAATTGGTATCCAAAGAGAATTGACATTTTCGAGACTGAAAACTGACAGCAATGAACTATCTTTACACAAACAAGTTCGGCAAGTATCGCTTATAAATGCATCCATTGTTTTTATGGAACCAAACAAATTTCTGTGCAGCTCAAAAATGCCTCGCCTAAACGTTTACTCCAGTTTCCAGCAACTTGAAAATTTTTCAACTTGCATAATTTGTTGTTTGGTGGAATTATTATATAATTTCTGACTGCAAAGAAATTGGAAATCTTAAATAACGAACGCAAAAAATATGAATGAACAGGATAACAGAAACTAGATGTAAAAAAATACGTTTATTATTACATTTCAAATAAAAACAATAATTAATTCTGAGGTTGCAAGGTAAAGCGACTTATGTTAAATTATACGGGCGTTGGGAACACCAATTCCAAACAAAAAATATATTGATACATATTTTTGGAAAAACTCTGTGCGTCTGTTAGTCTGTGAGCACGATACAGATCAAACGGACGAACAGTTGAAACCAAATTTTGAGAGGATGTTGGGTATGCAAATATGAAGAGCCCTATTGTTTTTGGCGAAAATCGGCGCATGCGTAAAAGAAATCTATATGCTATAACGTTGTTTTTTCTCATATAATGATATACTTTCCCATAATGATTTAAGTATGTGGCTATTTATTTTTTTAAGTTTTGTAAAAAAAAATTTTTCCAAACTTTATGGTTTCGGAAATATTTTGAAATAAAAAAAAACAGGTGACCTTTTGTTCTAAATATCTGTTAAAAAGAAATTAAATAGCTGACAAGCATGCTTGGTTAATTTTTACATGTTAAACCACATTATGTAACCATGGAAACAAATAGCAATAATATCATATTTGTTACTAGCCGTTACCCGTGTCACTGCGCGCGTCAACAGAAACTTTATTTTATTTGTTATATGTCAAATGTGAATATTTTTAAAGTTGGAATGGTCCTGTCGCCCTATTGTCTAGAATTTTATCCAGGGTTTGCAATCATGTATATTTTTTATAAATAAAAAAAATCTAAACACATCTTTAAAAAATTTCCAAAAAAATCATACTGCCTTGTGATCACAAATTTAAATATATAACGAAATAATTTATTTTCAAGATTTAGTTTTCATTGTTTATGTGCGTTTTCATGTGACTTTTGAGAACATGTGATTGAATAAATCCCCTGCCGCAAACCTGGCAGACATGCGGTCTTTCTCCGGTGTGTGTTTTTTTATGCACGCTCAAGTTGGTAGCTCTTCCGAACGCTTTGCCGCAAAATTCACAGCTGTATTTTTTCACACCTACAAATGAAATTATTATTAAAATTAGTTAAAAAAAAAACTAAATTAATACGCTCTTATGAACTAAAAAATGCAAAATAATTTTACAACAAAATTAGTTTTACTGTAAAAAGCGTGGGGTGCTATCTACTTAAATTTTCATAAGCACTTCACGCTTTTTACAGTAAAGCTAATTTTGTTGTCAAATTATTCTGCATTTTTTAGTTCATAAAGGCGTGTTGTTTTAGTTTTTTTAAACTCTAATTTTATGTTATCTTATTTTCCTACTGGTACATTAATTTCAAATTTTAATAATTATTAATTTTAATTGCAAGACTAAAAAACAATTTTGCATTTGATTATGGGGAGGCAACACAACGTACGTCACTGTAAAGCGTGTTAGCTTGCTTGCTGTAATTTTTCAAGTTTTTATTTATCCTGAAGGTCTTGGTCAGGATAATGGGACAAACTTACTAATTTATTGTATTGTAATCGGTCCTTGATAAGTGTGCAAAGTTTCAGTTTAATCTGACGTTTTGAAATGGATGAATTTCACGTTTAATGATTTCTTTACAAACAAACTTACAGGTGAAGCTAACAAAATACCTGTATGAACAACAATGTGATCGTTTAGTTCCTTGTGCTCAAAGAACTTTTTATCACAATAAATGCATGCATGTTTTCGTTCACCCGAATGTCTGATCATGTGTTTTCTGAGCGTGGCCTGGCGGTTGAACGCGTTCCCGCATTTCTGACAGACGTATCGGCGATCCTCTTTGTTATGATTCACCATATGACTGTGCAATGCATTTCGTTGGCAAAAAGCTTTACCTAAAAAGCAGCAAAGAATTTGCACTGATTTTCCACTCGGCACTTTATAGAACATGATGATGATAAATAAAAACAGTTGAGAATTCTACAAAACATTATTATTAAGCTAACCGTTCCCCGCGGCTCCACCCGCGTTTATAATGATACACGACAACAACAACAGTAGTGGAATCTTCATCAAGACCTAACAGCTACATTTTTAATCCATAGAAACTGTATTTTAAAAATTAGAGTGTGTCAATCATTGACACCCCTATACTTCCCCCCTTTCCACACCTTAGAAGACTATTTTAGTATCTCTACTCATCAACAAAAGAAACACGTCTGCCAAATTTTAAGTCTGGAGGTCTAATAGTTTCGGGAGGTATCGTGACATTCATCCCCTATTTCACCCCCTTTAAGTTCTTATTTTGAGACAAAATGTAGTTTATGTCCTTCTTTAGGATGCAATCTAGCTCCTTGTCAAATTTTATGGAAATCTGTTCAACAGTTTAGGCGTGAAAGCGTAACAAACAAACATACTCATATTCACATTTATATTAGTTAGGATTATTTCTCGACGATCCTTTCGAACAATAAGTTCATTCTCAGGAATATAAAACATATTATATTCCTGAGGATGGACTCATTGTCCGAAACGATCGTCGAGAAATAAATTAATAATAAATTTTTGTATAATTTTCAAGTGTTATTATTTATCTGTTCAGAATATTTTGAGACTTATGATCACGGATGGAGCGACTTGGCTAAAAGTTTTCCAGCGACCCCGTCTTGTACGGACAAATAACGTCAATCGATTGCAGAATTGTTGCATCACAAACCGATTTGAAACTCAAATTGTAAAACAGTCGGCCCATGTGCGGAGGGACTAAGTATTACAATAATGAAATTGACAATATAAAGTTAATAACCCAAAATACTTACCACAAATTTTGCAAGTGAACGGTTTTATTCCATTGTGTATTCTTAAATGTACATTTAAATTCCCAGCAAGAGCAAATGCCTTACCGCAAATTGTACATAAAAATTTTCGTTCTCCGGTATGTACCTATAAATGTAGAAAGTTTGTTTAGGCGAGTTCTTAGCTTTGGAGTATTTTTAAAGTTTTTCAAAGATCTCTAAACGCTACTGGTTCGAAAAAAATTGTTTTTTTCTATAAACGTCAAAACAGTGCATACTGGCGACATCGGACGGAATCTTTTAAAAGCTATAAGTTCAGGCATTTTTAATAGCAAACCGAACTAAAAAGCAAAAAATATTTTTTACTGTAAAAAAGCGTGGGTGCTTGATATCTAACTCTACTTTTACAAATAGCTACCAATGAAATATTTATACCAAATATTTCATTGGTAGCTGTTTATAAAAGTAGAGTTGGTATAAAAATAGTAATATAAAGCACCCCGCGCTTTTTTTTACAACTTTTCTATTTTTAGTCTCATTTTTTTATCCCGATAATCCTGGTCAGGATAATGGGACAAACTTATTAAATTATTGTATTGTTATCGGTCTTTGATAAGTGTGCAAAGTTTCAGTTTAATCTGACGTTTTGAAGTCGGTGAATTTCACGTTCAAAGATTCCGTTACAAACAAACAAATATTCAGGTGAAGCTAATAAAGGCGTGTAAAAAATAAAATAAAGTTGAAATATTGTATGGTGGTACAGAATGCTTCGTGTGCGAGTCCGACTCGCACTTGACCAGTTTTTTTTTATTTCTCGCGATTAGAAAAAAGTTTTACTTCCAAATGGAAGCTCACCTTCATATGTAGTGTGAGTCGACGCTTTTCTTTGAACTGTTTCCCGCATTCCTTGCAAACGTACGGTAGAACTACGTCTTTGTGTACCGGTTTGTGGTTTTCCAAGTCGTCTTTACTATCAAACCCAGTGAAACAGACTTTACACGCGTATTTATGAGTTAATAAAAAGTGTTTCTTTAAGGCCCATTCGCGAATATAAAATTTATTGCAAATATTGCATCGATAACTACTTCCTACGTGCGTGGACATGTGCTCGGCCAGATCGATTTTTACTCTGAACGTTTTGTCACACATCGTACAACAAAATGGACCCGTTCTCTGATTTTTTGCTGTATCTACACCAGCCGTTTCGTAATCGTCGTCGTGACTTGTCATATGATTTTTTAAATTATGTTTCATTTTAAACGGTATTTCACATTTTGGGCACTTATATACTTCGGTGTTACTAGCTTGTTTTTCTGTTTTTGCAACTGTTTCGTCCAATTTGCAGTTTAAAGAGTCCGTGAAAGCAGCCGTTTCAAAATTCGAATCGTCGAAATATTCTTCGCGGTAGTCCGAACTGTCTTCGTCGCATTCGTCTTTAACAAAAACTTGTTCGGCTGATTGGCTTATTACGGTGTCCGAATTTTCAACTAGTGATAATAACGTTTGTTCCGACTCAAAACATCGTTTTTTGAACACATAGAATTTTTTTAATTGTTCTATACAGTCTTGACACATTGTTTTTGGTAATATATCGCCGTCAGTAACCTGTAACCGAGTTAATGTTAACGGTGTTATTTTCCACAAAAATCAAATTTTGACTTACCTGAACCGAAGTGAACTCCATTAATAAGTTCGCAACTGTCAGTGAATCTGATTCAATAATTTCTTCGTTGAAGACTGATATTAACAGTTTTGTGTCGGGATTTAAACATGTTCGACAAATGTCCTCGTTTAATAGTTTAGCCATTAAAAATATTTTGAAAATGGATGTTTTGCCACACGATTTAAATACTGTTTATTAATCATGTTTACATGTTTAAGGTTAGGATGTGAATTTTGGCGTTTGTTTACATTAGGTTGTATTTGTGTTAACCGACGTTGCGTTCTTTTTATTAAGAAGAGATAATTGGTGGGTCCTTTGGCGCTATTTAATATCAACAGCCTTTGTTAACAAAAATATTGTCATGTAGAGTAGTGGAGTGCCATTCTGTACGCGTAAGAATATTGCCATGTTTTCAAATAATAATGACAATACTTGCTTTATTCAGTTAATGCCACAATGACAATGACTGCATAATTTAAAATTGTACATAAAATTATAAACAATTAAATAATATAAAACGACAAAATGATGGCAGACAACAACAAGTAGTCAATTAAAAATTAATCACACGAACACATTTCAATAAGATACTTGTCGACTTTCTTTTTAGTGTATTTGCCATAGGCAACATACACTATTGGCGTTGGTCGGATGGCGGGACCTAGGGGTCGGACCAAAATTTCTCGACGTTTCATAACCTTCTAAACACTTTGGCACCATTTTAAAAAATGTTTATATATATATGTATATATATATATATATATATTTATATATATATATATATGTGTGCGCGCTATAACTTTCGAAAGAGTTAATTGATTTTTACGAAATTTTGCCCACATGTTGGAATCCACTACCGCAAGAACCCTATTTAAAATGGGCCCAATCGGGCCATTTTAAGGGTAGTTTTTAGGGGTTGAAAAAAGTTTTTGGGCCCAAAAATACCTAAAAATTTCTCAGAATCGTTTCAAAATTGACAGTTGACCCTCCAGTAGTAATTAAAAAGTGTCCCTAAAATTTTAATAAAATCGGCCCGACAGGACCGGACTTACAAATTTTATGAAAACACTAGTTTGCAGATAGTGAATTATTTACTGAAAGTTGTATATAATTTGGTATAGAAGTTTGATTGATAATAATATTGCAATTAAGAACATAAATATTATTTTAAGGGGTGTATTAAGGAGTCAAATTTTTTATTTTGCCCAAAAACCAACATAAGTTCGCATAATAAAGCCACACTGCCTGTATTATCAAATACACTATATTGTCGGCAGGGTTTTGGCACTGCGACCCGGGTTTTTTTTTTTTGATAACATAACTGTTGATGTCAATAATTTCGGATGGTAAACTATCAAATAGCTTCATAGCAGAGTAACGGGGTCAATCTTATAAGGTCTAATTCTACTGTCTTTTTGAATTTTTTTACTAATCAATGTACAGTAGATTTATTTCAACGATTGAAAAGAGTAAAGCGCAAGGGAAAGGAGCGCTTACGTAAAAGAAATGATAATGAAATTTATAACGTTTAAGTAAATTTTTTATTTACTGTTTTTTTTAACCAAAAAAATTACGGTATAATATAATGTCTTTTTATTAGAATAAAAATAATTTATATATACTACGTTTCCCATAAGAATATTATGGACTAAACAAAACAAGAATTAAGTTTCAGAAGATAAACTTCTTTTAATAAAAGTGGAGTACTATCTCTCTTGTCTCACGAGGAGCATTTTTTGAGTATTTTCTGTGATACGTAGACGGGAGAACGTATTCCCAAAACCCACATCATTCAGAATGGCTGGACCTATTTAAATGAAAAATACGTCTGTAACATCTTTTGTTACGTATCTTTCGAGACAGTACGAATTTCGTAGACTACCGGACCGATTTTTAAAGAAGCTCCGTCTGTAATATTTCTTTTTCTTGTTTTAGGTTTTCGTTTATTGATAACCAGACGGACGCGTTTCCAAAACGTCTGTATCATTCGGGAACGTTGGTTCGATTTTGACCAAACTTGATACAATATACTCACGTTAAAATAGGGTTACTGTTGAAATCAGTATTATCGCGATCACAAAATCGCTGCACACGCAGAAAAGCGTCGACGAAAAGAAGAAGTGACCAACACCCAGCAGTACGATATTATTTATGCGTTTTTCTTCGATGTTTTCCCAAAGACGATTTTCTGGCGAACATTTTATTACAATCAGAACACTGATAAGTCGGTTCTAACGGCGCATGAGTTTCTAAATGTTTGTTTAATTCGCCTCTCGACAAAAAACATTTTCCGCATTGCGTGCAAAGAAAGTCTTTGATTCCGGTATGCTGCTTCAAATGTCGGGCACGATGACTCTTCGTAACGAACCCCAAATCGCAAATTTCACATTTAAAGGGACGGTCTCCCGTGTGTAAACGCATGTGACTTATCATGTGATAGTTTTGGGCGAAGGCTCGGCCGCAAATTGTACATTTGTGACGTTTTATTCCCTTGTGTAAAAACATGTGTTCCTTGAGACTCGCCCCGCGCGTGAATTTCTTCCCGCAAACTTCGCAGTCGAATGGTTTCAATCCAGTGTGTGTTCTGGTGTGATTATTTAGTAACGCACGAGTAGCAAATGTTTTTGGACAGTCTAAACATTTGTAAGGACGTTCACCCGAATGAGCCCGCAAATGAAGAAGCAGATTCGAAGTTTTTGTATAGATTTTACCGCAAATTTCACATTGCGACGGATTTTTCGATTTCTTTACAACACTCGATTCGGATACACTTTCTTTTTTCGACATTTTCACACGTCTTCTAGTTTTCATGATTTTCGATACGTCGTTTGTTATTTTCGAAAGAAATTCTTTGTTGGTTTTTAAAAAGTCGACGGAAGAACGCGAATCTGTTCCGTTTTTTCGTTGCATAAGTACTTTTTTTTGGACTTTTTCAGTTTCTTTGAGTTTGATTTCAATGCTGTCATCATCATCACCAAGCCATGATCCTGAGTTTTGCTCTTCATCATCGGAAAAGCTTTTTTCTTTGACCGAGGTTTCATTATTTGATGACGTGACCTCTTTCAACTCCTTACTTTGTATTTCTTCTTTTATGATAACTGAATCAGCATTGTTTAGTTCAGTTGTTTGCAGATCAATCATTTTTTGGAATAATTCGTCCGCTTTTTCAGCTTGTATTTTAAATTTATGAGCTGTTTGTAGAAAGTTTATGCATTCATTACA
This sequence comes from Venustoraphidia nigricollis, assembly GCA_034508555.1. Lineage (NCBI taxonomy): Eukaryota > Metazoa > Arthropoda > Insecta > Raphidioptera > Raphidiidae > Venustoraphidia > Venustoraphidia nigricollis. Next base: position 225,956 of record JAVRKA010000125.1, on the reverse strand, counting down.
AATCTTCGATGGCATTGTGTCATCGGATTTAATCTAAAATTAAAATTTAAAAGTTAATAGAGTATTATAGGTTTGGCGTACGACGCTTTCAAAGTGGTCACGTCTTTGATTGGTTGAATCGATTCCTTACGTCAAGCGTAACCCTTGGCTTGATTTTTCAATTATAATAAACGTTTGACAGTTAGGATAAAGGTCTAAAGGCCTGCTACCCCTGCCTTCTCTCCCGTCTCGTCAATAGTCACACTTTCAACAATGTTAACGTCCACCATATAGTATTCTACTTTGAACCTCACCCACCAGTGGCGGATCCAGGGGGGGCTATGGGGGCTAAAGCCCCCCCCCCCCCCAGACCCACAGTACAAAAAAAATCATTTCTAGAAATCCCAGGATAAATAAGACAAGAATACTTTATCCCCGAAAAGAGTTTTCCAGTCTCAAAGGCACATTTTCCCGTAATTTCGAAGAGCTGATGTGCTTATTTCACAATTTTGCACTAAAAACTTTCAATGAGTAGTTGCAATGAATCAACTCAACTGGACTTTCGAGTTTTTAATTCTCGAGCCCCCCCCCCCCCAGACCTGGATCCTAGATCCACCACTGTCACCCACATAAGCTCACGGGGGAAGTGAAATTTCTTTAGAGTTATGAACTGATGCGTTATCCATTTTGCGTTACCAAGGTTTCTCTTATAAATATTTCCCAGATGTTGAATCATTTCCCTTTTAACTTTGCGTTACCAAGGTTTTGTCTTATATTTCCCCACCGCTGAATCATTTAACGTTACAGAAAATTTCAAAGGATACGTCGCTAAAGAAATTTAATTAAAAAAAACATAACGTTTCTTTGAAAACAGTGTTTATGTTCTGTATTTGTTGATCAAGTCCTAGAACCATTAGAACCAAGTTAACAATCCGAGAATTTGAACAACAAACACCTAGTTTTAACAGTTAGCGGATTTGTATAATGTCAATAAACGCTTTCTGATAAAAGTATTGAATAGTATTTTAAAACAGGGCCGGTTTTAAATATTTTCAAGGCGGTGTGAGATCTTCAGATACCATTTTCGTTTTATATAAGAATATAAACAAGTTTTTCTTTACCTTCACTGAAGTACACGCCATTATAATATCTTTATATAACAACAATTGATAATGAGAAAATATGTCAGTCATTTTATGTTCAATTCTTGCACAGGTTCTGCAATATAAGTCTTTTGAATACGTTTTAAAATAATTCATTTTACTATTTTTATTGGAGTGCTGGTCTACATTTTTAAAATTTTTAAACGCTAGATCGAGGTTAATTCTCTTCAGAATTCAGACTCGATTCTGAATTTTAAAAAATACGCGCGTGCGTTTAATTACAGTCGATTGTATTTTAATGTTTTGAACCTGCTGTGAAATTTCAAAACATACAACAGTGATAATCAGTAGGGAACGTAAACTATGACAATTGATAGTTCCACTACAGCGACGAATATATTTTTTCTAGTTTTAAAATGCACAGCTTAAAAGATATTAAAGAAAATAAACGAAAATCGAGCATCCCCCTCCTATTTTCGAAACTACTGAGCCTAAAATTTTGAAATAAAACGGTATATAGGATCTCACCAATAGTTTTACAGGAAAACCTGAACGAAAATCCTACGTCTTGAATAGGTGTTCATTTTGGGAGATAAATTAGAAAATTAAAAAAAAAATAAGTGCATCATGTGACGTCTCAAATGAAAGGGCTCTTTGTGAGAAATAAAAATAAAAAAAACAGGGAATATAGGGTTTCACCCGACAGACGTCCTGTCCAAATTTCAATTAATTAGTTTGTGATCGTTTTCTGAATTTGTGAAAAACTATAGAAATAAAATAAAAATAGTAGTAGTGGAGCCTTCGGATCCAATGTATTACTTCGCGGGGATTCGTCCCACTCGATAGCAAAAGCAGTATAATTATTGCAATGTTGGCTCGCGGGGCTACGCACGACAATCAGCTGTCAAACGACATTTATGCACGTAGTAGCAAAAACCTCTTAGAAAAAATAACTAGTTTTTCCCGATTTTCCCACTTTTACGGGTAATTTTTTCAATTTTTCATTCCCTAAAAACCTTATTCGGACTATTACGAACATTTCAAAAAAATATTAGTTAAATTGGTCCAGTCATTTTCATGTGATGCGCTTACCAACGTATAGCATTTGATTTTTATTATATAGATTTTAAAAAATATACAAAAATGCTTCAATTTCATATAAAAATTCTCTTATTATTATAGTAGGTATATAAAATATTGCCAAAAAATCAAAGTGGTGTAAATGATCGTGATCAAAGCTACGATTGCGGAATAACGTGTTGATATTGTATATATTTAATTTCGTTTGTTTCGACTGTCATTTTTCTATGTATTTTTCCGTGCTTCTTCAGAGATCCTTTGTCAGCAAAAGCTCTTCCGCATTCAGAACATGAAAACGGTTTCTCGCCAGTATGTATTCTCATATGAACCACTAAATTACTGGGTGTCGCAAAATCTTTCCCGCATGTAGTGCATACGTTTTTCTTCAAACCCGAATGTTTCCGATCGTGCAGTTTCAACTCACTAGAACTGGCGAAAGCTTTGCCGCATATATGGCAAACGTATGGTTTTTCGCCTAAAAATTACATATTCATTTACTTTTCTAAATATACACAGCACGAACATAACCTATATTGTTACTTTCGATTTCAAATATTACGCGAACGACCAGTACAGTTTTTGTTTTATTTTTAATTTGTTAAAACGTTGATGAAATATTAGTTAACACATAACATTCACAACACGAACATAGCCACTGAACATAACCTAAAATATCAGTTTCGGAAGCATACAACCAGTGGATCTTGTAGAATGTAGATGATTTCATCCCATTTCCGAATATGTTAATTTGATGGGATAAACTTGAAAAATAATCGTGATACATGCCTGGAGAAGTAATGTTTGGGACATCCCTACTAATTCATAACAATGAAAATGTTGCTCATCACGCCCTAACAATTACATTTTACTTGAATATTTATTTATTTATTTTCTCCGACTTATGGTGTAAATTCTATTTTTGTTTTATCTAATAATTAGTGTAGAGAATAAGTACCCCAACTTACCAGTGTGAGTTCGGAGATGGTGAATAAGAGTGCCTTTTTCGGCGAAAGATTTCTTACAATACGAACAGCTGTAAGGCCTTTCTCCTGAATGAGTTCGTATATGTTTATCAAGACTTGAAGATTGACTAAAACACTTTCCACATTCGGAGCAAACATAAGGTTTCTCACCTACAAAAAATATAATTTTGAATTGTTAATCTATAATATAAAAATGAATCGCAAAATGTGTTGGTAAGCGCATAACTCAACAACGCCTGGACCAATTTGGCCAATTCTTTTTTTAAAATGTTCGTTGAAATTCAAAGATGGTTTTTACGGCGAGAAAAATTCGAATAATTGCCGGAAAAACCCTAAAAACAGCCCTTTTCTTTTTCCCATACAAACGTTTTCTAACTAAAACGAGCTTTATTGCTATTTTACCGGGTGTTTTTAGATTATACCGGGTGTTTTTAGATTATACCGGGTGTTTTTAGATTATACCGGGTGTTTTTAGATTATATCGGGTGTTTTTAGATTATACCGGGTGTTTTAGATTATACCGGGTGTTTTTAGATTATACCGGGTGTTTTTAGATTATACCGGGTGTTTTTAGATTATACCGGGTGTTTTTAGTTTATATCGGGTGTTTTTAGATTATACCGGGTGTTTTAGATTATACCGGGTGTTTTTAGATTATACCGGGTGTTTTGAGATTATTCCGGATGTTTTTAGATTATACCGGGTGTTTTGATTATACCGGGTGTTTTTAGATTATACCGGGTGTTTTTAGATTATACCGGGTGTTTTGAGATTATACCGGATGTTTTTAGATTATACCGGGTGTTTTGATTATACCGGGTGTTTTTAGATTATATAAAACGCGTTACGAAAAACGTCTTATACGAAAGGGACTTCGTTCTAAACGCGTGTCCCGCGAAACGTTCCAAGTTTTTTTTTTAATTTTTTTTTGGGAAAAAAGATTTATCTTCGATTTTTGAACATTCACAAATAAAAGCGATTGAATTCGCGCAAATTCAATACACTTTAGAATTTAATGATAATGATTCTCATCTTTTATATCGTATATATTACATTTACACCCGGGCGAAGCCGGACTGGGCCGCTAGTTTGTAAATATAAATATCGTTTTTTTAAATTCCTACAGGTATATCTATACTAATATATAATATGGTAAAGTTTTTTTAGGGCTCCGTACATCTAATGAAAAAACGGAACCCTTATAGGATCACCCTCCTGTCTATGTCTACCGTCTGTCACAGGTTATTTTCTCCTTATCTACTGGACGAAAAAAGTCGAAATTTGGAACATATACAGATTGTATCAACTCAAAGCTGTCCATAGGGCACACTGTGTGTAAGACAGAACACCATACACAAACGATAAGCAAGAGTGAGATAAATGATCGCTAATAGGTAGTAGTTACTGTGGTTACTGTAAAATAAATTTAAATAAACGTCTTTGTTTTCTAAGTAAATATAGCCCTTTTATCAATTAATTTATTACGTCGGCGGTTGAATTACCACCATAAAACCATTTAATTATTTGGATTTTTTCGTGAACAGTATAAATAGTCATTTTATCAATAATTTCGGTAGTGACTACAGACTGTCATTAATTGATAAAATCGCTATTTTTACTTAGAAAACAAAGACGTTTATTTAAATTTATTTTACAGTAACCACAGTAACTACTACCTAATAGCGATCATTTATCTCACTCTTGCTTATCGTTTGTGTATGGTGCTCTGTCTTACACACAGAGTGCCCTATGGACAGCTTTGAGTTGATACAATCTGTATAGACCCAATCACGGATGTATAACGTAAATAAACGAATTTTGGTTTCGGGGGGAAATCAGAAAATTAAAAAAAAAATTTTTTTCCAAGTACATCATGTGATGTATCAAATGAAAAGTCTCGTATAAGAAATACAACTCTATTATTTTAATTTTAAAACGCATAGTTAAAAAATATTAAAGAAAATATACGAAAATCGAGCATCCCCCCTTATCTCTGAGCCTAAAATTTTGAAAAAATAGGGAATATAAAGACTCATTCATAGTTTACAGGAAAACCTAAACTAAAATCCCAAATCTTAAAATTCTCACGGAAAACGGAATGATACAGAACTCTCTCCATGCGATTTCGGCTCGCACTTGACCTTTTTTTTGTCCACGTTAATCTTAATAGCAAGTGAACTAATTTAAATATCCTTTGGTTGTTTGAGTTCCTACTTATTCCTATATTATTTAGGCTGCGAAAAAAGGGGAATGAGGAGCGAGGGGGAAATGTAATGTTTTAATAGTTACTAACCTGTGTGTACTCTAATATGCTTTGTCAGGTTCACTGATTGCGTAAAAGCTTTTCTAAAAATAGAAATATATATATATATATATATTATAAAGTAGCCGGCATTAATAATTAGAAAGCAAAAACCCGTTGTGGTGTATTTTTGCGTTTAGTTAGTGAAATTCTTACCCACATATGTCGCATTTGAAAGGTTTCTCACCAGTATGGATCATATTATGAGCTTTGAGTGATCGCGGGTCAGCAAAAGCTTTACCACAAGTTGAACAGATTAATGGCCGCTCTCCTGTATGCTTACGCATGTGAACGTTCAAGTAAAACGGCTCACTGAACCTAAAAGTAAGTTTTTGTTAAAAAAAATAATTTTAAAACAATCACTTTTCGCAGACATGAAAATATTGTCGCACGGGGCGAGAAACGAAACATTTATGGTGGACGTGACGGGACAGTTACGGGATTTTCGAAGAAACTAGTTACTCACTTCCACAATATGTCCAGTCGAACAAAATTGTGGAAGTGAGCTAACATTAGTAATTGACGAAAATACTAATATTAATAGTGTCACATCGTAATAATAAGGATAACTTTAAAAATGGTGAAAACATAATTTCGATATATTTAAATTCAACGAAGATATATTCAAAATTTTGTACACGGGGTTGTAAACGAGACTGATCGGTGTCTGGTTGACTATTATGACGTCCCGCGGCATAATGTGTCATGTTAATAGCAATTGTATATAGTAAGTTATGAATTTAAGATATATTCAGATACTTTAAACATATTTGACATTACATTATCGTCAACTGTTAATTCTCTGTTGCTTTCATGATTTGCCCTAATTTTGTTACTATAAATAATGACACTTGTGCCGCATGACGCCACCCGCATTGAGAACTCTGAATTAGCGTAACTTTGTTGTTTGTAAAGATATTACGAAAATTCTTTCGCCATTAATTTTGTAATTTTTTGGACTATGATTGGGGACGAAACAAATAAAAGGGGAAACTTCTTAACTGAATTACAGGATTCGATCGTAATTAACTAACAAGTGAAATTAATAAAAAATCTTACCCTTGGCCACAAAACGTGCACAGGTGTCGCTTCTCACGTGGTTGACCCGTATGTCTTCTCATGTGTTTGGTTAAAGCGTGAGATTCTGCAAATCCCTTCTTGCATTCTTTGCAAATATGAGGCTTTTTCTGCATGTGTGTTTTTATGTGTCGTTTTAACATCTGTCGAGCTACAAAAACAATTGTGTTTTTAAACAAATGACAATACGTAAAAGAACATTTTCAATCAGTTGTTATTTTAAATTATAATTGGCAGTACTGGTCACTTGATGAAGATTGGATAACATAACAGCCGATTGGTGGCTGCTTTTTCACGTCCTGTTTTAATCAGACTCAGACCAGTAGCGTTTACGGAGGTTTAGAACTCCAAACAATAGTATTCAATGACAGATCCAGACCAATAGCGTTCAAAGAGATCATACTCCAACCAATAGCATTTAAGGAGATTCAATCTTCGACCAATAGTGTTAATATAGATTCAGATTTGAATAATAACGTTCAAGGAGATTCAGACTCCAACCAATAGCATTCAAGGAGATTTAGTCATCGACCAATAACATTCAAAGAGATTCAGATCAGACCATTATCGTTTGAGGAGATTCAGAGTCCAACCAATAGCATTCAAGGACATTCAGTCTTCGACCAATAGTGTTAACATTCATTCAGATTCAGACCAATAGCGTTCATAAATGGTGGACACTCAATCTGTGTGAATGCTTAAAACTATACTTACTAGCAAATGTTTTGTTGCAAACGGCACAACACAAATAGCCGCCATCTTTGTGAGTTGTTTGATGAAGCTGAAGATCGGTTTCACATTCGTATGATTGGATGCACAGAGCGCAACGATAAACATGTTTGCTACTGCTTTCGTTTTTATCACACAAGAAATTGGTCAAATCCGCTGGTAAATCCGATGGGATTTCTATATGTTTCCTTTTTTTATTTAGCAGCCTGAAATAACCAGCAAAATTTGATTCAAATCCGCTTTTATTTTTGATGGTGTAACTTTCGAATGGGGCAGAATAAAAAAAGTACATGACAATCAAGGTTATTAGATACACAGGAGAACTCGTTTTGTTCGATAGTAGTGAGGAAATGACGTCATCCAGCGGACTGTCAATCGATATTGCGTGCTTGATAAAAATATGAACGCTCTAGCTGACGTAATTCATGAACGAGGTAACCTGTGTATCTCTTTGCATGCCAATAATGTAAAAAAAATAAATAGCAATAATACGAAACATTCTGATGCTGATATGTTGATAGAAAACGAAACATTTCATTTTATGTTAAAAATTACGTTGAACGCAAATTAAAGTGACTGTTTACCAGCTGTTCAAGGCATAGCTCTATCTTACGAACAGCATATAAAATGCAAGCCAAATTGGGTCGTATTTTTAACATAAAGAAAAAATATCAATTTGCCTTCACGTAATTCGAAACTTCGTGACGTGTTGTAAAGAAATATTGACGAACATCACGTTTTATTATGCAATTTTTAGGGCAAAAAAATTTTTTTTTTAATTTTTAAGCGACAAGCCAAATTTAAGTTTAATGTTTAATCACAGCTAATAAAAAAAATAAAAAAAATAATTTTGCGGGCACAGTTCGAAATTCCCCGAGAACATATTTTATAATCTGATAGCTGTCGGACGTTAAAAAAAGCTTACTTGGTTTTAGCATGTATGCTTCTATGTTTTCTCCAAGCATTTGAATCGCTAAAGGTACTGTCACATTTTGAGCACTTGTAATCCGCGTCCGGGCTATTTGTGTAATTTAAATCAGGAAAGTTATTTTCAGTCTCAAAATTGCTTTTAGAGTTGGTTTTATCTAAAAAATAGATTTGATTAAATATCAACTTTACCAAAAACCTATCATTAATAATTGACCGAATTAGTATTTTCATTTTGTTTGTTCGTTAACTCAAAAACTATTAAACCGATTTTGTTTCTTATTCATTAAATAATATGCTATCTGCTACATATTACTAAAACCGACGTTAATGCAAACGAAGCCGCAAATAAATCTCAGTCTATATATGAAATGTAATTTTTGGGCGTTGATACCTTGAAATTGGTTTGATATTTCCTCCTCGTCAAATTCTGATTTACAATTTTGGTCCGATAAAATACTATCACTTACTATTTCTTCTTTACCAATATCTATGATATCCTTAAACAATAAAAAATCAACAAATCATTATTCTATAATAATATGATTAATCGTTGGTCAGTTGTTCATTGCTTATGACAATGGAAAAAGACAGCATTGGCTATCACGTTTTGACGTACCTTCAGAGGCGGATTTAAAGACAGGCTCTGAAACGGTCAGCTGGGGACGTCTAAATTAAAAAAAAATGTACTTTTCGAATCTTCTTTGTTTTTGGGTTGCATGCCGTGGTCCATTGGTATTTCTACCTGGACGTTTTATCTACAACTGAGGTAGCGGTCGAAGAAGGAAGAGAACGCTTCGATCGTTGCCACACTGCCTTTGATAATATCTACCGCAGTTGTAGACGAAACGACAGGTAGAAATACCAATGGACCACGACGTACAAGTCCGGAAACCAAGAAGATCTGGTATAATTAATATAAAATACTGGCGCCGGTCAAAGAAGTAGGACACTTCGATCACTGCTACAGCGCCTTTGAAAATGTCTACCGTAGTTCCAGACGAAGCGTCAGGTAGAAAAACCAATGAAGCACGGCCTACAAACCAAGAAGATTTGGAACAACGCTGGTCATGGATAAAAATGTACTCTGATGAATAAATCTTGTTCAACTCGTCGTTTGCAAGATACCTTACGTCGTGTGACCGACAATGCTGTCTCTTTTCAATGTAACGAAAGTGGCACTCTCCGTGTAGTGTAGAATAAGAAAAAAGTTTTTTACCACTGTACTGAACTGGCAGGCTCTTAGAGTAGCGTCTGATTTTTCACACAACTCCCTGAACGAGCAACACGTATTTATCTGCTGCATGCATTGAGAACAAATATTGCTTGGTAGCCCATCGTTAATACGAATCTGAAGAAAAGAAATGAGACTGATTTTACACTACACACTAAAGAACTGTCCGAAGTTTAACTTCTAATCACGCAGACTGTAGACACACCCCATACGTATGAGCTGCGTGTAACGATCCTTGCAGCGATTCCTTCCCAGCTCAACTACTTTTATAAGTGGAACCCCAGTTAACAGGTTATTGATTTTGACAAAGTTGTGAAATTAGGCCCCAAAAAATACCTTTTACACTATACTGCGACGTAACAATGAAAAAGTGTAATAAACGATGATAAACTAGTCATTTTTGCATGCAAAATAAAGAGCTGTCAATTGTCACATTTTCTTACCTGTACAGAAGCGCACGACATTAACATTTCGGCGAGCGAGTTTTCAAAAATGTGTATCATGTTTTCACATTTCGTTAGACAGGCTCGACATATCTCGTTGAAATTAATTGCGGCGTTAATTATATTTTCCATAACGGAACGGAAAATAATTAAAATGTAATTTTATGCAAATACGATCACAAATTAAGCTATTTTTCTGAACATAAATATTCATCGCAAAGCGCCAAATCAATAATCAAAACAAACTTATTCATCACCGAAATCTGTGACTCAAAGGCAAAACTGCTTATGTCGCATGAATACGGAAAAATACATCGACGAATTGATCATCCAACACATTGAATGATGCAATCCTTAATATTTCGTTGCATTGCAGAGAGACAGTAGGTACTGCCGATTATATGACCATCGACTTTCATAATGAAGAGTTTCATTGAAAAAAAAAACGGGCCAAGTTCGAGTTGGACTCGCGCACCGAGAGTTCCGTACAAACTTGTAGGTTTGTAAATAGCTCGTTTATCACGGAAATCGAGTCTCGAAGATTTTCTCCGCTTTTTACGAGTAAAAAAATTAGTTTTGTTCCCTCTATAAAATATAGCTGCTAGAGTTGTGTAACTCAGACCTGAACCGGTTCAAAGAGCCGACTCCGACAGAAGATTCGTGAGAGCCGACTCACTTTTTTTTGAGCCGACGGATCAACGGATCCGCATAACTCAGTAAAACACTTAACACACAGAAGCACATTTTACACTTACGTATCAGTTCTTGCTTTGATGCATGTCAGCTCAAATGACTCATACATCACATGTTTGGCTATGCACTCTTGATTCTATACAGGTCGTGATATGATTGACTGAACTAGGTAACTCAGTGGCAGACTGCAGTAACATATTCAGAACAAGGCTCTTTTTGAACCGGTTCAGTGAGCCGGCTCACATACGGAATCTAGATGCAAAGATGCAGATCACTAAAAAGACCCGTTTTTCCCATCTCTAACTGGTGCCGAAAGCTGAGCTGTAAAGTAATTTACCGCCCGCCGGACGCTAAAACTACATTGAATAGTAATTTAATTTTTTTGTTATTTGTTTTTACACAATCAATAAACAAAAATTTAATTAATTTAATATTTCATTTTTTTATGAACGTGCACAGTTATTAAAAAAAATGTGTGAGCCTCATAAGCTCGCGGGGGAAGTAAAATTTCTTTAGAAAATAATTTTTGGACAGAACAGTTTATGAGTCCTCCTTTCTAATTTTCGTTGCCATGGTTTCTTTTATATGTCTCCTTTAACGTAACACGTTATTTCCCCTGTAAAGTAATTCCTAGCGTGGTATAATCAGATTCGGCTTATTTTTTTTTCGTGGGCTCAAAATAACGTTTTCTAATAAATTCCAAAGTTTCAGAACTTTTGACCGCTTAGAACGCGAGATAATTAATAACAAAGTTCGCTATTTTCACGGTCAGTATGTGAAAATTTCGAACTTTGTTATTAATTATCTCGCGTTCTAAACGGTCAACAATTCTGAAACTTAGGGATTTATTAGAAAACGTTATTTTGAGCCTATGAAAAAAAAAATAAGCCGAATCTGTCGAAAACTGATTTTTCATTATTATACTGAGCTAGAACTACCTTCACGTCACAGAAAATTTCAAACAAATACCCTCGCTGAAGCAGTTTTACTCCAAAAACTTATCTGCAAAATTCTAAATAAGAACTTTTGCATTTTACCCAAAGATTTAATGGACTTGAAGCAAAAAAGCTAATTAAAATAAATTTCAAATTGACGTGTAGACACGTTGTAGTCGCTCCATATTATTACGACACAGTATGTGTTGCATTTTTTTTTGAAGACGATCGCGAAGTTGCATTATGTTGCATTTACATGCAACTAGATTGAATAAAATAATAGATTCATATCCAGTATTTCATAAACAGTAGACCAAACAAACCGTACACTGTATGTGTTTCGAGGACAGAAGATTGAAGTTGTAAACAAAGTCAAAAGTTACCGCTGCTTCCCTCATAAGTTATTGTATTTCTTTTTAGGCTCCATCACGTTTAAGTTCTAGACTTGAGCATTTTAGTTCACTAAAAAGAGCGCTCAATTTAGTTCAACCATTTCCGGCGAACTAGTTCGCTCTTATAGTTCGTTAGTTCGCTGTGAAGGCGCTTCAGGTTCGAAGAAAGAAGAGAAAGAGAAGAATAAAATAGTGAAACTTACTTACAAACGGACAAAAATATCAATTCAAAAACAAGAAAATTTCTTAGTTTATTTTTGGAAGGGTAACTAATAAAAAAATTATCGCATAGATTTTTTTAATAATTCAATAATTGTGTGGTAGATAATGATAATTGAACTAACGAACTGATTTCTTGATTGGCTGCGAACTAGCTCACTCAGTTCAGTCATAAGAACGCTCTTTTGAAATAGTTCGACTTCGTTCGCGAACTACACAACTCTATTAAGTTTGCGCTTCAGAAATATTAAAGGTAAAGCTAGGTAAGGTCCTACTTTAAAGCTGTGTTATTTAATTTTAAGCAACTTAATCTTGGGTCTTGACGTTCATACGTTTTTGTGCAAACGACGTTAAAATGATTCGTTGTAGTATTCTTTCAAACTAAGGTACCTATAGTGATAAATATCGTAAAATAATATGTTGTCCTACATTCGCTCTTTAACAGTACATTAGATGTCCGGCGTCCATTGATATTTCTACCTGACGTTTTCGTCTACTACTACGGCTGACATTATCAAATCCGGTGTGGACTTGTAGAGGTTCCTTCATGTCGGATTGGTATTAGGAAGCATGAACTACGACCGAGCAGAAAACAAATTTACGCTTAGATACCAATCATCGACACACTTACCTGCGTGAATCGCCAAGGAGGAAACTTCGCCCACTATCACACCGCCTTTGATAACGTCTACCGCTGTTGTAGACGAAAACGTCAGGTAGAAATACCAATAGACTACGGCTTACAAGCCCGGAAACCAAAAATACCGGCCGTGAAAGCATACATAGTAAATGAGATCATTTTCAAAATGAAGAAAAACAAATCATGAACCGAGAGGATGGTTTCCGGAGAAACATGTGTACTTTTTTGTTGGTATATCTCGGGAATTTTTCAGACATTTGCGGAAGACTTCTTCGAAAAGTCCGAGAATTCTCGTGTGAACCTTTTTCTCGGAAATTTTTTGCCATAAAAAGAAAAACGACGATTATTTGGTTGAACGACCGCATATTTTTTTTTAAATCGAATACAATCTGCATTTCATTCATTACGCAATCGTATATATGCGCCGGGTCATCATTCGTTTGATCTATTCTTACACTAGACTCACTTCTCTAGGCTATTTATGCGCAATTCTTTTGGAGCAATTTTGATGAAACTTGGTACACTATCTACTGAAAAGTGACCAGCGCCCGCTCTAGCGGTCATGTCGCTCCGGACAAAAAGACAAATTGCCGCCCCACTGACAATTATATGTTGCCTTATCTAGATCAGGTTGCGGTGAAAGCCAATATATATACTAATACCACCAGCGGCGGCCTTACCCATTGCGAGGCTCCGGGCGGCAGGTCTTTGCGAGGCCCTTTGTCCTTCGTGAAAAGTATGTGATGCGAAAATAGGTCTGGTAGTTTGGTTTAGGTATTTGTCATGTTTGACGGGAAATGCTAAAGTTATGCAAATAAATAAAATTTTAGTTTTAAAATATTTTACATTGAAACGTTTACAAAATTAATTCGAGGCGCGATATACAAGTACTACATAATGAATTTTTCAATTATGTTTTCAATGAATGAATTAGTTAACTAACTTTATTTTAATTTTCCGCTATGTTATAACCTGATAAAATAATTAAGGATCAAAATCAAAGGTTTTAAATAAAAAAAATATAGTTAAAAAATCTATATTTTTTTTAATTTGCTTGGGTTGTTGCGCGAGGCCCCTGCAAGAGCGAGGCCCTGGGCGATTGCCCTGTTCGCCACCCCCTAAGGCCGCCGCTGAATACCACTAATAATAAATAACCTCGGTTGTATAACCTGAGGTTGATCTAAACTAATAAAATTTAAATCTCGGCCGGCAATTACAATCATGCGCAAAACTTTCTGCGCAGCCTTGTTTCACTTATTTGACCGGTCATTTATATTCTTTTACATCACTAAATTTAAGTAAAGGTGCCAACATGCATTAGTCTGAGGTTGATCTAAACTTAAAAAGTTAAATCATCACAAATGAAGAAGGTAACCAGTAAGTGCAGTGTAGAGTATCATCAATAGAACATACATAACATAAAGTATGGATCGTGATCCAGAAAGCTGCCGTCATAGATCACCCCACGCGAGCGGCTCACGTTCCGTTGTTCATTTGTTAAACATTGTTGCGAGCATCTTATCAATTTAAACATTCTTCCTTTTTACGCTACTGTCAGAGTTATCAAAAATCTAAACGTTACTTTGATCATTTCTCAGAGAAAAAAATGGGTGCGTTAGAAGTTATACTTCTTTAGAGTGATTAAAAACTAATTTTTAATTTACGTGTGCATAAAAGGATCGGAATGAATTTATACCTACATAGCCATCCGAATATGGTCTCTACCATACTCTATCTTCCTCACACAGTGAACCGGGAAACAACAACAACGATATATTATGGCGAAAGCACGTTCGGTACTGTAAGTCAATGATTCTACCACTAGTCTGTCGGCAACCTTTTTCAGCGAGCAACTTATGCTGGATTGCACAAAACGTTGTCAAAAAATTGGATTTGACAATGACCTTAGATTGTGATAATATAATTACAATTTTCATAAATTCATACATGCAAGAGCGCAGTGTAATGTATTCAAACTCCCTGTCATGTACAATAGTAGATTGTATTCACGCAAAAACAAATATTATGCTTGATCTACACAGAAAAAGTTCGTTTTTTTGAAGTCAAATTTTGATTAAAATGCATAGAAAAATTTCGTTTCGAAGTAAATATTATGCAAAAAACTATATTAAATACACATATACACAGTTTAGAAAAAATATCATTTCAATCGATCAATTATTTTCCGAACAGAATCGAATTAAAATTCTACAATGTTTTTCTTATAGAGAAATATGTGTGTTCACAATCTAAGGTCATTGTCAAATCAAATTATTTGACAATCCTTTCTGCAACCCAGCATTAGTTATGTTATAATTTTGATGTACGATATGTGCGCGCTTATACGAGCAACTTCATCCTGTTAATTTTGATGTTACATCGTAAAAATTCATGACGTGCCAAAAGAAGTATTAACTTCAAAACTCAGAAGTGTGAATTATTGAACGGAAACTGTAACGATACTTAAAGAAGGATATGGGGTTTCCTTTTATATTCATCGTTAAAGTCTCCGTACTTCATGTTTGACAGTCATCATTTAAAACTAACGGTAGTTCTGATTGTAGTTTCGTTTTCTTGCGAGATTTTTGAGTACTTTGAAGCGGTTTGGATTGATTGTTGGCGTAATATTGCATTGTTAAAAAAGCGGACATCTACGTAATGATCATCTTGAGAAGCGCAGCGTGTTAAACGACGGTGTGTTACGATTTTGCAGATGGTTCGTGAAGACGGTTGAACTGATTGCATTAAAAAAATGTAACTGTTACAAACGACACGACGTTACATACATTATTTGAAACTCAATATCTAGATATATAGATATATAGGCATACGTATTATGAGAAGGACGCTGAAAAGCGATTCGTTTTTGTTTTAATAATTGATTCGAAACGCGCGACTAATTGAATCGACAGTATTTTCAAGAATCTGTATACAGTAAGACCCCGCTTAACGCGAGAGAGACGTTGCAATAAGTTGCTGCGTTATGCGAAACCACGCTAAACGAGATCAACTAATATCGAATTTTGTTTATAAAACATTTATGAAAATCAAACTAAAGTTCGAGTAAGAAGCTATGTTTGTGATGAGTTATGTTTGTTTTTTGTGAAGAAGTCATCAAATGTCGTTTGCCTTTTTCTGTTTCGTTCAGCGAGCTGTTGTCGATAGCAAGATATATTACATCAATGACACTTCGTCTTGCCTTTGAACTTCTGTCAACATTTGAATCATTTTGTATAAATTGATCCATAATTTACGCTATAGTGGCTAAACTCTTTTTTTAGAAATCGCGTAATACTGAAAACTCTTTTAATTCGAGTTATGGAAAATTCAAGTTACATAGAAACTACATACACTAAACACATTACAGTAGTTTATACAGGGTATTTGATTTACACCAACATATTGATTTTAAATGTTAAATTTCACCATATGATTTACATTTTTACTTTTTTTAGCCTTTTTTAGAGTTCCGTACCTCAAAACGAAAAAAAAGGAACTTTTATAGGATCACTTCATTGTTCGTCTGTCTGTCTGTCAAGACCCTTTTTCTCAAGAATTCGTGAAGGAATCAAGTTGAAATTAAGGCTGTCGGAACGCTTTGAATTTAAGCCAAAAATAGAGCTTCGGCTATCAACTGATTGTAGACTTATTCGTCAACATTTTGCAAAAATTCTTTCTCTATAAGGAATATAAAGGACAAATCTAGGTCTCTAATGGACTACTTTTGTAATTTATGTCGATTTACTAGAAAAAAATTGGCATTAATTATGCTAAAAAAAATACACGTTTTCAATGTCACACTATGACCTTATTCGTACTTATTTCACAAAACTGTTCCATCACAAACCTAAAGTGATTCTTCCTTTTTCGGAAAAGTTTTTTAAATCTTCAAAATATTTCCAAAAATTAGAGTAATCAGTTGACAGCGGCACCCTTGCAATAAAATTTTTTAGCCTCGTAGTTGACACCAGCCAAAAATTGAAACGTGCGGATGATTTGTGCGAGACAGAGCTAAAGAAGGACACACTCACAATATGTCTTTTGCCTACCTCGCCCCTTACCGCTGGGTCTCAGCACAAACAAGATTCGAAGCGTTCCGACAGCCTTAATATCAAATAATCAGGTCTACAATCCCTTGAAACTGTGAAAAAAGCAAACTTCTAAGTCAACGCAATAAAAAGACACGGCCGTTTATGCCGCATATTTTGACACTCGCAAGGGAATCAAAACCTATAGGGTACTTCCCGTTGACCTAGAATCATGAAATTTGACAAAAAACAATGTCTTATAGCACAAGTAAAGGGAAAACCCCGTCTTTTTTGTAAAATTATGTGTGTTCGCGACCGAAAGATTACGTATACCAGCTGTTCAATATGCTCCCTTTTTCACTCGCATATAGGTTTATCTTACGAGTAGTGTGTACATGTAAAATGCACTTACTCATGTTTCGAAAATCTCTATTTTCTATATGAAAAATATTATTCAATCTTTGATGTTAATGCTTCAAAATAAACTAGAAATATCTAGCATTCTTCATAAGCCAAATTTTTAGTTTATTTGATCTAAATAAACGATTTAAAATCAGATAAAACGAGAAAATTAGCATAAGTTTTACACAAATTTTTGTACAGAAACAATTAAATTTGAAAAAATTTATAAAGCAACCCAAATTTGTTAGTATTTGTAAAGAAAAAACATCGAAATGTTAATTTGATATCCCGTAATTCCAAATCTCGTGACGTGCTATAAAAAAATATTGACGAATATCAGGTTTTTTGATATAATTTTTAGTGCAAAAATATATGTTTCTTGAAAGTTTTAAGCAGCAAGCTACATTTTGCGAAGCTAATAACAATAATAAAATTAATTTTGTGACCACTGTTAAAAATTTTCCGAGAGCATATTTCACGATCTGAGGGATAAGTCACCTTAGGACATCGTTTCTCAACCGGGGGGTCGCAGTCGGTTGAAAAATAATACTCGAAACATACAAACTATACAAACGATTCGTTTATTAAAGGAATGAATTTTAGTGTAGTGTTATAAAATTAACCGCAGGTTAAAATCTTACCTAGGATAATGGTAAGTTTATAGACTCTCAAATAAGCGGGCGCGATTTACACGCCCGAAAATTTATATTTATAATGCGCGGTTTTGCGATTTTATTGGCTGGGGGAGCCTTGAAAATTTACTATTTATTAAATTAGTTATTTAAAATAATATATTTTAATTGATATGGTCAACATTATGATAAGTCCGGAAGAAGCTAAAAAATTAAAAACTATACCCCTTTCAAATGATACAATATCGAGACGTAATAAAATAAAATAATAAAAATTAGTTATTAAACGTATAAATAAACTATTAATTAAAATATTAATATAATTTCATAGTGACGGAGTCGCAAGACTTTTTACTTAACTTTTTGGCTTTTTCGTGGGTCGCGACATTAAAATGGTTGAGAAACTATGCCTTAGGAGGACCTAAATCCGATTTTCGGTTTCGATCTGGTTTATGTTTTGGAGGAAAATGTGGTTTGTTATTAGTTTAGGCGCGCACCAGCGATTTCAGAACCACCGCTATTTTAGCAATATTTGTTTCTCGCCGTGTTTGATTCGTTCTTTTTGGAATACTATTTCGCATTTGTTTGGTGGATCGTTTTCATTCGTTATCACGACAAATTCACTATAAAAAGATTGTTTCTTGTGCGGTATCGTCAGTCAAAGTGATTCTCAACAAACAGTAACAATAGAGCATCGATGTGTTACAATCACAACATTATTCAAAACACAGTGATATAATTTAAAAGTGGATACAAAATGATTATAAAGGTAAGATAACTCAATATACTAATTTATGAAGTATTAACCGGATTTTTATCTGTAATTTCGTTTTCTTGTGACTTTTTGGATACTTTGTATGATACAGAGAAACGCGTTTCTAAATTTTTGGAGTTATCCTTCTTTTGGCGCATTGAGGGTAAATTTTCTCTGTTACGGAAGTTGCGCACGTATCACACCATGAAGTTAGTTGCTAATTTAATATGAATGTACTACGTGTATCGGCAAGGCTGATCCCGTCGACAAAGTTGACATAGTTTTACTTTGTCTTCATAGATGACACGTCTTATTTCTCTGTTGCAATATTTACCTATTATCCAAAGTAAATAAGTACTACTCGCAAGGTTAAAATCGTTGATAAAGCTGACTTCGATGCAGTATAGTTTTACTTTGTATTCATAGATGACACGTCCCGTTTCTCTGTAACATAAGTACACGCACCACTTTTTTGTCTATGTGTGCAGCTGTCTGACTTTATATCAGCAATATTCGAAAACGACTGAACTGATTTTCATGAAACTTGATACATTACGTGCTGGTATAACCCAAAGCTATGTAAGATACTTTTTACCCGGCGACACTCGGGGATTAGTAGAGTTCCCGTAACTTTGTTGAGTTGAAATGAAAATATTATATAAGTTTGACGACACAATATTCAAATTAAAATTATGAAATGAATCACGCGAAGTCTTCATGAATTCAAAAGGACAGTGTAGTGTAGTGGTCAGCATGCTGGATTCTGGACCGTACTGTCGTGGGTTCGAATCCCGCCTCTACTTATGGATGTTTTGTGCTATTTGATATTGTATCTCTTTGTAATGATATTATTCAATAATTATACTAATAGGTGTGGAAGCCAAAAAATCTTGTATTAAAAAAAATTAATTCAAAACAATCGTAACAGTAAAAATTGTTCTTCCAGCTTGTGATATGTATAGCATTACTATGTCATCACTCTCTGGGAAAACCGGAACCGCCCGTCAACTCGTATTTACCACCAGGTGGGTCTCAGAGTGGAAGCCAGCGACCTGATTCAAGTTATGGCCCTCCAGGTCGGGGAGGCCAATCTGGAAGTGGTTTTGGAGGGCAAGATTCTAACGGTTTCGGTGGATCTCAAAGACCGAGTTCGTCTTACGGTCCCCCGGGACAAGGTGCAGGTAGTGGAGGATTCGGCCAAGGCCAAGGAGGCGGTAATGGCGGATCTCAAAGACCGGGTTCATCTTACGGTCCCCCGGGACAAGGAGGCGGTAATAACGGTGGTTTTGGTGGATCTGGTGGAGCTCAGAGGCCAGGAGCATCTTATGGTCCTCCGGGACAAGGAGGTAGCAATGGAGGTTTTGGCAGTAATGGTGGAGCTCAAAGACCAGGATCGTCTTACGGTCCTCCGGGACAAGGAAGTAACAATGGCGGTTTCGGTGGTAATGGTGGATCTCAAAGACCAGGGTCGTCTTACGGTCCTCCGGGACAAGGAGGTAGCAATGGTGGTTTCGGAGGTAATGGTGGAGCTCAAAGACCTGGATCATCCTACGGTCCTCCAGGACAAGGAAATAGCAATGGTGGCTTCGGCAATAACGGTGGAGCTCAAAGACCAGGATCGTCTTACGGTCCTCCGGGACAAGGAAATAGCAATGGAGGTTTCGGCGGTAATGGTGGAGCTCAAAGACCTGGATCATCCTACGGTCCTCCGGGACAAGGAAATAGCAATGGAGGTTTCGGCGGAAATGGTGGGGCTCAAAGACCAGGGTCATCTTATGGTCCTCCAGGTCAAGGAGCTGGCAATAGTGGTAATCAAGGCTTTGGGGGATCACAAGGACAAGGTAGTGATTCTTTATATTTAATTATAAATAAAAAGCATAATTTCCTAAATGTTTTTGTTTATAAAAAGTAAAATTTAAGGTGACATTACTCAGACTGTAAAAATGCTCTCGGCAAGTTTTAGATTGTGACTGATCTCTCCGATATGCTGTCGGGAAATTTCGAACTGTGGTCGCAAAATTCATTTTATTACCGTTTTTATTAGCTTACAAAATTTGGTTTCCTGCTTAAAAATTTCAAAAATCGCATATGTTTGTCCTAAAAATTGTATCAAAAACATTATATTCGTACTTTAGAAATTTTGAAATTCTTCTTAGCGTAATTAAATCGCTTATGTTTCAAGAGATGAGAGAAAATTTCTCGAAACATTAGCAATTAAACTTCTAAAAATTTCTACATCCACGATTCCATCTTGTTCAACAATTTTTGTGAAATTTATTTTTCTCTGGATATACATTTGTGTTAAACTTATGCTATTTCTCTCATTTTTATCTGCTTTTAAAACATTTATTTAGACCAAATAATATATAAAAATCCGACTTGAAGTCATATGGGAAGAATGATACATAGATACTTTTAGTTTATTTTGAAAGCATTACCATCAAAGATTGAATAAAATTTCCAAAACGTAACATACACACAATCAAATGCTCGTAATATAAAGCTATGCGGTTGTAAACGGGAGCGTGTTGAACAGGTAGTGAACAGTCACCTTAATGCATTAAATTATTATCATTATTCATGTCAACAATGTAATAAAGTAGTTCGTAATATTTAGGCGGTGGTTCGGGTGGCGGTCAAAGGCCCGGATCATCGTACGGTCCTCCAGGACAAGGTGGCAGTAATGGAGGTTTTGGTGGACAGGGAGCATCGCAAAGACCCGGTTCATCGTATGGTCCTCCGGGGCAAAATGGCAGGAACAATGGAGGTTTCGGAAGTGGGTCTGGAGGTGGATTCGGTGGTGGTTCCGGCAGTAGTTTTGGTAGTGGTTCTGGAGGCGAACAGGGATATGGAAGTGGTCGTCCAGGAAGCAGTGGAAACGGTGATGATGGTGGAAATGGGGTAAGTCGGTAATATTGATTGAGTTATTTAAACGTATTGTTCAAAGTCAAAAGCTTTTTGCATTGGAATAATGTCACTGCCATATCAATGGTCAGTCATCGATCAAGAATTCGAATAAAACACGTACATAAGGAAGTGGACACGATCTATTCTTCGAATCGTTTTCTGTAACCTACAAGTCAAACAAATATTGAACAAAGATGAAATTGAACCGTGAAAGGTTGATTTCTGTTTCAGGAACCGGCAAAATATGAATTTGAATATCAAGTAAACGACGACCAGTTCGGAACGAGTTTCGGACATTCGGAGAAACGCGACGGCGATCGCGCAGAAGGTGAATACAATGTTGTTTTACCAGACGGTCGAAAACAGATTGTTGAATATGAAGCCGACAGTGATGGATATAGACCACAGATAAGATACGAGGGTCAGTAATTAAGATCTAAGATGGCTTAAATTTTCGAATCGTACTGGTATTCCTTACTCGTATTTTTCTGACTATCGAAAACATTCGAGTCCTTATAATCCTTACTTCACAATTTCTCTTGCTTAAGGTTATTGGGTATTTTCTGTTTAGGGATACTTACCAAAAATAAGTATCCCAAAAAGATTTTCTTTATACCCGGTCGAAAGTACGTACTTTCGGCTTTTAAGGCAGAAAGCCTAACATGTATGCACTTGCTAGAATTACTCGCACGCCATCTACAACAGCGGGACGAAAGAGTTTTTTCGTGCACACTGATACGTGACATTGCCACCAACCAGTAGTAGCTAACAGCTGTTATTACGTATAGCCTCAAAATTGCTCACTTGAAAGTTATTAGTCTTTATATAATGGTGAAAATACGTACTTTCGACAGGGTATAAAGAAAAATAGTATACACCACACGAGCAGAAAGTTGAAAGTCCTGAACTGCGCAGTGCAGGAGTTTCAACTTTCTGCCCTTGTGGTTTAATATACTATTCCAGTTCATCTGGAAGTTGAGGCGTATGTATGATAAACAACTCCAATGACAAGCATTGAAATTGCATCTCTTCCAAATATCTGATACGTATCTTTTAGATGACGACCGTTCGGCTAATGCATAAAAACTGTGCCGATTATGTTGTACTCTGAAGTACCAATGTGAACGTACAACTTCTGTATACAACTACCGGAATGCCTTTAGATATCTCCTTGGATCCAGGATTTATATACCCAACAAAATTAAGTAATTTTTTTAACCACGCTTTTATGTGATTCTGTAAAAACCATTTATCCAATTCGGTTATTTTACTATGTATAAAACAAAAGAAGGAAACGTTTGTTTTGATATATTCTCGCCGCAGTTTAATCATTTTCTATAAAATCTATTATTGAAACAGGTGAAGCAAATAATGGTGGAGGTAGTGGAAATGGAGGAGGTTATCCTAGCGCTGGTCAAAGCGGAAATGGCGGATATCCAAGCGGTGGTCCAAGTGGAAATGGTGGATATTCAAGCGGTGGTTCAAATAGTAATGGCGGATATCCAAGCAGTGGTTCAAACGGAAATGGCGGATATTCAAGCGGTGGTTCAAATAGTAATGGCGGATATCCAAGCGGTGGTTCAAATAGTAATGGCGGATATCCAAGCGGTGGTTCAAGCGGAAATGGTGGTTATCCCAGCGGTGGTCCAAATAGAGGAGGTAGCTCAAATGGAGGCGGTTATCAAAATGGCGGTCAAAACGGTTATTCCGGAAGTGGATCAAACGGCAGCGTCGGACGTGGAGATTCTAATGGATATCCACGTGGAGGACCCAATGGTGGAAACGGCAGAGGTAACGGTGGTGGTTTTGGGGGATCTCAGGGTAATGGAGGATCTGGTGGTAATGAAGGATATAAATATTAACGTCGCATAAAAAACACGGTAGTATATTTTCCGATGATATAACTGATTTTATAAATTTTGCAGTTGTTTTTTACGTCACGTGATTAAATAAAAATTGAGTGTCTATTTGTTTTTTCTATTTGAAGGAAATATATTATTGGTGGAAAACGTAATAATTTTTTAACGGAACTGAGACTTATCGAACTTGGGCCAGCGAAAAGTTAAATGAAATATTTTTTTATGAACAAAAATTAGATTGATGTGTAAAAATATGGTACGACTAAAAATTATATAAACACAGTGCCCTGCGTTGTCGAGCGTTTATAATTTACAACACTTAACAGTCTTCAAAGTACTGATTTAACAAATGTCTACTGTAGTAAAATGTAAATGTTTTGGTAAGGTGCAAGTTCGATCGATTTATTTATGACATGATTTTTTGTACAAATATGATTAATTTTAAGATCCTAAAGCCGGAGTCCCATGACTGGTGTACTTGACAAATATTTGTGACTTGACGATACTTGTACAAATGTTTGCCATTGGTACTTTCTCGCAAATAATTGTCAAAAAAGAACACTTGACAAGTCGACTAGTTTCCACAGCTTGTCTTTTTTACACCAGTCGTGGGACTTCGACCTTTCTGTAATAAAATGGCTGATATTAAATAATTTATAGATTGTAGGTGAAAAAAGTTATTTGCAAATTGTATTATAAACAGCTTTAAAAAAATAAAAACTCATTTTGAAGATTTACGTTTATCTTCTTTTTAACATGCTTTTATTAGCTTCACCTGTTTGTTTGTTTGTAAATAAATCTTTGAAGGTGAAGTTTATCCACTTCAAAACGTCAGATTAAATTGAAACTTTGCACACTTATCAAGGATCGATGACAATAGAACAATTTAATAAGTTTGTCCCATTATCCTGACCAGGACCTTCAGGATAAAAAACTTACCTACTTTCAAAACGTCAAATTAAACTGAAACTTTGCACACTTATCAAGGACCGATGACAATACAATAATTTAATCATAGGAAATTAGAATAAGATAGGCAACAATGTGAAAATTACCGTTTCTCAGCGAGAGACAGTATAGGAAAAGTTCCAAGTCACATCTGCCCCCGTCGGGATTCGAGTTCTCCCAAATGCGAATCTAGTGTTCTCATCACTATGCTACAATATAATTAATGACAATTCGCAATATAAAATAAAAAAAACTCTGGTCGCAGTGCCAAAGCCCCGCCGACAATATAGTGTATTTGCTAATACAGGCAGTGTGGTTTCATTACATGAACTTAAGATTGTTTTTGGCAGTGATGGATTTACGCCTAGGGCGGCATGATTTTAGGGGCGGCAAAAGTTTAGAGACAACAAAATTTCAAGAGTAAACAATGTTAGGACAGTTCAAATTTAAAAATTAATTAAGATTAGTTTCGTTAGTTTTGATTATAATGATGTAATCGACATTTTCGTGCGAACTAAAG
Organism: Venustoraphidia nigricollis; assembly: GCA_034508555.1. NCBI lineage: Eukaryota > Metazoa > Arthropoda > Insecta > Raphidioptera > Raphidiidae > Venustoraphidia > Venustoraphidia nigricollis. The sequence continues at coordinate 201,170 of JAVRKA010000125.1, read as the reverse complement.
CCAGAAGGAAGAAATTAATGTCATCAGTGATAATTAAAAAAATGTATTTATTATTTATCTTCGCAAAATTATATTTAAATTAATAAAGGATTATATTTAAAATAATAACATGCAATTCGCAACAATTTAAAGATTTGAAAATTATATGTTTAATTTTAATAATCACTTCCACATAGAGCAAAAAAGGCGCCATATCGGATGGGGCCTAGGGAGCCACTGGTTTTTGGACAAAATAAAAAAATTTAACTCTTTAATACGCCCCTTAAAATATTGTTTTTTCTTAAACTTGACTGAAAGCACTCGACTGAAATGGTAGAATTTGTATTTATGTACAATAACAACAGATGGGAGGTTGCTACCAGTGTTTGGTTTGAATCTCGACTTTGACATTTATGAATGTGGATTGGTGCTGTTAACGATTCGATAAGGATAATTTTACGAAATAAAATAAATACGCACAAAATATACGAAAATGGATTTAGTTACGGACAAATCGAGCTTACTTAATAAATTTGCATTTCTAGTAGAACAAAATACGCGCGGTGTGCAGGTATGTAAATATTTTATAATATGGATCATCTATTATATCAGATTTATAAATATCTCAAAATAAGTGTAAACATATTAATCTGGTTTTTTTTTAGATCGGAATATATTCAGTAGCAGTTTTTGGACTAGCAATTGCTATTAGAAGCGTGAGACCGGTAAGCTGTCAAAAAATCAATAATTCTTAGTACACTCCTATATGATGCACCTAACCAACATTTTTCCGTGATGAACTTGCGTAGTTATATTTTTATTTTACAATTTTAGTTCAGCCGCTTTGTAAAACCGTCAGATATTCCAAAAAATTTCATAACATCCAGAGTTAAACTATCTGGGAAAGTATCAAGAATTGATCCTGGAGGATGTACTTTGCTAATGGTACAGCATCGTCCTCTTTTATCACTTCTGTCATCAACTCAGTCAGAAAGCTTACCAGTCAGAGTTGCTGGTGTTAACATAACTGGAAATGGCATTAGTTGGCTGCAGACAATCGTAGCTGGTAATGATGTTACATTTATACCTCTACTTAAGCAATCACAATATGTACTTTGCGAAGTCACAATGACGCAACGATCGGTACAGGTATGTGTTGTTCATTTGTTTTAGTTTATTTTGTTTTGTATGCGAAAAGGTTTACAATGTTGAGGACCCATTGCTTATTTCCACATTCTATAAGAGAAAGATATAGTCGAACCTCGATAAGCAAGAGTTCAAGGGACCGCGATCTCTTTCGCGTATGGAAGTTTTTCACCACTGTATAAGAAAGAATGGTAGTATTAAAAAGCGAGTTTCTTATTGGGCTAGTATATGAAGAGCCCGCGGAGTAGCGCTGTGAACTTAGCAGTAATGCTTGCTGTGTTAAATAAAAAAAGTGGAAAGATTAAATTTAATTTTGAAAGTATATTAAGTAACGCCAACGCATAGACAAACCCGTTATGCATCTCTTAACACAGCAAGCATTGCTGGTGTGCTCGCATCACTACTCCGCGGGCTTTCTTATACCGTGTTTTTCACTAACCCTAGTTTCTAGCTTATAGAGGCACAGAAGTGGCCTTTCTTACTCGAAGTCTATAAAAATACAGCAAATATGTAGTGATAAACATGTATGTATTATTCGACATACAAGGGTTGATTAATAAGTGCTCGTGTTTGACGATAGATGGCGTTGATGAGTGAAATTGATATTACCATCATGTACTGAAAACTTTTAAACGACCTCGTGCTGAGTTGTAGATAAATTCATAGGCTAGGTTATTTTTGACAGCCAGTTGTATCGTCCGTGTTTTGTATTTTTCGACAAAATGGAAAAAGAGCAATATCGATCCGTAATTCGTTTTTTATACGGTTATTCACCGTGGTCATAGATGGTGAAGGGTCCCGTAAGACAGCATTCAATTTCAGTTTTATTTCATCGCATGTTTTTTAAAAAATACAAAACACGGGTGATACAACTGGCTGTCAAAAATAACCTAACCTATGAATTTATTTACGACTCAGTATGAGGTCGTTTAAAAGTCTGCAGTACACGATTGTAAAGTTAATTTCACTCGTCAGCGCCATCTGTCGTCAAACACGGGTACTTATCATCAATAAAGCTGACTCTTCGATGCAGTATCGTTTTGGATTGTATTCACGTGTCACGGTTATGTATAATACTCGCCACGGTTCAAAAGGGTCTGAAGTTAGTCACAAACAGCGTCGCAAATGCATATTTTACTGTCGTACTGGTTGTTTTGTGGGAAAGGAAGACTCCCAGTTACCGCCACAGAACGTGCGCTCGTCGGTGATTGGTTATCGCTGGTTGTCGTGTCACTTGTCGCTTTCCTGCTATAAAGTATGGTCCAGTACGCTATTGTTAAGATGTTTCTTTGATTGTTAATTGATCAAGATGCTTAATACAGTTTTGCGTAGACAAGCATGAGAAATCATTTTTTGGATGACTTTATGCAAAGAATTAGACCTTTAGATTAAAGAAAAATTATAATAACATAGCGCGAGTTTGTAGTTTTTCAACCGACTGTACCTGCGCAAGTCTCCATTTGCATCTAACTTCAGAACCTTTTAGAACTGTGGCGCGTATTATAATATATCCTGATTCTGAGCAAACAAATTTTGATTTCAGTCTCAAACCACAACGGTTAATATTGGAGAGGCATTAGTAGCTTTAGGATTTGGAACCGTAGCCATACTGGATCCGAATTTATCTGCAAACGAACAATACCTTGCATATTATAAACGCTTATTGGCAGCGGAAAGCCGAGCTGAAAAGCGGAGAATGGGAGTGTGGCATTTTAATACTCCCTCACCTCCGTGGCATTCAAGATTGATAGCCGAGCTTTGGCATCGCACCAAGAATAACTTAGCACCACGGCTCAGTCGTGCTTAGAATATCTAGAAATCATTATCAAATACTAGAAAGGAGAGTAGGGTTGTGACAATAAATCTATTATTGGTTTTATTCTTTGTATTTTCTGTGTGCAAAATAGAGACAGATAACATTTAAAAATGAAAACAACCAGGAATGTGCCAGTGGAACACATTTTGTATGTGAGTATTATAAAAGATACAGTACATACATACAGTCAAAACCGTTTACGACGACATCGTTTAGAACAACATATCGGTTATATTGACCAAAATCATAGGTCCCGGTTAAATCCTATATAACGGCTTTATAAAAAACACTGCCTTTTACGACAGTGCTTATTACGACATACCACATTAAGGGGTTACACTACCTAGGCGCGTCGAAAAAATAAGCTTTTTTTTGTGAATTTTTTTCTCGAGTTCTAGGTGGTGGCCCAAAAAAAAAATTTAAAGCTTTATTACACATATATATCAAACTTTTTAAAAATATTTTTTATTTATATATATATATAACAAACTGGCGTCGTGGCAGTATAAAAAACAAACAAATTTTTTTTTTCGGAGAAAATCGGCGGAAACCATATCTTGTTCAATTTTTGTCCGATTGACTTGAAATTTTAACTGCAATTTCTTAGATAGTTTTTCCATAGAAGTACACACGATTTTAAATTTTGTTTGAAAACTCACAAATTTGTATGAGTTTAAACTTGTTTTTTTTCGTTTTTTAGCAAAGATTCGAGCTTAAATTATTAACTGCGAGCGTAATAATTTTTCAATCATAAAAATCGTGTATACTTCTATGGAAGAACTATCTAAGAAGTTGCAGTTAAAATTTCAAGTCCATTGGACAAAAATTGAACGAAATACGATGTCTGCCGATTTTCTCCGGAAAAAAAATTTTTTTTCTGTGTTTTATACTGCCACGACGCCATATTATTATATATATATAAATAAAAAATATTTTTGAAAAGTTTGATATATGTGTAATAAAGCCCTAAAATTTTTTTTTTTGATCCACCACCTAGAATTCGTGAAAAAAATTCACAAAAAAAAGTTTATTTTTTCGACGCGCCTAGGTAGTGTAACCCCTTAAGCGACTGCATTTAATGTAATATCTGCATATCTTCGGAGAATTATATTTGTTAGAACAAAATTCGTACGCACAGAAGTGTTCCAAACAGACTAAAATTACAGATTTTGTGAATACAGAAAATGACAATGATAATGTGAATATTATTCCTATTAATATCTATGGATTTATATGGACCTAGACATTCAATAATACTACATACTTAATAAAAAATTACTTTGTACCTCGAAAACATCACCGGTTGTTACGACCAAATATGAGTAGATCCTTCGATGTCGTTATATCAGATTTTGACTGTATATGGTGTACAATTTATCGTTTCATGATTTGGTATTTGACAATCGATATAGGTACATCGATCTAAATTAAATCGGTAAACTAAAATAGATAATCCAGAACAGTGTTATCGGCTATTGTATTTCATAAAATCAGTTTTGTATAGTACTGATAACAATATATGTTTTTTTTATAGGGAGGATGGCCACCATTAATTTTTTAAACCTAAATTGATTACCTGGTTTTTAATTGTTAAAAATTCCCCTGATTTATTCGCTATTCGACAATTATTCGATTTCCAAAATGTGTACCCAACAGTTATTTCTGTTAACTAAACGACTAATAAATTACCAAAATGTATATAATGCGTGGGACACAGAGAAAACTATTTAAATTAATATTTTGTTGAGTTTTATAATAATTATTTATGTTAGAGAAATTTTAAAAGATTCAAATATACAATCTAAATATTAATACATTATATTTTTCTTATTTAAAAATTAATTTCAATTTTAAAATGTCAAAAAAACATCACGCGATTACGTTTGTTACAAAGGGAAACGCGCCTACTCCAAATTTAGATTTGTGACGGCTCATTGTGCTCGTAATTAGGTTTTTTTATTTGTAAAACTCAGTTTTTCTTCTCGCGATTTTGCATTTAGCTGACAGCAGGAAATAAAAGCATACATAAATTCGTGTAATTATTGGTTAAAAAGCAGGGAGTTCTGCCACCCAGTAATTATCGAAAATTGGATAATTATCGTGCAAAGTAATTGTTAGTTCTCAATATTGTTCACGTCCATTATAATTAATAAGTTTTTTTTTATTTTTTAACTGGAAATTGGACAAATCAAATTTAATATATAGTTAAACTAAATTAAAAAATTGCGACGTTTCGTTAAATGATTTCAACTTCTTCGGGCAGAGCTTTAACTAGTTAACCATAACATTAATAAAATTTAGATATTTAATAATACATATATTTACTTTAATAAATATTAAATAGTAAATATTTAGAAAAACTGAAATTATGTAATTTTTATTTTTTTCTAAAACAAATTTTAATTGTTAGTATTTCGATTTTAAAGTTTTGTTGTCAAGTATCACCCGATTTTACTAAAAGGGCGTTCAAGAATTACGTGAGCAAACTTTTGGTGATTTTAGCCCGCCGCCCCCTGTATAAGAAAATCGCGAACTCTTCCTCCGAAATGATAAGATGTAAGAATTTTTTTAGAACTTTTTTTTAAACATCAAAATTAAAATTGAAAAAACCAAATTATTTTTAAGACTAAGTAGTCCAAAAAAGTGATGGTGAAGTTGGTTTTTTCTAGCTCGAAAACGTATAATAAAAAATAGTATTTTTGAGCACAAAGAACTTGAAAACAGCGGGAAGTTTTAGGAGTGGCCTTTACAGTCAATCGTTTTTCAAATTTATTTTATCTCATAAGATTCATAATGTATCCCCCCCCCTTTTCGTTATCAGCATAAGTAAGAAGAAATGGAACTCCCCTCCCGCTAATCTGCTTACATAGTAATTGAACGCCTCCAAATGGGTACCAGTTAAATCTCCTGTACTGAGTGGCATTTTTAGTGTATTTGCCATAAGGCAACATACACTATTGGCGTCGGTCGGATGGCGGGACCTAGGGGTCGGACCAAAATTTCTCGACGTTTCATAACCTCCTAAACACGTTGGCACCATTTTTAAAAATGTTTATATATATGTATATATATATATGTGTACGCGCGATAACTTTCGAAAGAGTTAATTGATTTCAACGAAATTTGGGCCACGTGTTGAAACCCATCACCGCAAGAAGCCTATTTAAAATGGGCCTAATCGGGCTATTTTAAGGGTAGTTTTTAGGGGTTGAAAACTGTTTTTGGGCCCCAAAATACCGAAAAAATTCTCCGAATCGTTTCAAAATTGAAATTTAACCCTCTGGTAGTGATTAAAAAGTGTCCCCACAATTTTAATAAAATCGGCCCGACAGGACCGGATTTACAAATTTTATGAAAACACTAGTTTGCAGATAGTGACTTATTTATTGAAGGGTGTATTTAATTCGGTGTAGACGTTAGATTGATAATAATATTACAATTAAGAAAAAAATGTTATTTTAGGGGGTGTATTAAGGGGTTAAATTTTTTATTTTGCCCAAAAACAAACTTAATTTCACATAATAAAAGTATAAAACCACACGGCCCTTCACAAGCAAATACACTATATTGTCGGCAGGGTTTTGGCACTGCGACCCGGGTTTTTTTAAAATTAGTTTTATAAATTTTCTATATATTTTCTTACCGTAACGTATAAAAAACTAATTTGTACAAGTCCATTGACATCCCTGTAAAAATTAAAAAAAAGTCGCAAAAAATCTATTAAAATTTTGATATAGAGCGCTGCAGTCCATTGAACTATTTGAGCGTTACATAATAGTGTACCTTTTATGAAATCTACAGTTCAATACTATTCTGCTGCTATATATTCAATATAATAATAAAAAGTTCTTCAACAACTGAATTTTTCGATTCGCCATACTGTTAAAAACGCAAAGGACTTCATTCAAATCAACTAACTTCGAACTATGGTATTTTTTAAGGTAGGCAACGGCGGTCTTACCCATTGCGAGGCTCGGGGCGGCAGGTCTTTGCGAGGCCCTTTGTCCTTCGTGAAAAGTATGTGATGCGAAAGTAGGTCTGGTTGTTTGGTTTAGGTATTTGTCATGCTTGACGAGAAATGCTAAAGTTGTACAAATAAATAAAATTTGAGTTTTAAAATATTTTACATTGAAAGATTTGCAAAATTAATTCGAAGCGCGATATTCAAGTACTACATAATGAATTTTTCATTTATGTTTTGAATGAATGAGTTAGTTAACGAACTTTATTTTAATTGCTATGTTATAACCTGAATAAATAAAGATCAAAATCAAAAGTTTTAAATAAAAAAAATATAGTTAAAAAAAATCTATATTTTTTTTAATTTGCTTAGGTTGTTGCGCGAGGTCCCTGCCCCTAAGGCCGCCGCTGAAGGTAGGGCATTGGTATTTTAAGGTAGGACATTGCCCCACAATGGATTTCTGATTTTCTACTCTGCAGGCTCGATTGGCGAAAATCTTTGTTTTTAAAATTATTTAATTTCGGGAATATTGCTTTATACGCCAGTCAAGGTATCACTGATTTATTGTTAGATAGTCGCATTTATGTTTTATTTGAAACTACCGAGCAAAATAATTTAATAGCGTAACGTTTAGTAGTGATTTTTTCTTTTTGTGATTAAAACTAATGGTTGTAGACTGTACTTATAGAAAATGCATATTTTTTTAGTTTGTAGAAATTCGAGACAACATGAAAGTTAATAGGTATTGAAGTTATTCCGATACTATGACTGTATTGTTTCTAACACTTTCTTTATTGGCCAATTTTAAATTTTAATCATACCGAAAATTTATTTATAATTGTATCGTTTTCTACATGTAGAGTTAAACCCAAAAGAAACAAAATATATTTTTTTAGTTTTAATTATTTGTATTTTAAGTTGTGTGGCTTTTAATTGGTTCAAATAATCCGGAATGGTTTCAAATATTAAAAATTGTAATAAATATATGAAAATGTGTTAATCACAAATGGTACATTTAACTCTTTCTGTATTGTTCAATTTAGAATCTTCAGTAAACAAATTATTAGTAATTTTGAATGCAGTCAGCGTCAGCTCTTTAATTTTTTTAGTTATTTCAGCCCAAGCTCAAGCACTTTTCTACTTTGGATGGGCAACTTATAGTTTTTGCTGGGTAATTTGTTTTTGTTCCAAGTCAGAACTTTGATTAATACAGTGCCATTTTAACACTAGTGATATTGATATTTGAGTATTTCAAGATAAGGAGAATCGTGAATAGCATGAAATTAAGATGGCGCTGCTGTTCCAAAAGGACTATTGTATGAAGAAGCGCCAAAAGTGTAGAAAAAAATAATATAATCTGTGATTTTCATGAAAAAAAAACGAATTAAGGGTCTACGAGGAAAAAAAATCTTTTGAAGAAGGCTCATTGTGAGCGTTAATGTAAATTAGTTCTACACTGAGTATATTTGTAGATTTTTAAAGTTGCATCCTGTTTAGATGATAAACACTAAAAAATTTTGGCTATTTTTAATTGCCAGATTTTGAATACTTAGAAACGTTTAATTTTAAAGTGTAGATTAAAACATTATAAATGAAATGTAAATGTGTTCATTGGATAAAAATAACAATTATTAATAAGTTAGGTAGAGGCTGTGTTTTGAAATCAGAAAAAGCATTCTCTTTTAATTTTTCTGTGATTTTAATTCATTGCCACAGGTCTTTTGAATTAATCGATTGTCTGTTTAAAGTATCTTTATCTATAATGCGCAGGATTTTCAAAAGGAAAATTGCTCCTGATGTACTGTTTAGAATAGCTTCTAGTGCACCCTTAGAACTGGCGCCCGAAACAAAGGCACATTTCGCACGACCCTAATAACCGTGTTCATTTTTTATTGATAAATAGACATAATATAAGATCACCAAAATCAGAAGTGACTTATACAGTAAGAGCTGCTCCGCTTAACACTGTTTTACTATTACGCGGTTTAAAAAAAAAAATATTTTGCCATTATAACGTAAATTGTGGTTCAGTAGACGATCATGCGCATGCCTTTGAACTTTGCAAATAAATGGCAAACGAATAAACTTAATTTCATGTTCTGCGCTCTGAAAGTGTCTATATGGATATGTTACGCGGCGTGGGTAGTCTTGGGTAGTCCATTAATATATGGTCAAAGGACATAACGCGCTAGTGGCGACACTGACATGCCACAAAGTAAATCACGTGGAATGACGCTAATGATTGTTGTATTATGATGATAATCATTAATCAAATATAAAATCTATTGTCTATATTTTTCATAGATGAACTATTTAAATAATGTTATCATTTGTCACATCTCGTACTTGAAAATGTCATTCTTTTTACATAAAATAGAAGCGGTTTTGAAATAATAATTTTTGTGTTTAGATTGTAATGCATTTTTTTATGTACGAGGTGTGACATTACGTTAAAACGAGCAATTAGCGGGTTTTAACAGTCAAACGAGTCATAAAGCATTACAATATCGAGATATATCACGTACTTCCTATAAAATAGCTGATTTTCACTACATAATAAGTACATATTTAGATATCTGACCGTTCATTGTTCGGCCATATTGGAATCTATTTGGATTGTTAACGAAGACAACGCTTACAGCTGTCTCTGTTGCTCGTATAGATTTAAATGGCAACTGACAGAGAAATTACTATTGGGTTGATAAAATGGCATTTCTTTTGTTTTACTTCACGTACTAGTTCGAAATGGATCATTTTAATTATACAGGCATGAAAAGCATCTATTTTATAGGGGGTCGTCAAAGAAGATAATTTTAATTTGAATAAAGTTTGTTAGGCGAACGAACTAATGCATTTTATTTCTATTTTGAAGTACGTCAGAGTTATTGATCGATTGTTATTTGCATTTTTTAGTTTTATTGAGAAATAAAAATTGAAAAAAAATTGTTTTTGACAGTAGTTTATTTATCTAGTTTGTAATGCATTATTTTATGAAGAATTGTGGCATTGTGTTGATAACGAGCGATTAACGAGTTTTAACAGTGACACGAGTCATAAAAGCATTACAATCGAGATACATACTACATTTTTTGCACGCACCTTCTATAAAATAGCTGATTTTCAGATCATAATAAGTATATTTGTAATATTTTTGACAGTTTACCTTCGGTCATATTGGAATTTATGAGTATTGTTTAATCCCTATTTTGACTTCTGTACGCGAAAAAAGGTCATTTTACAATCGCCATAATACAGGCATGAAAAGCAACTATTTTGTAGGAGATTGTGCAACAATGTTCTTAAACCTATTTTTATTTCTTTTTATTTTATTTTATTTCTTTTTTAAATAAAGAAAAAAAACGTTTCATTAATCAATTTAAAGAATGAAAAAGTGACTTGTATGGAATAATCAGGTGCTAAAAACAAAATGTTTCTAGAACTTTTTTGTCAATTTTGTAGAATTTTTTAGGACTGGAACAATGTGCTTTGGGAATGGTTTTTTGTAAATAACTATACTGTTTGTATAAAAATAATGTTGTTCCTGTTAATAAAATGTTTATTATTGAAATAAAACCGTTTTGTATAATTATTATTTGTTTTAATTGATAATGTCCTTTGTTAAGTTTTATTTTTTATTTATTTTTTTGAAGAAAAAGGCAACTCGTTAAGTGAGATTAAAAAATAATTTGCTGGGCCCATCAATGCGTATTGTTTTACTTAACGAAATCAAAAGAAAAGAAATAAAATTAATTATAAAAAAATGTATATCATAGTTAAAAAAGGCATGAGTATATTTTTCTTCATACCCTCTCGAAAGTACGAACTTTCGGTTTCGATTTGAAAGCAGAAAGCCTAACATTTATGCACTGCTGGAATTACTCGCATGCCGTCTGTAACGGCGGGTCGAAACAGTTTTCTCGTGCACACTGATATGAAAGTACGTACTTTCGACCGGGCATGAAGAAAAATAGTATACACCATACGGCCAGAAAGTTGAAATTCGGCAATGCCCAAATGTTATGGAACTTATTTTGAGCCTAACAAAACCGAACTTAAAGGAATAAAATATAAAAATTGCGTTTAAAGTCTTGAGAATTCTACGTATGTATCGATAATCTTTTTACGCATTGTTTCTGAAAAGACTTCCTCGTTTCATTACACTTTTTATCAGCCCGCCATTGTTATCAGATAATCGGTCAGCAGTTCTTCCTGCCAATGCTAGTCCGAGATCCAAAGCTTCTGAGGACAGTGCACTCACAAGCTGAATCACTTGTCTTATAGTACTCAGGTCAACTCCAAGTGCACGACTACTTTTTTCAGGCTCGGTTTGTTCAGTCGCATCTCTTTTCCCTCTCATCATGAATGGTAGCGCAACGCTCCTCTTTCCTCTCATCATGAAGGGTAGAACTGCGCTTCTTTTTTCTCTCATCATGAATGGTAGCTCAACGCTCCTCTTTCCTCTCATCATGAATGGTAGCTCAACGCTCCTCTTTCCTCTCATCATGAATGGTAGCTCAGAGCTCCTCTTTCCTCTCATCATGAATGGTAGATCTGCGCTTCTTTTTCCTCTCATGAATGGTAACTCAGCGCTCCTCTTTCCTCTCATCATAAATGGTAGTTCAGCGTTCCTCTTTCCTCTCATCATGAATGGTAACTCAGCGCTCCTCTTTCCTCTCATCATAAATGGTAGCTCAACGTTCCTCTTTCCTCTCATCATGAAGGGTAAGTCTGCGCTTCTTTTTCCTCTCATCATAAATGGTAATTCTGCACTCCTCTTTTCTTTTATCATATGATTTTCCTGTAGTCAGAAAGTAAGACATTTATTCTGTGAAAAGGCAATTGAGCGCTGGTCTGTGTTGTATTTATTGTATTTATTCAATTAAAATTAAAAATGAAAGATATTCTATTCAGTATTCATGGAAAAGAGTTTTTTTTAATGTCAATGGAGTATTTGCCTTATATTTATGACGTATAGGCAAATACATAGGTACATGAAAAACAGATCTGTTATAGAGAACTGGTTATTATTGAAGTTAAAGAAGCGAAGGAAAGAAACTGGAATGATTTTGTGATTGCATTGAAAACTATATTCTTTATGCCTATTGCTGGCTGATACAACTCGCAGTCTTAAATCTAGATTTAAGAATGCTTGGTTTCAACTAAAGAGTCAACACACATTTCTCTTTGTTAAAAGTTATAACCGGCAATTACATCCTAAGTACAAATTGGCAAAATAATTTGAAACACAAATTTTGGGTCCACACAGGGGCGTAGCTACCGCCGTATCTGCCGTATCAATTATACGGGGCCCCCGGGCCACGGGGGCCCCCAACGTGCGTAAGCAAAAATTAATAAAAAAACTTCCCAATTTTTTTTTTATTTCAGAAATGACAAAAGTCAAAAAAAGCAATTTCTTTTTTTCCGCGTAAAGCGTGCGTTCAAAATTTGGCAACACCCTACATCGGTTATCGCGGGCTGCAGGATTTCCCCGTTTAAGTCATTTGCTTCAACGGGGGAAGGCCCCCAAACAAATTTTTATATGGGGCCCCGCCAAGGCACGCTACGCTTCTGGGTCCACACTAAGAATTTATTTGGCACACAAGGTATCGTGATTCGTAAGCAAACTGAAATACTAGCGGTAGTGATTGCTGTTTCGTCGGAAAAAAACATTGTAATATATTCAGTGGCTGATAAATTACATTTCTGGTGTAATGAAATTGATTGGGAGTAAAAGTCCAGTGTAAGAAAATCATACACTAATATTTACCACATTTACAGGTGAAGCAATTATTTGTACCACACAGATCACTAAGCAAAACACCGTTAACATTCAAAGACGAACTTCATGACATCAAAATATTACAATATTTCTGGTCGTTATTTTGTACCTGAATAAAGACAATTTGAATATTTTAACTTGTTTTATGTATATCTTTGCAAACTAATTTTATTATTAGGTATATATTGAAAATGCATCTTAACATGCGATGGCAATGATGACAAGAGAAAATGTGCCAATTTAATGGTTGTTAATATTGTTTTGCCATTAGTAAATAATGAAACTTATGTAATGAGGATACAATTTAACTACGGTGAGTTGAAAATTGAAATTGACCATAATTTGTTAGTGTATTTGCCATATGGCAACATACACTATTGGCGTCGGTCGGATGGCGGGACCTAGGGGTCGGACCAAAATTTCTCGACGTTTCATAACCTCCTAAACACTTTGGCATCATTTTTAAAAATGTTTATATATATATGTATATATATATATTTATATATATATATATATAAGCGTATATATATATATATATGTGTGCGGGCAATAACTTTCGAAAGAGTTAATTGATTTTAACGAAATTTGGCCCACGTGTTGAAATCCATCACCGCAAGAAGCCTATTTAAAATGGGCGTAATCGGGCCATTTTAAGGGTAGTTTTTAGGGGTTGAAAAACGTTTTTGGGCCCCAAAATAAAGGAAAAATTCTCAGAATCGTTTCAAAATTGACATTTAACCCTCCAGTAGTAATTAAAAAGTGTCCCTAAAATTTTAATAAAATCGGCCCGACAGGACCGGACTTACAAATTTTATGAAAACACTACTTTGCAGATAGTGAATTATTTACTGAAAGTTGTATATAATTTGGTATAGAAGTTCGATTGATAATAATATTGCAATTAAGAAAATAATTGTTATTTTAAGGGGTGTATTAAGGAGTCAAATTTTTTATTTTGCCCAAAAACCAACATAAGTTCGCATAATAAAGCCACACTGCCTGTATTATCAAATACACTATATTGTCGGCAGGGTTTTGGCACTGCGACCCGGGTTTTTTTTATTTTGCTATTTAATGAGATATGGCCTATGAGTATGGACCTTACTCGAAATCAACCGTGGTTCATAAACCGTGGCTGATTTCGAATAAGGATCAGTGCACTAACATTTTTTTGCAGTGGCTAGTGACTATAATAAGCTATGCAAAAACCTCATACAAATTAGAAGGTATTTACACCCGGGGGAAGCCAGACTGGGCCGCTAGTAGCTAATAGTTTGCTATCAGTCGTTGTCTGTCGCTTGACTTAGACGAAATTAGGGATAGGAAAGTCGACTCTGACTTTAGTCAAGGATCGATCTTTTGATAAAAATAATCGACTTTTTAGGATCGAGTTGAGCCTGTCTCGAATCGATTCTCACTCGATGACTTTTCGACTTTTTTATACATTACTTAGTATAATACTCGCCGCGGTTCTAAAAGGTTCTGAAGTTAGTTACAAACAGCGTCGCAAATGCATATTTTGGTTGTTTTGTGGGAAAGGAAGATTCCTACCACCTCCCAGTTACCGGCACAGTAGTCGGCGATTGGTTAACGTTCGTTGTCTTGTCAATTGTCGCTTTCCCGCTATAAAGTACAGTCCAGTACGCCATCATTGTTTCTTTGATTGTTCAAGGTGCCTAATACGGTGATTCAGATGATGATTTGTCTGCTGAGAACCCCCAAAGTCCCACACTCAAGTACGACCAGGATGGATGACTTTAGTGCAAGGAATTAGACCTTTAGATTAAAGAAAAATTAAAAATAATATAGCGCGAATTCGTAGTTTTTCAACCGACTATACCTGCGCAAGCCTCCATTTGCTAGATAATGTTTGTACGTTCATAATTTAATAAAATATTAAAATATCTAAGTTTGTATATACGAATTACTAAATTTCTAAAAAGTCGACTTAAGTCACAAAAGTCGACTATCAGAGATGATTAATCGACTTCAAGAGTCAAAGAATTTGAAGTCGATTCCAAAGTCAAAAACCGATTTAACGCGCGCTATTTCCATCCCTAGACGAAATTCGAAAAAAAATCAATTTTCAGTTGGAAAATACGAGAGGGTGGCGTGTGGAACAAAGTTTTAGGCGGGAGGAAGGGGAATAGACACCTCATTAAGGTAGGGAATTTCTCATAAACTCTTAATTCATAAATATTCAGATATTAGAAACTGCGGGCTGGCTTTTTTGAAGAGTTGAAATTGTACACACAATTATTAAAATGATTTATTCTGAGAATGATTTATATAATTCTGCATATACAGCATCATCAGCTCTCCTCTCCCTCTCTCTCTCATAGACTTCCACTCGTCTCGCTCTAGGGACTTTACCCTCTGGCAACATCTATCAAATAAATTAATTGTAGAGTGCCTTTGGCTGTGTATATACTACAGCGAAAAACGAACCCGGTGTGGATCCGTAGATAGTATCTACCTTCTCTTTAATCCTAAGGAAGGGCTCACACCAAACCAACTAACAGTAGACTAGAGTAGTTCCAGATATATAGTATAGTTCCAGGAGAAGTGTTCTCTGTTTCTTTCTTTCCTTACAGACCAAGATCCCGTGAGTGCCAGACCTACGTTATTTTATAAAAGCTGAAACCCTAGCCAGACAAACATATAGGGTAGCTGTAGGTGCGAGCGCATCAGTATCTCACTCGCATTTACTCGCGCTCGCATCTACATCTACCCTATATGTTTGTCTGGCTAGCGGTTAGAACCAGCGTTGCCAGACGTCCCGATTTTGGCGGGACGTCGCGATTTTTAAATCAAAATTAAATGTCCCGCCCGGGACAGGCTCAGTCCCGCTTTTCGGGGATAACTCGACCGTTAGTAAATAATTATTCTCTTATTGTAAGTTGCAATTTGTAACACTCACTCCTCAGACTATTGTTTGAAACGCCATATTTTTCTAATGAATAAAACTTTTTTTATTTTGATTTCTTTTTTTCTTATTTTTTTATTCAGAAGACGAATAAGACTCAACTATTTAACGATAAGGTAAATCTGATTTAAAATATTATATTTTTATTAAAATACATTTTCTATGGCTATTTTTGCTATCTATTGTCATGTAAACGTAATTTGAACTCAAATAAAAAGATAAGTATTTAAAAACTTTTAATTATATACGTTTTTTTACTATGTCCCGCTTTCGACGAAAGAATCCCGCTTTTTTCATTCCAAAATCCCGACTTGGCAAAAAAAAATCTGGCAACGCTGGTTAGAACTGTCGAAACTGTCTGGCTCCTGGAGAAACATCTTCCAATAGTTCCACAAGTAACCTGTATAAAATTCAGCTTTTATACTATAACGTAAGTACGGTTACAATTTATTGAAGTTTAAGGGTGTCTGGCAAGGTTTGTCCCGATATTAAGCGTCTGGCAATGGATGACGTGATTTCTAATATTACTCCGAAGAAAAATATAAAAAACTTACGCTTTATAATTTGACAAAATTAAGTCGGTATTTTATACATCTTTGCTGCCTGTTACCTGCCAAAGCTACGATGAGCCAATGTACATAGTAGCCCATCGTTCCTACCTGTGTTGGAAGCATACGCTGAGAAACTTTCAGCTTTTATAAAACAACGAAGGTCTGGCACTCACTTGGTATATTAGAACGCATCTTAATATTTCCATGTTTCGACATATAGTCTGGTTTCATCATGAGATCTGTCCCTATGTAACAACACTCACAGTATGAATATTCGTTCGCTCCCGAATGAGAGTGCCTGTGTACTATATCGAGCATCTGGAATGTTCGGGTGTTTTACCCTACGAACCATATTGTCCGTATAGATTTTAGAACGTAAAGGTGCCAGCAAAAGAGTTGAACGAGATCGTTTCTTGGACAAGTTTCTGAAAAACATGTCCGCTTTACAAAAAAAAAAATTTCGTATCGTCTTTGGAACTGTTTTGCGCATTAACCTACTACAGACGCAAAATATACAGGCATCACTTTTAAATAAAATTAGAGTTTAAAAAAACTAAAACAACACGCTTTTATGAACTAAAAAATGCAAAATAATTTGACAACAAAATTAGCTTCACTGTAAAAAGCGTGGAATGTTTAATATCGGTAACATTCTCATTTACTAGCGAATTATAAACGTAGAGCAATTATGAAAATTTAAGTAGATAGCACCTCACGCTTTTTACAGTAACGCTAATTTTGTCGTCAAATTATTTCATAAAAGCGTGTTGTTTTAGTTTTTTTAAGCTCTAATTTGAATTATAAGACTAAAGAATAATATTGCATTTGACTATAGGGTAGGCAACGTACGTCACTGTACAGCGTGTTAACTTGCTTGCTGTAATTTTTCAAGTTTTGTTATCCTGAAGGTCCTGGTCAGTATAATGGGACCACTTAGAGAGTTTTCTCGGTTACCCAGTTCTCACTCACTCAAGTTTGACTACACTAATATTATAAAGAGGAAAGATTTGTATTTTTGTGTGTATGTAATGAATAAACTCAAAAACTACTGTGGCTATATTTATTGCTAGAAAATATTAGGGATCCTTACTAAAACTTTAGTAACGTAACCCAAGGTGTAAAAAAAATGCCATAAAACATCTTTCGTCGCATGCGCTGCGGAAACTTTTGATGATAGAACAAAAGTATGTTCTACAATATTAAAGAACATATCAATAACTACAAAAAACTTCGCGATACTATATGTCCAACTATTATCGTTATGTCACAATAACCACTTTTTACATTTTAATAATCTATATAGATAAAAGACGATATATATGTAATCTATGGACTCCAAACGAGTAGACCATTTTTGATGAAATTTTCAGACAATCTTTAGATTAGCCCAGCGGGTGATCTTTTGAAGTTTGGTAGCGATCGGATCAACAGAATTTTTTAAATTTCTTTTTGGGAAATAAGATTTTTCTTCGATTTTTGAACATTCACAAATAAAAGCGATTGAATTCGCGCAAATTCAATACACGTTGAGAATTTAATGATAATGATTCTCATCTTTTATATCCTATATATTACATTTACACCCGGGCGAAGCCGGACTGGGCCGCTAGTACTGAATAAAAGCCATTTCAAAAATCACGCAAAACTCTTGCATTGGCTTATTGTGTATTCTCCCTAACAAAATACCTACCGTACTCGCATAGTCTGGTATTGTACAATGATCCCCACAGAGCGAGCGGAACGAGGCTATTATCTCTTATGATAATGGGGTACACAGTACTCGCTCATATGTACGTTGGATTCATGATACACTAATTATCACTTCTAAAGCCAACATTTTAATATTGCACGTTTTTTATTTAAATGTTAGCTCAAATACGTGTCGATTAGAAACAATGATGATGATGAATAGTTTCCTATCTCCTAGAGGACGTTGGATACCACTTCCTTCATTTAGGTCTATCCTGGACAGTACGGATGAGGCTGGTAAAGTTTAATCCAATCCTTTTTTTAATATTATTTGGTCACAATGTTTTTCTTCTACCTCTGGGTCTTTTCTGTTCTAATTTTATTTACGTAAAAATGTCCACTGAAATTTTAAATTATAAATTAGATACCGAGCGGGGTAGACTAGCGGTGAGAGCACTATAGAGTCGCATTCAGGAGGTACCGGGTTCGAATCCCGGCGGAAACAGACGTGGTTGGGACTCTTTCCTACTGCCTCTCGCCGAGAAACGGTAATTCTTGTACCGGCCATCTTGTTGAGGTTTTCCATGGTTTCCCTCAATTAATTCCAAATAAATATCGACATGCTTCCTTATTCGAGGCCATGACCGATTGCCTATCCTAATTTCCTATAATTTCGCCCATTGCTATTAATTAAGTTGAAGTTTTAAAAAAACTAGGGGCGGTGCCAAAACCCTGTAGACACTCGACAAGTGTAGTGTATTTGTTAATAGAGGCGTGTGGCTTTATTATGTTAACTTAAATTTGTTTTTAAATAAAATAAAAAAAATAACCCCTCAATGTTGAAATATTAATATCAATTCAACATCTGCACCAAATTAAATACACCCTTCAGTTAAAGTAAATCAGCAGTCTAGTGTTTTCATAAAATTTGTAAGTTCGGTCCTGTCAGGTCGATTATATACATTTTAGTGTTTACTAATGAACTAAATTTCAAATTTGAAACGATTCTGAAAATGTATCGGTAGTTTTGAGTCAAAAAACATTTTTCAACCCACTAAAAACAGTCCTTAAATGGTTCAGTTAGGCCCATTTTAAATATGATTCGTACGGTGATGAATTTCAATGTGAGTACCAAATTTAGTTAAAATTAATCAAATCTTTCGAAAATTGTTGCTTCTGCATATACATATTATAGCCCAGCGTTTTCCATGGAAAGCCAATTAGTGTTTCGTGAAAAATTATGTTAATTATTAATAATAACAGGCTCGTATGATTTTAAATGCGCCAAGCTAAAAAGTGTTTAAGACCTATCCTATATAAAATAATTTATGGTGTTTCAGAATTTATGAAGTTTTTCGTATTAGGAAAGTTTGGGAAACGCCAATATAGTTTATGAATGCTACTCCTGAATTTATAAGCCATTTGTATTTGGAAGAATATTGTAAATTGGTTTAGTGGTTTTCGAGTATCAAGGCAATGTACATATAAGGTACGCAGTTCGTACAAACATCTGTTATTATGTTAGTACCTAAAGATTAATTTAAATAATGTTTCTGCAATATATTCCATATTATTCTATTCTATTTATTAGATTCCTAGCCGTTTCTAATGTTATAGATTTTAATTTAATAAAACGCAGCGATACTTTTTAATTGCAAATCAATAAAACGCATTTCATAATCGTGTCAAATGGTTTTTGTCAGATAGTATCATAATTTACTTAAAATCTTTAATAAAATCTGATTGCATAATGCACGAGTTGGCTGTGGATCAGATCTGTACGAGTTTCTGCACAAATCGATACGCGTCCTTCTGTTCTCTCGTGGCGTTGATAATAATAGATGATTAATATTGTGTTGAAATATCTAAAATTGATCGGTTAAATTGTAGAAAAATAATTAGTTGTTGTGATAAATAG
Source organism: Venustoraphidia nigricollis (assembly GCA_034508555.1). Lineage (NCBI taxonomy): Eukaryota > Metazoa > Arthropoda > Insecta > Raphidioptera > Raphidiidae > Venustoraphidia > Venustoraphidia nigricollis. The sequence goes on along the minus strand of JAVRKA010000125.1, from coordinate 181,405 downwards.
TTTCGGTGTTTGTTGTAGATTATTTTCATATAAGTATCGTTTCGGTAAATGTAAAAAACGAGTGTTTATTATTTTCTTCGGAATTCGACAGTGTTTGACAGCTGTGGGTAAGATTGATTTTGAGACGTTAGTTTTACGTACATATTTTGATAATTGATTGAATATGCATAATAAACCATTTTAAAGAAAACATGTGCTTTGAAAAGAATTTTAACATTGTTTTGTTCGGTTTAAATTCTTTTTTCAAAGCTAATAAATTTTGGTTATGCGATGTAGGCAATGTGGCTTATTTGCGCAGTATAATTGTAGATTATAGAAGCTCGACATTAGTCTAAACCAGAGGTTCCCAACTTTATTTGGACCACCGTCCACAATAGTTAATATTATATGAAATGTTTATATAATTTTGCATATTATCTGTTTCGAAGTCAGTAATGTTTTGTTTAACATATATTAGTAAGCTTACAATATATAAACTTGGTACAGTTAATATGCTGAGCTTTACAAACGATTTCCTACAACTGTAACGGCAGTTTAAACCTAATATTGATCGAATTGCTCTTTTTTGTAGTTTAAAAATCCTAAGATTGTATTTCTTATAACAAGATTTTTCTATTTTTTTAATTTCAGATATGATCATAGCCCATAGGACTCAAGCCTAAATAAGCAGGATTATAGGAGGGCCCGCCCGCACTGTGGCAGGCTGAACCAACTAAGAGATGAACAGAAGACAGAAATCGAAGCAGTAGACAGGAGGACAGGCCAAAGATCCCCTGCCCTAGTGGCCTGCCCTAGCATTGTGGGGCCAGCAGGGATATGATGGGTGATTCAAATGCTCTGTTGGTACGTCTTACGAGATTGTCATTTGCTTTCTATAAGGTAAGAAATGTTAGCTTTTTTATTGTAATATTATTATTGGGCTAATTATTAGATAAATATAAAAATTCAGTCAGAAAATAGTTTTTGTAAATACATTATTATGCTTGTCAATACGTTTATAATTTAAATTTTTTAAATGTTTATTTATTTAACTATCGACATTCAATAATTTTAATAATAACAAAATGGCATACTTTTGTATTCTTATGTATTATACTAGTGGTTTGCCCGCGATTTCGTCCGCGTAGTATAGACGATAAATTGTACCCAATTATATAAAATCCACTCCCAACCCGCTCGGATAGTTAAAAGACAGTCGAACATGTATTTCTTTATTTTTTAAGAAGAATATTTTTCCCGAGTCTCATTATCTTAAGCAATTTCAGAAATTGCCCCACAATTTTATTTTAGTCTGATCAAAGCCTCAGGTTGGTGACCCATAATTAATAATTATTTTCTAGCTTTTAGTACATCATCGATTGTACAATAGAACCATTTAACTTAAAAAAGATGTGTTACCTATTTTTTTATTTGAAAATCCGTAAAATTGTATACAGCTTTTGTTAAGAGAACAAATTGATTACAAGCAAAGACAGTAGCGTGATTTATCGAAATCGGCACAGCCCCGGTGAAACCATTGTAGTTAATTTTGACCAAAATAAAAAAAATGAACTATTTCCTATTTCAGGTAATCAGGACAACGATATGGCCATCCAGATTGAAGGGATCACTACCGATCAGTTTTGTGAAAGTGTTAAAAACAATACTTTAATAACAATTCGCGACTTTTAACCTGTTATATTAAGATTTTGATATAATAAAAGAAGACTACAGTGCAGTGTCTAAATCAACAAAATAACAGTGCAGTGCGTCGGTTCCAGTTCAGAATGGGATCCAGGAATACGGGGAGGGACTGAATCCAGGAATAGCTAGAGGTCCTTGGCTTCAACATGCGGCACAAGTTGGTATGTATTACGATTTTTACATGTTCTTAACTTATTGCTTTCCTTTAACCATGCGTTGATATGCTTGCAAGGGGTATGTCATAGTGACAGTCTTTTAACAATACATTTTTTAAGAAGAATTAATTATGTGCAGAATTAATGCCGTTATTATTGACTGATAAAAAATGCATTTAAATTTTTTTAAAACAAATACAAATCAAAATTGCACATTTAAAAGTACTTAGGATATTCTACTGTTTTTTGATCATTAATTTTGGTCTACCACAAAAATTTACGTATATGTAAATATTGACGTTTTTACAATTTTCAAAAATTAATAACATTAGAAATATAAAGTTTCTGGTTGGAAATCGATGAAAAAATGTTTGATTGAAAATTTTCTTCTTCTTATTGTTATAAACAATATCAGACCGGGTTACCGCCTGGTAATATCGGTTTTCATAATCAGCAGTCAGTACGGTCTTCTGAACTGATTCCAGGAGAAAAATTGAATCCGAATTGAATTCGGAATGGGAGTGCCGGTTCCACCTGGTCTAACGCCTTTAGAATTTTTTGCCAAAATAATGGAATACAAATTAACAGAAAATGTTTGTTTTATTTCAGATAACAACCTGTAATGAATTTGCATTGGTGAGTTTTTTTTTATTTTTCTGTAATATACCAATAGTGTATGTGCAATATATGGCAAATGCACTAAAAACGTGGAAAATAACTGGAAGTGGTAGATGAAAAATAGTAATGGTGCAAATGGCGTCTGTTATGACACAAAGGCGAGAAATGGACGTTAAACGCATTGTTCTTATTATTAAACTATAAATTAATATGTTTATCAAATGTACTAACAAAAACTGAAGATCACATTACATTACAAAACCATGTTTGTTTGGAGTCAGTACTGCATTCTATTGAACACGTAAACGAAAAAACGCATCCGGGCGACACGAAAAAAATAAAATACAAGAAAATATGAAATAAAAATAATTAAAAATTTAACCGACTTTAAAAAAAGAACCTGATCGCCTCTAAAGAGGACAAAATCATGTTTCTTTTCGTTTTATACTTAATTAAAAAATATAATGAGCCTCACCCTCAAGCTCACGTATGAAGTTTAACTTTTTTAGTTTTTAATATTATTTCCAAGTTTAATTTCTTGTTATGTCAAACTAATACTTAGCAACACACTATAAACTTCTGTCCTTGTCAGTTTTATGTAATTTAGGAGACAAACTAACTTCCCCTTTATGTGGCAGTTCTACTTCCCCTCGATTTCTTACATTTTTCAAGTAGATACGTCGCTAAAGAAGTTAAACTTCAAAAAATGAAGAGTAAAATTGTCGTATCCTTTTTAAAAGCAAAATTCCTCTTTTCAAGTTGATTCGATTTCTCAAACATTATTTTTGTTTTATTTGATGACAAGACTTCATAGGACATTCAGTATGAAAGTTGACAGCAAAATTTTATTGGAAGCAATTTTTTTCCTAAATCAGTATAATAACAGTTCTTATTTTGCTTCATAATGAGCAAAACAAGCGTCTATGCCTATAGGAATATACGATCAGTGGCATGTCTAACGACCGTTATGGGGTAAGACACGTGGCCAATGTTTAATAGGTAGTAATCTACTCGTATCTTAATATACAGGTTCGGCTTCAAATTTTTTTTTCGTTTCAATATAAATTGAATTTCTGCTCGTTACAAAACACGGGTCGATGGGTAAATTTGTCCTAAAATATATATACAGAACACGATCGATAATCCGCTGCTCGTTAATCCGACACGTCCAGTAATCTGCTGTTTTAAGCATGTAGAGGTCTAGAAAAATCGCTCTATAATCCGACATGTTTACGATATTGCGCTCTGTAATCCGACGTGTTTACATGATAAATATTTCTCTATACTCCGACGTATCGTGGAGTCGTTCGCTCTGTAGTCACAATAGACATTAGAAGGAGAAGATGTCACGTTGTTTAAAAATTGTTTTATTGTTAACACCTTCAATAATGCATTATGTATTATAAATATACATTATATAAAGTTATTGATTTTAGGAATAAAAATAAAGTTATAAGAATTCTTTTTTAATAGTTTTAGTCCATGCTTTCCTTCCGGTAATCTGACATTTCCACTAATCCGACATACGCGAAAAATTATGTTGTAGGATTAGTGAACGTGTCCTGTATTCAGTATATTTTTTGTTCTGAGCGCGCGGTGCAACTAAATTGATGTCTTTCAAAAGTCTCACGTCTGACGTCACGAGACTGGAATAAATGTGAAAAGAATTTTTAGTGTTTTTTTCCGAAAAAATTTTTAAAAAATGAGCAAAAAATACATCATTTATATTGTTGAATTCGTACTTCAGTAAGCTTTCATTTGACACCCTACGACCTACACGATGCCTCTGCAAAAAGTTTTTTTGCATTGCCCAATTAACCCCCAGAATCAAAATTAAACTTTAAATACGCGACCGTCTGTATTTCTAATTTTGATCCCAAATAGTTTCAGAGAAAATCGCGTGTGACAGACAGACATTGAAGCGATTTCATAAGTGGCTCGTTTTCGACGAAACACATAAAACAGAAGGACAGAAAGTAAAAATTCCTGCACTGCGCGACACTTGATGCCTTCGGCTTCGCCTCGAAAATCGTGTGTCGCACAGTGCAGGAATTTCCACTTTCTGGCCGTGTGGTGTTAGGTGTATACTATTTTTCTTTATACCCGGTCGAAAGTATGTAGTTTCACCATTCTCACGTATCAGTGCTGCTCGAGAAAGCGATTTCGGCCCGCTGATACAGATGGCGTGCGAGTTATTCCAGCAGTGCATAAATGTTAGGCTTTCTGCCTTAAAATCGAAGCCGAAAATACCTACTTTCGACCGGGTATAAAGTAGATGACAACACAAATGCTGTCAGGATCTGGTATTCTGGTCGTAACTACGAATATGTATATTCGTCACTGATTACGCTGTGGGATACACGCATTTGTATTGTCAAGAAACGATACACGTGGAACTGATTAAGGAAATTTATTAAATTGTTTGTAATAAGCGGAGAGCTCATGACATCCGATTCATGAAGTGTTTGATTCAGGTAGAAATTTTATACAATGGCATATGCATATAGGTAATGAGTGTCTGCTTTTCCTACCTGGGTACGCCAGGTATTGCGCATACAGGAAAGGTTTAAAAAAAATATGTGCCAAAAAAAGTGTTTGATTCAAAAGCCATCATTCAACAAGTACTGTTCGAAAGTTAAGTTGATTTTAAATAAATAAATGAGGCAGACATTTTTGGAGGGGTTAATATTAAACCAAAATACCTCAAAGTTGAATTTTCAAAAATGAAAAAATAAGTGATTGATTCACGCTGAAATTTTTATAGCAACTTCGTTAGATATATTTAAAAATATTTGCAAGATGCCAGACAGTCCTGGGTTTAAGACTATTTTTGGGAAAGTGTTTTAAATCGTGCATAAGTACCCATAAATAAGTTCCCAAAACTAGTCTTAAACGGCCCGAAAAAAGTGTATGGCATTTTGCAAATATTTTTAAATATATCCAATGAAGTTGCTATAAAAATTTCAGCGTGAATCAATCACTTATTTTTTCATTTTTGAAAATTCAACTTTGGGGTATATTCTGGTTTAATGTTAACCCCTCCAAAAATTGTCTACCTCATTTATTTATTTCTCTAAAATCAACTTAACATTCGAATAGTACTTGTTGGCTATCGAATCAAGCACTTTTTTGGCACATATTTATTTTAAACCTTTCCTGTATGCGCAGTACCTGGCGTACCCATGTAGGACAAGCAAACACTCATTTACCTCTGCATCTTACCTACATATACTATTGTATAAAATTTCTACCTGTATCATACACTTCATGAAACGGATGTCATCAGCTCTTGGACTATAATATTGTGTACCCTATGAGATAAGTGTGGCTGTGCGTGTTTTTTATGCTTTACAATAAAATATATCTATCGATACTTTTAAATCATTGTCTACAAAAAAAAAGTACAAATAAGACATGATTTGTGTATCATTAGCATAGAATTATAAAATTTAGTTGAAGGATTTCCGTGCGCATATTTTTGTCATTAAAATAAAGTACACAGTATTGCAATTTTAAAATTGTACATTATTTTTTGCACTGCCCCATTTTAAAATATTTTCGAAACTACCGTATCGATTAATTCCAAAATCTAATCAGCTCTATTCCTCATAAAATAACGTCAATCGCCGTAAACCGCATCAAAATTGGTTAATCCGTTCGAGAGATATCATCGGAGAAAAATTCTAAAAAAAAAAAGGTTTTTCAAAATAACTTCTCAAATTTTTGTTTGATTGATTTTTTTGTAATAAGTTATTTTTTGTGCTTAAAAAACTGCGTCGATTGCCGCAAACGGCACCTCGATCACTTGATTCGTTCAAGAGATATCGTTGATAATAATAATATTCAAAATTCTTCTCAAATTTTTAGATTGATTTTTTTGTAATAGATTATTTTTTGTGCTTGAAAAACTGCTTCGATTGCCGTAATCAGCATCTCGATCGGTTGATTTGTTCGAGAGATATCGTTGACAAAAAAATTCCAAAAAAGTGTTTTTTCAATATATCTTTCCAAATCTTTGTCAGAAATTTATAACGGCTTATAGTTTCATAGTTTCGGAAATATTTTGATAATAAAAACAAAAATCAGATGTTCTTTTGTTCCGAAGATCTGTCAAAAAGAAATTAGGTAGCTGACAAACATGTTTTGATTAATTTTTAATAAAACTACCATAACCGTAAACCGTTAACAGAAATTTTATTTTATTATAATATTTCAAATGTCAATATTTATGAAGTTGGAATGATCCTGTCGCCCAATTGGCTGGAATTTTTTAAAATAGCTTTTAACAAACACCGTAGGGGTAAGCCACATCTCAACAGATCGGAAACAGCGTGAAGTTCCAGGGATGGCCTGCAGGGTCAACCGTTTTTCGGATTTTTTAAATAGAACTATTAAAACTCGCGGATCGCTCGTTTTAACATAATGTTTCAACTCGTTCGTAGATTCATCCCTATTGATATATCGGTGTCAGTGTGTACATTTTGTACAATAGAGATGTTGAAAAGAAGTATAACTTCAAAAATTTCAATAGGTACCCAAGCTCCGGTGTCCCCGCGTATCCGGCGCCATTGTTTACTAGCGACTAAAATAACGTTAATTTATTAAGTAACTATAATATTTTAATATTCTCTAATTAATGGCATGTTTCATGTGTGGTAAACTAACAGGTTCAAAGTTACGTAAACATGCATGTTAATAGACAGATACTTACATAATATATGTCGCGTAGAGGTCACACTCAACTTGAGAATAATTTCCGGCCGATAGTTTATACAGCGAACTTCATTTCGGATATGGAACACACGCCCATGTCCGTTCTCCGCCCGTCTCGGCTGTTACGTTGGTAGTAATATCAGGGAACGTTGCGTTATTATCGGGAGAGGACTAGAGGTCAGGCCTGGCTGCACTTATATTTACGATTCGATCGTATCAGTGCTGGCTTTAATACTACTAAGGCAAATTTGTAAAGGTGACATCAGACGGTTCATTTTTTGTTCATTTCTGTCTTTCATTCAGCATCTTTCACTCGAAGTGAAACGTCTGAACACAAAATGAAACAATAATGAAAAATGAATTCATTAATGAACCGATATCGGCATTCGGCATGATTCATTCGCACTCCGAATGAACGAAAAATGAAACGTCTGAACACAAGAAAGAAAATTCATTCGGGTTCGATCATTTTGTGTCGTGTCTTGTAGCAGACGGATTTGGGACGACGATACCGCATAGTGAATATATTCTGTCTGTGTATGAGACAAAATGGTATTTAAGTGGAACGACCAAAACACGCTGCTGTTTTTGGAGAATTTAAAAAATTATCAATGCCTTTGGAACCACAAACTCGACGAATACAAAGATAGAACAATACAGACAAATTCTATAAAGTCTCTATTAATGATTTAAACTTAGACTTTGCCTCTTTTTTGTCAATTCTTCGATCAAATGATCACAAAACAAATAAATTTCGAGGTGCACAACTTCATTCGACGACATCTTCGAGGAAAAGACTGGATGAACGTTCATTTCTATGTCATTCTGTCTGTGCCGTGTGAACGCGGAATGAAACAAAAATGAACATTCATTCAGAATGAACTGTCTGATATCACCTTAAGGCTGTCGGAACGCTCTGAATTTTGTTTGTGCTGAGACCCAGCGGTAAGGGGCGAAGTAGGCAAAAGACATATTGTGGGTGTGACCTTCTTTAGCTCTGTCTCGCTCAAATCATCCGCACGTTTCAATTTTTGGCTGGTGCCAACTACGAGGCTAAAAAATTTTTTTGCAAGGATGCCGCTGTCAATTGATTACTCTAATTTTTGGAAATGTTTTGAAGATTTAAAAAACTTTTCCGAAACAGGAAGGGTCACTGTAGGTTTGTGATGGAACAGTTTTGTGAAATAAGTACGAATAAGGTCATAGTGTGTTTTTTTAGCACAATTAATGCCAAATTTTTTCTAGTAAATCGTACATAAATTACAAAAGTAGTCCATTAAAGACCTAGATTTGTCCTTTATCTTCCTTACAGAGAAAGAATTTTTGCAGAATGTTGACGAATAAGTCTACAATCAGTTGACAGCCGAAGCTCTATTTTTGGCTTAAATTCGGAGCGTTCCAACAGCCTTAAAGAGTTGCAAAGTATTCATTTTTAAGTTAGTTAAAAAGTTATCGTTTGATTGTTCTTATCTCTCGTATTTAATTTCATAAAAAAAATTCCATAGCGCTGCGGCGCCTCTAAGCAATGCAGAGGTTTTCTCCTTCCTAAGGCCAGCACTGGATTGTATTAAAAATCATAAATTGACAAAAAATCGACCCCTCATAAATTTTCAGAGACAAACGCGTCTGACTTTTTGGTTTGTAAACTAGACAATTTATGCATTTTGCAGCGCGCAAACTAAACTAAAATAATAATCCAATCTTTCAAGTTGTGATCGAGCTGCAAACTTTCAAAAATTGTAAATAACAAGATGCTTATTCTCTTTATTAAAAATGTGTGTAAAATTCTAGACACTAAATTTTTTTCACAATTTTGTAAATAAAACTGCAGTGTTTATAATAATAATAATAATAATAATAATAATAATTTTATTACTCCAGTGAGACACGTATAGGAGAAGTCACAAGTAATCAGTTTGTGTTTCATAAAAAATAAACAGTAATTTTAGTCAAATTTTTACCCGAGATATTTTTTTAAATCATAATTAGTTTCATTAAGTAATATTTCTTTTAATTTGAATTTTAGATTAGCCTCTTTTTATACGTTCAGGTATTCTGTTATGTATTCGAATCATAGCGTTGCGGACACCTTTTTGGACTGTAGTAAGCAAAGATGCTACCGTTTTAAATAATAATTTTACACCCGCTCTTAATAAAGAGAAAAAATATTTTATTTTATGAATGTTTTGAGCATGGTCACACTTTTCGAAAAATTTTCTGTAACGTGAAAACAATTTTTCTCTTAGGTTCCAAATTTTGCCACCCTGGGCACTAGCTCCTAGTGTCCCTAGTGTAAATCCAGCACTGATCATTATTTACAACAAATTACGAAACAGCTGAATTAAAAATGTGTAGGCTTTAATAGTCCTGAGATTTCGTGATGATTGAGTCAATGGGTGACTGGTATTTTATAAATATTAAGTTTTCCTAGTTCAATTGCCTATATTCTCATCTATACTATAATATAATGTTGTCCCGTTGGTGGATCCTTACACCTTTACTTAGGAAGTGACAGAGAAGAAATATCGTATCGTTGTTGAATTGCTTTCGTATTGCCTTGTGTGCGACCGGCCTAAATGTTAAACATTGATATTTACAGAATAATATATAATTTGTTTTTCTTTATACCCGATCGAAAGAACGTACTTTCAGCTTCGATTTTAAGGTAAAAAGTCTAACATTTATGCACTGCTGGAATTACTCGCATGTCATCTGTAACAGCGGACCGAAACAGTTTTCTCGTGCACACTGATACGACAGTACGTAGGTACTTTTGACCGGGTATAAAGAAAAATAGTATACACCGCACGACCAGAGAGTTGAAATTCCTGCACTGTGGTGCGATACACGATGACTTCGGCTTCGCCTGGGACATCGTGTGTTGCGCAGTGCAGAAATTTCAGCTTTCTGCCCTTGCGGTGTAATATACTATTTCGTTAGCATGGTTACACCGTTAGCATTAGATATTTAAAACAAACGAACGACTCCAACTCGCATAAGAAGTTACACTCCAATAAAAGAGACGATTATGTCTATCAGTTTGTTGGCTCACAATCAACACAATGAACGCCGACCGTTACGCCGTTCGTTCAGGCACTTTTCAGGCAATAACAGTGCCTACGTAGTGTGCCTAAGCTCTGCTCTGTCATCGCTTGTCGCCATTAAATGTACAGTGTGTTCCATCGGTACCCCCGAGGCAAGCGAATAATGTTTTAAGTCTGTTTTCCATTTAAAGAAGAAACACATCTAACGATAACATGACATTCGTGATAGTTTGAGCGCAATGAACGGGTTTTTTATAATTTTTGAAGTTTAACTTCTTTAGCGCCGTATCTGTTTGAAAAAAGTAAGAAATTGAGGGGAAGTAGAATGAAACAAAATAAGGGGAAGTTAGTTTGTCACCTAAATTACATGAAACTGACAAGGACAGAAGTTTATAGTGTGTTGCATTTTGTTTCACAAAATAGTAAGACAAGGATGAACGGCTTGAATCTCACGTTTAAAACTGCTAACAATTGAAGTACAAAATAATTTCTGTAATTTGACGTACAAACGGTAGGAACTCATATATTTCATGTAAATTCAGAGAGGAAAATATTAAATATCATATTCTCTAGTTTCAGATATCAGAACAATTTTCGGATTCTGAGATTTTTTTCGGTATTTTCGGGCCCAAAAACTTTTTTCAACCCCTAAAAGCTACCCTTAAATTGATCCGATTAGGCCCATTTTAAATAGGCTTCGTGCGGTGATGGGTTCCAACAAGTGTGCCAAATTTCGTTAAAATGAATTAACTCCTTCGAAAGTTATAGCCCGCACACACATATATATATATATATATATATATATATATATATATATATATATATATATATATATATATATATATATATATATATATATATATATATATATATATATATATATATATATATATATATATATATATATATATACAGGGTGTCTCACCGAACGTTGGCTAACATGGGTAACTTTGTTATTAGTGGAGATAGAAAGTCAGAGTTAAATGGGCAAAGTAGTGCAGAAAATTGGGCTCATTAACATCCCGTCGAAAAAACAATTGAATTTTGACACCCTATGAATTTATTCAGAAAATAGTGAAAATTGCCATTTATAAAAACTGGCCATAACTTTTTTATTTATGAAGATATTTGAAATTTTCATTAACCATTTTTTGATAACTTTTTAAGGTCTTTTCAGTGGCGTAGGTTTAATTTTTTTATTTCCACTACATAATGAGATATTGACATGAACTTTGGTTTTTCTTATGGACAGCATTTTTGATTTTCAGATATTCGAATTCTACTTATTTTTCTGAATAATTTGACATAGCATATCCTATATCTAAACCAATCAGAAGCTACAAAACTGACAAAAATAGCTTTTTGGCGTTATCAAAGTGTGCCGTGTAAAACGAAATTTGTTGAAACAAATACATATCGACAGGTTAACAATCTGTTGAGCGATCGCTACAGTTTTGCTAATTCATTTTGTTTGATTTACTCTCTAAGATGGCTTAAGCATTCTCAAATTTGGAGAAACAGGCTATTTTTGCGCATACATTCAGCGTTTATTTGACAGATAATTTGATATCCGCCTATGGGCGTCCGATCAACACAGACCCTTAAGACAAAAAAAGGAAACAATCGTGTTAATACTTAGTTATATTTAAACGTGTTAATTACTAACGGAGCAAACTTAAGTGCTATAAACAGGCAGAACGGACAATCGGTCAATAATTCACAATTTCAATAATATCAGGTACGCAGAAAATCACAAATGACTTATTTACTAATATAGTACTATTTTAATAGTTACTAACGGAGCAAACTTAATTATTATAAACGGACAGAGCGGACAATCAAACAAAATTCACAAGATACCGACATAAACTACGGAACAAAAACAGATACGTCTATATCCTTCAAATACCGGAACAGAGAGATTTTACTTAACTAATATAATACTATTTTAATAATTACTAACGGAGCAAATACTTAAATGCTACAACAGACGGAACGGACAACAGTTCACAAAATACCGACTTAGACTACGGAACAGAAAACAGATACGTCTATATCCTCCAAATACCGGAACAGAGAGAGTTGTTCTTTTATTATTGTTTATTATTTTCACGAAACCGTCACCTAGCAAACATATTCATTACACAACAATGTCAGGCTTTATTGTTCGTTGCTAAGTGAGGTATTTTATCGTAGTAGCCACGGATATCAGAAAATGCAATACCGAATCACAGCTGCCTATAACTGTTCAGATATAATTAAATTATTAACTATTTATTTAATTAATTATTAAGGTTATACTATATATTCTTGTGACATATGGGCATAATGTCACTATATATATATATATATATATATATATATATATATATATAAACATTTTTAAAAATGGTGCCAAAGTGTTTAGGAGGTTATGAAACGTCAAGAAATTTTGGTCCGACCCCTAGGTCCCGCCATCCGACCGATGTCAATTGTGTATGTTGCCATATGGCAAATACACTAATAAGGAAGTAGGAAAATAGATATCGTTCATGTTTTGTTCGCTCGTGGGACATACTTTATATAGTTGCACCGCACGATGCTCTTTTATATTTATTGTCGTCGATGGCAACCAACGGCTTTATGTACGAAAGTTCCATGTTCAGGGTTTACTATTTTCAGTTCAATAAATATTTTTATTTAACGGCAGTGATAGAGAATTTGCATTTCTTCAAAAGAAAGTTAGAATTAAACTATATCTCGTATTTTTGCGTTCGCATTTCTATTTTTGCAGATTCGCTTAAAAAAGGAAACTATTGATATTTTTTTCTTTTTTGAAACTGAAGTGAAAATAGTTATCTGACGTATGTTTCTGAAAGAAAAATGTTTTTACAAACATAGTCATCAAGGAAAATAGCTTTTTGTTTTTACAAGCTACTTGACTTGACATAAAAAAAATCAGTACTTGACTTGATTTTCTCTCGACTTGACTTAATTTCAAGCTATAAGTACTTGACAACGAACCAATTATGTACCAAAACGCTCGACATATTTATTAAAACAAGATGCGGAGTTCTGTGAGCTGGAAAATTGGTTTGTTTAGAAAAATATATATTATGTTGATGTGCACTAACAGTTTATTTGTATTTTTTTACTTTTATATTATCGTTTCTTGTTAAAACTACGTGTATCTTCAAGGTTGAAATAGTATCATTTTACTTTGTATTCATAGATAAAACGCCTCATTTCTCTGTTACAATGTGCTGACGGAGTTGTCCGCCTATTATCCATATAAGTAAGTAATAATAATAATAATAATAATAAACGTGTATTGTACATATAAAACGCACAACAGACATGGTACAACTTGCGTTGATCTTCCACCTAGCCCATGGAAAAATTTACATAGGAAAACGCAATATACAAAACAGTACAAAAAGATGTGAAAAGGCGAACTTTTAACTATATTTATCATCTCCCTAGACATCCTATTTTATTTTAACGAACATGTGAATATCAATTATCACGATCACGTCAAAGAAGTATAACTTCTGCCGGGCGTATACAAGTAGACACACCATTTTTTTTTAGATGGCAAGTCTAGTGGAAAATAAAAAAAACCCGGGTCGCAGTGCCAAAACCCTGCCGACAATATAGTGTATTTGTTTGTATAGGGGAGTGTGGTTTTATACTTTTATTATGTGAAATTAAGTTTGTTTTTGGGCAAAATAAAAAATTTAACCCCTTAATACACCCCTTAAAATAACATTTTTTTTCTTAATTGTAATATTATTATCAATCTAACGTCTACACCGAATTAAAGACACCCTTCAATAAATAACTCACTATCTGCAAATTAGTGTTTTCAAAAAATTTGTAAGTCCGGTCCTGTCTGGCTGATTTTATTAAAATTTTAGGGACACTTTTTAATTACTACTAAAGGGTTAAATGTCAATTTTGAAACGATTCTGAGAATTTTTTCGATATTTTGGGGCCCAAAAACATTTTTTAACCCCTAAAAACTACCCTTAAAATGCCCCGATCACGCCCATTTTAAATAGGCTTCTTGCGGTGATGGATTTCAACACGTGGTCCAAATTTCGTTAAAATCAATTAACTCTTTCGAAAGTTATTGCCCGCACACATATATATATATATATACGTATATATATATATTGTGACATTATGCCCATATGTCACAAGAATATATAGTATAACCTTAATAGTTAATTAAATAAATAGTTAATAATTTAATTATATCTGAACAGTTATAGGTAGCTGTGATTCGGTATTGCATTTTCTGATATCCGTGGCTACTACGATAAAATGCCTCACTTAGCAACGAACAATAAAGCCTGACATTGTTGTGTAATGAATATGTTTGCTAGGTGACGGTTTCGTGAAAATAATAAACAATAATAAAATAACAAACTCTCTCTGTTCCGGTATCTGGAGGGTATAGACGTATCCGTTTCTGTTCTGTAGTTTTAAGTCGGTATTTTGCGAATCGGGTTTCGTTCTGTCTGTAGTATTTAAGCATCGGCTCCGTTAGTGATTATTAAGTCTGTATTTTGTTATTTATTTGTCCTGTTGTCTGTCTGTAATATCTAAGTTGTCTGTGATTAATGAGTAAAATAGCTTATCTTATATTTAATTGAATTTACTGAATTAATTGTGTGTTGCGATTGGGTTGTCCGTTATTTATTAAATAGTACTATAGGTCACCTTATTATAATTTTAGTTATTTAAGCGATTGTATTTAAATCAGTACTTGAGGTCAATTTACTTCTTCGTAAAAGTATTATTGATACGAACAATCGCTACTGGATTTTGTACCTCGCTGCACGTCTAATAAAACTGTTAATTATAATTACGGAATAAACACTGTATTGTTTTCTTTCTTGCTTTCCTAAGGGTCTGTGTTGATCGGACGCCCATAGGCGGATATTAAATTTCTATCAAAGAAACTAAACGGGCCCAGCAAATTAAGAACTGATATCCTCCTGCGACGCTGACAACACAGATTCAATTGTTGTCTTTCTTTTCTTTTCTCTCTTTTTTTAAGACAGTGTTGCAACAAGTGGGAGTCCGTCTACGCAAGAGAACATCAAATTGGTAGCAGAGCGTAGTTTGGAAAACCTAAGCCTTGTTCCAACCTGTCCTGTACCTGCCCGCCGTCTTGAAGCCGAAATCCCGAACCGTCCCGTCCACTCCGCAGTCAACGGATACTCCTATCGTCGTCTGGGAGCCGCAGCCTCCCAGTGCTCCAGTGCCCGGTGTTTCTGGTGAGTCTCGGATATCACCGGAAAATGCAATGCCGTAGTTAGTGCCTATAATTACCCCAAATTTTTTTGTAGTAATTGTTCAACTGATAGTGATAGTTCGACAATTTCCCCCGTTTCGGCCCCGTCTCCAAAATTATTCGATAAGATCCCGATTGCAGCTATTTCGAACTATTTCGCTGCAACCGCCGGTTCAAATAATTTAGTCGATAAGTCTATCCCTATAATTAATATTAGTTTAGGTAACGTTAAGGCTTCTGCTCTATTGGACACGGGTTCCACGCTAAATTACATTAGCGCTAACCTGGCCAATTATTTAGTTTCTCTTAGGTTAGGTAATTATAAGAAATGCGAACAATATGCTCGCGTAGCCAATGGTCAAACGACCCGTTCTGTTAACTCGGTGGCATTAGTTGTAAAGATTAAGAATAAAACTTGGAAACTTATCTTTTTTGTGTTGCCAAATATTTCATACTCAGTAATTATTGGTAGTAAGTCCTTGAAAAATATGAGGGCAATATTAAACTGTGCCGAAAATTCAGTATCGTTTGAATTTGACCGGGATTCGTCGATTCCGTATATTTCCTTGCCTGCTTCCGTCCCAGTCGAATTATTGGTTCCGATTATGGCCGTGGACTCCGCAACTGAAAAAATTGATAGATTGTGTTCAGAATTTCCGGAGGCTTTGACGGAAAACAGGATAAATCAAAAGGTCCATATGGACGCGTTTCCAGCTCTGGCGATTGAACACGTCTTTCAACGTTTGAAAAGGGCTAAAGTATTCACAACTCTGGATCTGAATAGTGCGTTTTATCAGATTGAACTGTCCGAATCGCCCAGTGCTCTGAATCGACTGAAGAGTGAACTATTTTATGATATAAAAATGTAATTGTGTTTTTCGATGACCTGCTCATCTACAGTGACAATTTGGACTCTCATATGAGCCAAATGCGTGAGGTGTTGCGGCGTCTTCGAGACGCGAATCTGACTGTCAACCCGAGTAAGGTGAAGTTCGCGAAATCCGAACTGAAGTTTCTGGGTCACAGCATTTCGTCGTCTGGTCTCGCTGTAGATAGTGAAAAGGTCCAAGCCATCACCGATTACCTGTGCCCAAGAATCTAAAACAAATGGACGATCTTATGTGTTCAATTGTTGACGTCAGTACTGAGTTCAGTGAACTCAGAGACATGCAAAATAAAAATGTTGAATTAAATTCAATAAAAAGACAAATTTTACAAGGTGTGAACGTAAGACATTTTGCCGTTCGAGACAATTTTCTAGTGCGTCTAGTGGGGCGCCATAATAAAGCCCGTATTGTTGTACCTAGTGCAGCCAAGCCAAGCATCCTCGAGCAGTTTCATAACTTTGAAATGGGTGCTCATCCCGGAATTAACAAGACATATCGCTCTATTGCCAGGCGATTTTGGTGGCCAAAGATGTTTATAGAAGTCCGACAACACATTAAGGCCTGCCAGTTATGTTTGCGTCATAAAAGTGACCAAAACCCCGACAAAGTAATTATGTCGTCTAGTCCTCCTACGGCGGTTTGGAACCGCTTATACATTGATTTAATGGGACCGCTTGTAACAAGCAGCGCCGGCAACAAGTATGTGTTACTGATATTAGATGGTTTTAGCAAATGGCTAATTACATACGCTATTCCGGATTCCAGTTCTGCATCGATCGTCAAATGTTTACATCAAGTTTTTACAATGTACGGTCCTCCTGATTCTATTGTATCGGACAATGCGACGCCTTTTAAATCCAAGAAATTCAGAGACTTTTGTATATCGTGGGGCTCCCGCCCAATTAATTCTTCGCCGTATCACCCCGCATCAAACGCCGTTGAGCGCGTTATTCGCAATGTGCGTGCAGCCCTGGCTATTCTGCTACATCAAAAGTTTAACGATCATTCAAATTGGGATTTGCTTTTAAACAACATAACATGGTGTAATAATGCAACGTACCATACAAGTATTAATGATTTACCTTGTCGAGTCTTTCTCGGTCGAGAAATAAAATTCCCGCTGGATCTCAAGTGGAATTTACCTGCAGTGTGGGAAAAACGAGATTCGTTAACTCCAGATGTTGTCCGTGACATGTTGAAGCAATCGCATGATCGTCAAGCGAGTTATTATAATGTCAATCGTACTCCTGAATCAAAGTTTCAAGTTGGTGATTCCGTTGTTCAAAGATTGCATTACCAAAAGATGAGGCCAAACTTTCATTTAAAATTCCTCCCGAGGTATAGCGAACCCCGTACTATCGTTCGATTTTTGTCTCCAGTTAGTGTAGAATTAAATGACCCTGTCACTGATAGATTGTTCCGAGCTCACGTAGAGCACTTAAAGAAAGTTTAAAACTTATTCCGACTCCGTAATTTTAAGCTAGTTATTTAGATTTAACCTTGTTTCATCCGCACCGTGAAAATTTTGTTTGTTGATCAGAGGTTAATTGTTGTCACTTTTGACAGTTCAGTGTTGCCATCTTAAGCAGTATGTTTGCGAACTTTCCCCGCCGTCCCCCTGTTGGTGGGAAATTGTGACATTATGCCCATATGTCACAAGAATATATAGTATAACCTTAATAGTTAATTAAATAAATAGTTAATAATTTAATTATATCTGAACAGTTATAGGTAGCTGTGATTCGGTATTGCATTTTCTGATATCCGTGGCTACTACGATAAAATGCCTCACTTAGCAACGAACAATAAAGCCTGACATTGTTGTGTAATGAATATGTTTGCTAGGTGACGGTTTCGTGAAAATAATAAACAATAATAAAATAACAAACTCTCTCTGTTCCGGTATCTGGAGGGTATAGACGTATCCGTTTCTGTTCTGTAGTTTTAAGTCGGTATTTTGCGAATCGGGTTTCGTTCTGTCTGTAGTATTTAAGCATCGGCTCCGTTAGTGATTATTAAGTCTGTATTATGTTATTTATTTGTCCTGTTGTCTGTCTGTAATATCTAAGTTGTCTGTGATTAATGAGTAAAATAGCTTATCTTATATTTAATTGAATTTACTGAAGTAATTGTGTGTTGCGATTGGGTTGTCCGTTATTTATTAAATAGTACTATAGGTCACCTTATTATAATTTTAGTTATTTAAGCGATTGTATTTAAATCAGTACTTGAGGTCAATTTACTTCTTCGTAAAAGTATTATTGATACGAACAATCGCTACTGGATTTTGTACCTCGCTGCACGTCTAATAAAACTGTTAATTATAATTACGGAATAAACACTGTATTGTTTTCTTTCTTGCTTTCCTAAGGGTCTGTGTTGATCGGACGCCCATAGGCGGATATCAAATTTCTATCAAAGAAACTAAACGGGCCCAGCAAATTAAGAACTGATATCCTCCTGCGACGCTGACAACACAGATTCAATTGTTGTCTTTCTTTTCTTTTCTCTCTTTTTTTAAGACAGTGTTGCAACAAGTGGGAGTCCGTCTACGCAAGAGAACATCAAAATATATATAAATATATATATATATATATATATATACATATATATATAAACATTTTTAAAAATGGTGCCAAAGTGTTTAGGAGGTTATGAAACGTCGAGAAATTTTGGTCCGACCCCTAGGTCCCGCCATCCGACCAACGCCAATAGTGTATGTTGCCATATGGCAAATACACTAATTAGCAGAAAATACGTCGGAACCCTATAAGACTGTGTAAATGCTATAGGCTGGCCTGCGATGCACCACCCGCTTGCATTTTCATTGTGCCATGTTAAATGTAATCGCGGAATGGGGTGATAAAACGATTCCGTTCCGTTAGGTCCACTGCCGTCCTGAGTCATGCTTCTGTTGCTATTGGCTAGTCGCTGTTTATTATATTATATATATCGATGGTCACAAGACAAAGTATATTATGTTACAGTTTCGATAAAGTATGATTTAAGTGACGATTCAGCCTTCCTGTAAACACCTGGATGACAAAAATAACATTTTGATATAATACGCAGTGGCGGATTTACCAGCAGGCTGAAGCCTAGGGCGGCAGATTTTAGGGGGCGGCAAATGTGGCCCAAAAATTTTTGTCTTACAGAAATAAAAAAAAAACATTATTATATACATATAGAGAAAACGATTTCGAAAATTTAATAAAAATTTCAATATTTTAGTATATACTATGTACAGTATTCTGATTTATAGAACAAAAGTTTCTTAGAATTAGTCAATCTATCCATTATTATCGGGCTTATTTTCAATGAAACATTTTTCACCCCCGAAAAGAGGTGGCATCCACCCTCAGGGTAAAAACACCCCCCGGTACAGGGACAACTTTGAACGAGAGGGTAAGTAGAACGTAAATCCAAATTTTTTAAAAATCGGCTGCTTGGCAAAATTATGAGGGGAAATGATCATTGACTGAACTAGTATTTGCGTAGTCGTTTTTGTAATTAATATGATTGCGAACTAGGGTATCGAATTTCAGAGGTCAGTAGGGGCGGCAAAAATTTAATAGACTGCTGGCGGCAAATTTGTAAATCCGCCACTGATAATACGTGCATAGAAAGTGTATCAATACATGCTTGATTTGGGGGATTTTGGCGTACCACTAACGTAAAATTGAAGTCCCGCATGCGCATATCAAAATGG
Organism: Venustoraphidia nigricollis; assembly: GCA_034508555.1. Classification (NCBI taxonomy): domain Eukaryota; kingdom Metazoa; phylum Arthropoda; class Insecta; order Raphidioptera; family Raphidiidae; genus Venustoraphidia; species Venustoraphidia nigricollis. The sequence goes on along the minus strand of JAVRKA010000125.1, from coordinate 161,315 downwards.
AAGTGTTTTCGTCCCTTGGGAATTTTTTCGGGCCGAAAGTAAGGGACAGTGGGCGCCATCCTGCGCGATGATTTTAAACTGTACGAGTTTTTGACGACAGATGGCGTTGACGAGTGAAATTGACTTTATCATCGTGTACTGCAGACTTTTAAACAAACTCGTGCTGAGTTGTAGATAAATTTATAGGTTAGGATATTTTTGACAGCCAGTTGTATCGATCCTTAATTCGTTTTTTAAAAACATGCGAAGAACTAAAACTGAAGTTAGATGCTGTCTATGGGGACCCTTCACCATCTATGACCACGGTGAGATATTCGTATAAAAAACGAATTACGGATCGATATTGTTCTTTTTCCATTTTGTTGAAAAGTACATAAGACGAATGCTACAACTGGCTGTCAAAAATAACCCAACCTATGAATTCATCTACAACTCAGCGCGAGGTCGTTTAAAGGTCGGCACTACACGATGGTAAAGTCAATTTCACTCGTCAACGCCACCTGTCATCAAATACGGGTACATATTGATCAACCATCGTATCTGACAGTTCTCCGAACCCGCAATATTCATTTATTATCTAGAGCTGCAATATAACAATCTATCAGATATTACCAAAAATGCGACATACACCACTTTGGTTTGTCACGGATATAACCCAGCTCCTAGAAGTTCGCATCAATTCGATTGATTCGATTACAAAAACGGATGTCGATCGATATAACCGTTCGTTTGCGTTTCATCAACTTTGAACTGAAGTCCAACCAGCCCAACTTAATTATAAGCAACTTCATAATACATTACTTTTGATGTCGTTATATTATAACACGTACATTGTATTCGATTTCATTAATGTAATGCGTTTATAGCCAAAATTATATTGTTGAATAGTCTAAAGTGAAAAGAAAGAAAACTGATCGATCGTTCAGCAACATCAAAAGTTCGTCTTTGACAAAAGATTAACTTTGAATCGTTTGAATCCATGTCATGATCAATGATGGCGGAAGGGGAGCTAAGTCTCCCCAATACTAAAATGAAAGCTTTCATAAACGTCCCCCCAAAAAAGTTATTCCATCACCAATGGTAAGAAGAGTTGATTATTATTGTGATATATATTTCATGTTATTAATTTATATTGCAATAATGGTTTAATAACACTGACATTTTTCCTGATTCCTTAATAATTAATCAATCGGTCTATAATTAACATTTAATATTCAGTAAGAGGGTCATTTAAAACAATAATATTGATATTAACAGTATAATTATTGAAGGAGTTAAAGTCTCCCGAATATAGGTTGACCTTAATCAGCTTTTATAACTTACAAATTTCACAAATTATAGGGATAGAACCGAAAAAAAACGTTTAGGTTATTACATTTCCTAAGAACTCCTAGGAGAATTTTTTAATTCGTATAGAATGTAGGTACTATTTAAAAAAATATGTAAGACTAATTATGACATCACAAGTATAGTTTAGAACGTTCTATGCTATATATGAAAATATATATTATGTACTTTCAATCTAAAATTCAATATCACATAGGTACCTATATACAGCGGTTGAAAAGACATTTTATTAATTTAGTCATATGTTTCCCGAGATGTATTTTTGCTGGCTGTTGCGCCCATGCAGAGTTAATGAAATAAAAAAATGATTGACAAAAACTGTACGTCACTGATGGTCAATAATTTTAACTATCCGATAGTTGATTTCTTGAGGAAGGTTTAGGGCTATAATAATTGTCCGCTTCGGTTTCATTCAGTCATTTATTTTTGTTTCTTAGATGAAAATTTATATCTGATGTGACCCAAGGAAATACAACTTAAATAGGTAAATTTTCATACATTATAGACATGCAATACTTTAGATTAATCATAATAGTCACTATAATAGCGATCGTTAACTATAATTGTTAAGAAACATCCATTGTTGCAATACTATATTAGAAAAATTTATTTTTGAACAACTGTCACCGTCGGGACTCAAACCCGAATCTTTCTACTTTCGCGGCGGAATGAGTTATCAGTTACTCTACGGTGCCATATCTCAACAGTTAATATTTCATAATAAACTTAAATGTCACAAAATATAAAAAGCACATTTAAATAATCCTCATTTTTTCGTAGTCGGCTGAGTATGTTTTTATCGAGCAACAATTTAATTATTACAGAATAGAGCATTGGCTTTACAAGAAGAAAGTAGACGAGTTTCCACTCTGCTTTTACCATATTGATGACACGTAATTAGTTTCCTCTCTTCGCCAAAGTTCCCTTTTTTATTCCATCGTCATATATAATACCCAGTCGAACGACCGACCGGTTGGCTAGGCGTGGCGGGGGAGGAGGCGGGGGTCGAGGCAGGCGTTTGTTTTTATAGGGTGCGAGGCTTTAGTTTATAAATTGATTACGGTATTAATTATTCATTTAATATCACATCCAGTCAATATCTACGATACAAAAACGCTAAGCTGAAGCTGAATAATTAATTTTTTGTTCATATTTTAGATTTAGGTATTTATTAATTAAAAAATACACTCACTTTGATACGGTAATTAATTGATATAGGTACTTCTGTTTTATTAGTGTATTTGCCATAGGCAACATACACTATTGGCGTTGGTCGGATGGCGGGACCTAGGGGTCGGACTCAAATTTCTCGACGTTTCATAACCTTCTAAACACTTTGGCACCATTTTTAAAAATGTTTATATATATATGTATATATATATATATTTATATATATATATATATATATATATATATATATATATATATATATATATATATCTATATATATATATATATATATATATATATATATATATATATATATATATATATATATATGTACGCGCGATAACTTTCGAAAGAGTTAATTGATTTCAACGAAATTTGGGCCACGTATTGAAATCCATCACCGCAAGAAGCCTATTTAAAATGGGCCTATTTTGGGCTATTTTGAGGGTAGTTTTTAGGGATTGAAAACTGTTTTTGGGCCCAAAAATACCGAAAAAATTCTCCGAATCGTTTCAAAATTGAAATTTAACCCTTTGGTAGTGATTAAAAAGTGTCCCCACAATTTTAATAAAATCGGCCCGACAGGACCGGATTTACAAATTTTATGAAAACACTAGTTTGCAGATAGTGACTTATTTATTGAAGGGTGTATTTAATTCGGTGTAGACGTTAGATTGATAATAATATTACAATTAAGAAAAAAATGTTATTTTAAGGGGTGTATTAAGGGGTTAAATTTTTTATTTTGCCCAAAAACAAACTTAATTTCACATAATAAAAGTATAAAACCACACGGCCCTATACAAGCAAATACACTATATTGTCGGCAGGGTTTTGGCACTGCGACCCGGGTTTTATTTTAATATACGCATGACGTAAAAAAGAGCACTGTTCAGAGTCCAAAATCTTGCTGAAAAATAGTGTTTGTATTTGCTAATAAATAGGGGAAGGTACTTTAAAATGGGATACTTAGGTAAAATGGGATACCCTAATTATTTTTAAATATACCCAATGAGATTTTTTGTAAAATTCACGAAATACACCTTACTTGATAAGCATTCATCTGTATAGCACTTTCAGTACGATAGTGTTACAAGTGTCCAATTTAAGCAAGTTTTTTAAGTTTTCAACAGTTTTGTTATAAGAATACTGGTATGATAATTGAGTAATGAGATTATGACGGCGATATTTTTACCAGTTTTAGTGTCAAAATGTGTCACTTTGTGTAATTTCCACGCCAATTTTGTAAGTAATAATAGTGTATGCTGTTTTTGACATAGTGTAGATACGTTGATAAAATGGGATATGGAGTATATTGCTAAAACGGGATGTATCCCATTTTAGAAATATCAAATTTAATTTTGTTTCCTCTAGGAAATCAAAAGCTGTCGGCAATTAAATATGGACCAATTATTCCGATAAATATTTTTGAGTAGAAAATATTTATTACGTACACTAAACGCAATCCCATTTTAGCGACATAATGAATCCCGTTTTAAACACACAGTGCTGCTAAAATGGGAAATAACCATGTGACAAAGAAAAATTGTAGTCTTTATATCATTTTTGTATTTTTAAAAATAAATAAAGTTATGTCAAAACTGTCACGTATTAAATTTGCAGTTATTAACTGTCTGTAATTATTTTTTCAGAACTTGTAAGTATCCCATTTTAGAGTACCTTCCCCTACAAAGTGTAGCATAATCGAATATACGTACCATTTACGTATCATTTATGTGAACTTAGGTTTGTTGAAGACAAATAATTTTTTATTTCAAACTCCTCTATAATCCGTCGAAAATGTATTTCTTTATTTTCTATAAAGAGTATTTTTTCCGAGTTTCACACGTTTTGAGGAATTTTAAAGACACTACAGCATAACCTCGTGAGATTTTCCATCTCCGTTTTCATTCTTTGGGATACGAATTTAAAGAGTTCGAACATATATTTGCTTATTTTTAATGAAAAGTTTGACTTTAATATATTTTACTTTAACGATTCATTAGAATTTCGAAAAACCCCTTCTTAATGATGCTTACGTCGCAAAAGAAACCTGTCTAAATTTTAAGTATCTAACTTCGGCTCTTTAACCTTAGATTAGTCAAAAAAACCCTGCTTGGTTAGAAAGTAGAGTTCAGCTTTTCCCGCGGTTATTTAATTTTGCTAGTATGACATAATTTTTATTTTTCAAGAAAGATTCGATATTTGCCTAAGAATCAATTTCACTCTACAGTGTCAAAATAAGTTTTAGATTAATAAATGTTGCGTGTTTCATATAATACAATATTTATTTTGTATATTTAAACCTTAGAAAACAAACATTAATAGTTGGAAAAAAAATTAGTTGTATGACCTATTCGAATTTTATCATTTTTGGGGCACAAAACCCGCCTTATGAACCTTCATCTTTTTTGTTACACTTTGTGTATAAAATTATTTAAATTGATTTGAAAAATTTCCTATAAGAAAGATTTTCTTATAAATTCAGTGAGACATTTTACAAGGTCACTATAATATCCGAGATGTTTTATATCAGCAAACCTACGAGTGATTGAGTAAGGTGTCGGTTAAGCTGATATCAGACGCTTCACTTTTTGTTCATTTCTGTCTTTCATTCAGCATCTCTCACACGAAGTGAAACATCTGAACTAGAGATGGCGATTATTTCAGAAATAGATCGATTTTTATATCGATTAGAATCAAAATCTGATGAATCGATTCACAAAAAAATCGAGGTGTACAAGATCGATTTCTCAAAAAATCGAACTTTTTTCAATTTACTTTTAGAATGTGCATTTACCGTATAAAAATATTTCCATGTTATGGAAGACATAAGGGACACCTTAATTATCGATTTTTTTATCATTTTAACTAATTAAAGCTGTTCTTAGAACCATATCAAAGTATCGATTATAAAAAAAAACATTTATTCCACAAATTTATTGCGTACATTAAAAAGTTTGGAAATGATATAATTTATAGTTCCCAGTGCTTAAGTAGAGACGAAAGAAACTGAAAACCCAGCCATCTTGCGAGTTTTTGAGTAATTAAGTGAAAAACTGTCATTCAGCTAATTGTAAATCATTCTATGATTCTTCTCAAACTAGAAAAAATCGAATCTCGATTTTCAAGGGTGAAATATCGATTCATTGGATCGAGTCAGTACTATATGTCGATTAAAAAAATCGATTTTTTTGGCCCAAGAAATCGATTCTTCGATTAATCGATCTCAGATCGCCATCCCTAGTCTGAACACAAAATGGAACGATGTTGGATTTCGGCATTCGGCATCAATCACTCGCGCTCCGAATGAACGAAAAATGAAACGTCTGAGCTTGCAGAGAACAAATTCGGGTTTGCCCATTTTGTCTCGCGTCTTGTAGCGGACGGACTTGGAACTGCGACACCGCATAGTGAATATATTCTGTCTGTGTATGAGACAAAATGGTATTCAAATGGAACGGTCAAAACACGCTGCTGTTTTTGGAGAATTTCAAAAATTACCAATGTCTTTGAAACCACAAACTCGACAAATACAAAGACAGTATAATACAGACAAATTCTATAAAATCTCTAATTAATGATTTAAACTTAGACTTTGCTTCTTTTTTTTGTCAATTCTTCGATCAAATGATCACAAATTCAACGAATTCCAAGGTGCACAACTTCATTCGACGACATCTTCGAGGAAAAAGACTGGATGAACGTTAATTTCTATCTCATTCTGTCTGTCGTGTGAACGCGGAATGAAAAAAAAAATGAACATTCACCCGAATGAATCGTCTGATATCACCTTTAGAATCCTGTTCGTTCTCGTTGTTCCGTGGGTTGCTGGCGTCTCGGGTTTACGTCGACGTCGGGCGTCTGTTGTCGTCCATACTTCCTTAGTAAACTATATTGATCGCTGTCTTCTAAAACGCTTCATTAAACTAACCGCCTCTTTATATTGTGTCTATCGGGACTCATGTAACTAATGAACAAATATAGAATACTGACAATTACTGAGTAAACAACAACTTGAATTTGCTAGTCAGTGAATGACTGCAGCAGCCTCGGATCCACGATTTTTTTGAATCGGGGCAGAAAGTGGATAGTGGCGCCCCCTCTCTCCAGCGTTTGCGATAAATTGTCTAAAAAAAACTCAAAAATATATAATGGGTGTCATTTTTTGTGAGCGGGAGGGGAGAATAAGAACTCTTTAATATATTTTTTTTTAAATAATTTTTTATCGATTTTCAAACAAATTATGATTTTGGCGCCCCTTGAAACTGCTCTCCCTCTAGATCCGGCGCTGTGGAAGATTTACAACAGTAGAAAACAGTATCACGAGTAATTGGAATCAAAAAATAAATCAATTTAAACACTCATTGATTGCAACGTTTCGTCTTTATTTAATTAAGACTTTTTCAAGCTCTGAAAAATTTTTTACAAAAATTAACAATCATATAATAAAAATATTAAACATTATGGACTAAATAATTTACTAAAAAGAAACAATGGTGTGACTAACCTCAGTATGTTTAAATTATAATAAAACTATGATATAATAAGCAATTTCGCATTTAAAAAATCAATTAAAAATTGAAAATTGTAGAAAGTAATATCTTCTTTTTTTTATTATTTTATTTATATTATTTTCACAGTCAACTAAAAATTATAGTATGACAATTGCTCAGTTTAACTAATTTTCGTTAGAGGTCAGTACAATTCCCAAAATTTTTTGAATTTAAATTAAATATACATCACAGAAAATTGAAAAAAAAAATTTTTTTTTAGTACTAATCAAGTGACAAAAAATTAGGAAATTTAAATTAATCTTTTCAAACTTTTAATTTCTTTATATATATAAATTAAAATACGAAAATCTTTCAATTGCTCAAGATAATCATTTCAAATTTAGAATGTCATTGTACACTAAACTTAAGTTTTTTGTATCCGATCTTAAATTAACTGCCTTATTTAATTTAATGAAAGCCATTTCACTTAAATTTCGCTTGAAGTAGTTAGTTTCTTTGTCTAAAATTGATACCTCATCAAACAAAAAATTATGTTCCATGTCAAAATGATGACTAGCAAGTGCTGTCTTATTTTCTTTCAAGATATTAATATTTTTACAGTCGTAACGATGTTGTCTGATCCTGTCTTTTAACTTCTGTCTTGTCTGACCTATGTATATGTAAGACTTCTCGCAAGTGCATGGTATTTTAAATTGATTTATTTTTATTCCAATTACCCGTGATACTGTTTTCTATTATAACATATATCTGCAGGAATTGAACTTTAATGATGAATTTACAACAATATTTATTACAATAGAAAACAGGATCACGGGTAATTGGAACAATATAGTTAAATCAATTTAAACACTTATTGATTTGCAACGTTTCGTCTTTACTTTTAAGACTTTATCAAGCTTGATAAAGTCTTAATGATAAAGACGAAACGTTGCAATTCAATGAGTGTTTAAATTGATTTAACTATATTGTTCCAATTACCCGTGATCCTGTTTTCTATTATAACATATATCTGGAACTGAACTTTGAAGATGAATACTTATTACATTTTTTTGTTATGCTTTTGAACAAAAATACTCCCATTGGATTCACCTTTGAAGACAGTTACGATTTTTTTTTGAGAAAAAGACTGTCATTATTATTTCTCGAATATGACGTAACTTGTGGTAAAATACTGTTAAGAGTGCTAGAGCTGTGTTCATTGTAAATCTCCAACTTTTATTTCAAACAGTTTTTTCCAAACTCAGTAATTTAGTACACATTCAACAGCAGTTAGACATATTGGGTCACAGCTGTTTAAAGAATTTAGAGTTCTAGATATCTCCCAATTATACCTAAGATCCATATTAAACGTATATCATCGAACTTCCCAAAATCCATTAACCCATCCCCATGATACTAGAGCTCAAGTTCAAAATTATGTGCAACCGCGGAAAATGTCGAAGACCTTTGGCAAGACACATATTATGATTTACCTAGCCCCAAAAATGTACAATCAAGTTCTCATTGAAATCAAATCTATAAAAAACTAGCGGCCTAGTCCGGCTTCTCCTGGGTGTAAATGTAATATATAGGATATAAAAGATGAGAATCATTATCATTAAATTCTCAACGTGTATTGAATTTGCGCGAATTCAATCGCTTTTATTTGTGAATGTTCAAAAATCGAACAAAAATCTTATTTCTCAAAAAGAAATTTAAAAAATTCTGTTGTTCGCTACCAAACTTCAGAAGATCACACGCTGGGCTAATCTAAAGATTGTCTGAAAATTTCATCAAAAATGGTCTACCCGTTTGGAGTCCATAGATTACATATACATCGTCTTTTATCTATATAGATTATTAAAATGTAAAAAGTGGTTATTGTGACATAACGATAATAGTTGGACATATAGTATCACGAAGTTTTTTGTAGTTATTGATATGTTCTTTAATATTGTAGAACATACTTTTGTTCTTTCATCAATAGTTTCCGCAGCGCATGCGACGAAAGATGTTTTATGGCATTTTTTTTACACCTTGGATTACGTTACTAAAGTTTTAGTAAGGATCCCTAATATTTTCTAGCAATAAATATAGTCTATGTTACTCAGGGTGAATGTAGCTTTCTAATGGTGAAAGAATTTTTTAAATCGGCACAGTAGTTTTTGAGTTTATTCATTACAAACATACACACACAAAAATACAAATATTTCCTCTTTATAATATTATAGTGTAGATTTAAAACGGTTCAACAAGCATATAACCAAATGGGTAGTAACCGATGAAGCATAAGGAGCGCTTACCATATTCTCACCTGAGAATATGATGAGCGTAATTATGTTCAGTTATTCTATTTCTTATTTTCTTTTCTATCTTTCTAAAATTCTTTTTTTTTAATTTTTTTTACAAGATATAAAACGTACACACATGCATAGTGCATACACATACACACACCCACATACACCCACACACATCTCCCACAAACATACTGCACAGTTATTAAATTATATATTCTTAACCTATCCTAGCACTGACCTTACCAAGTTGGATAGGTTAATTCCAAATCATATTGTAATTTTTGCATTGTGTATAATGAATATTTTGGTGGAATAAATTATTATTAGTGTATTTGCCATATGGCAACATACACTATTGGCGTCGGTCGGATGGCGGGACCTAGGGATCGGACCAAAATTTCTCGACGTTTCATAACTTCCTAAACACTTTGGCACCATTTTTAAAAATGTTTATATATATATATATATCTGTGCGGGCAATAACTTACGAAGGAGTTAATTAATTTTAACGAAATTTGGCATACTTGTTGGAATCCATCACCGCACGAAGCCTATTTAAAATGGGCCCAATCGGGTCATTTTAAGGGCGGTTTTTAGGGGTTGAAAAAAGTTTTTGAGCCCAAAAATACCGAAAAAATTCTCAGAATCGTTTCAAAATTGAAATTTAACCCTTTAGTAGCAATTAAAAAGTGCTCCTAAAATTATAAGCGAATCGGCCCGACAGGACCGGACTTACACATTTTATGCAAACACTAGTTTGCGTATACGAATTTACTTGCTGAAGGTCGTATTTAATTTGGTGCAGATGTTGGATTGATAACAATATTTCAACTAATAAAATTATTATTGTAAGGGGTGTATTAAGGGGTTCAATTTTTTTTTATTTTGTCCAAAAACCAACTTAAGTTCGCATAATAAAGCCACACTGCCTGTATTAGCAAATACACTATATTGTCGGCAGGGTTTTGGCACTGCGACCCGGGTTTTTATTATATTATAGCACCAAACCAGATTTTTTTTTATTTGAATGACAGCGTTCTCCATTAGCTTATATTTGATCGTGTTTTTTACTGTCTTCACTTCAATATTAACAATATTGATCGTTCAATAGTCAAGCAATATTTACATAGTACCTATGTCAATTAAAATAAAATCTAATATTGATGCACCGCAACTCTATTTGTAGTGTAGAAAATGTTTATCAGTTGCATACAATAGAAAGAAAAGAGCTAGTTTGATTTACGAGAGACAAAACTATGAATTTCTTTCAGTCAATTGACGTTGCATTTAAATATTCGAGTATATTCGGTAACAACCTTGTTAATATAAATGACGGTACTGTTATCAGAAAAACTTTGAAACAGAAATGTTGGTCAATTTTTTTAATATTGATAATAATTGTCAGTTATATTTGGTTCATTTACGGTTATAAGCAAGTGATTTTAAAAAACCGCGAATCAAATGTAGTCACAGTTATTAGCGAAGTGATTTTAGTCACTTCGTATTCAGCGCTAACTCTTTTAATTTTGATTACAAGGTTCGGTTATAATTATGAGAAATACGAATTGATTTTGGAAAATTTACGAATCGCTGATAATTTATTAAAAATTGATAAATATGATAACATAAAAAGAATATTATTAAAAGTAGCTTATGTGGGCTGCTACATCATAATATCAATAATTTCAGTGTTTGATTTTAAGACATATGCTACAATGCTATCTCCAAAAGAAACAAAATACTACTTCGGGCGCTATTTTTGCTTTTTTATCATAGTAAGCAGCCAATTACAAAGTATACTGCTTGCAACTAGTGTCGGCTACCGATATCATGTTATAAATACAAAATTGGAACGTTTATTCGAAGATTATAAAAGCACACTTATTCGTCCATCTAAATATAACAGATTTTCAACACTGACGGCAATTATAAGAAATGATGTTTCTTTTGTTAACAAAATAAAAACGTATGCTAAATGTCATCTGATGATGACAGAAAACTGCATCCTGTCCTCTCAGAAGTTTGGTTTGGAAGTCATGCTGATCTTTATTAATTTTGGAGTTATTGGACTCATTGGAGTCTTTTACGCGACACAAATCTACTTGGAACTCTCTTTTTTCATTTACGATTTTTCGGCTCTCATAGTGTGTGCCTTATATGTCGTTGTTGTTTTTGTAAGTTGTTATATCCTTGTTTTCTCGATATATAATTTTTCAAAAAAAAAAAAAAAAAACTAAACTAGCTTAGGCCATTTGCGCGCGCATGCGTATGGTACGGTTTCTTTTTTCATTTTAAAAATGTAGTATGTATCTTGAACGTATTGATATTTATTATGATATAATTCGTAACGTAATATCCTCCATTACGTTCTAGGCACATAAACGACTATTTAATGCCTTTTGTTTTTAGATTGGAGTGTTATTGGCCAGTATTTTTATTCACTTACTTTATTGGGAAGGTCGACAAGCTGTACCGTTGATCGATAAAATATTGAATGAATTGTCGAAATTAATTGATGACGGACAATATAAATCAATACTTTGCAAAACATTAATGGGTCTAGCAATTCAAGTTGAACAAGGGGTATCTAAATTCTCAGCCTACGGTTTCTTCATTGTTGACATCAACACCTTTTTCACGGTCATTACCCTATGGATTACTTATGCGGTCATTTTTATCCAACTGGTAGACGTTAAATTTTCTTAGATCGGTCATTCGCTCACCAAGAAAATTGTTTCAAAATAATAATTACGTTTGCACTGTTAGAAAATGTGTTGTTTTACTACATAAAGGATATCTAGTTCTTTGACAAATTAACATTAAAATTTCTTGTTATATAAGTAATAATATTATTTCGATAATCTTTACGATACACTTATGCTGAGTTGCGCAAAACATTGTCAAAAAATTGGATTTGGCAATGACCTTAGATTGTGATAATATAATTACAGTTTTCATATATACGCAAGAGCAGTCTAACGTCGTATTCAAATCGCCCTGTCATGTCCACCATTAGAATGTATTCACACAAAAACAAATGCTTGATCTACACAGAAAAAGTTCGTTTTTCGAGTAAAATTTTGATTAAAATGCGTAGAAAAAATGTCGTTTCGAAGTAAAAATTATGCAAAAAACTATGTTAAATACACCTATACACAGTTTAGAAAAAATATAATTTCAATCAATCAATTATTTTTCGATCAGAATCGAATTAAAATTCTACAGTGCTTTCCTAATGGAGAAAAATATGTGTTCACAATCTAAGGTCATTGTCAAATCAAATTATTTGACAATCCTTTCAGCAACCCTGCATTAGCCTTTTCTTACTATAAAGTTATAGATAGCACTGCATTCTACATTGGAATAATTATATTATAATGTATTTGTATTGTTTAAAAGTGTGATTAATAAAATAAAAAAAGGAAATTAATTAATGTATAGAAAATGTTATGCCGGCAGTACACTCTCGGCGAGATCTCTTGATGAAGCCGAGAAACCGCGAGTGGATTGTGGAGCCGTGTACACTCTCGGCTTTATTCGTTTTACATCATATAGTTCTGTCTAATTGATTCCCCCATCCCCGGAATTGTTCAAGAATGATCGTTGCATAGGTAATGATCACAATTTCAATCGGGACAATTTTAAATCTCTACATACCTATTTGTAATAAAGGCAAAAAACTTACTTATTAGAAAAAATAAAAATATAACAAATGACGAACTCTAGATTTTAACTTATCACCTTTGTTACAACTAGTTTACAAGTCTATGGTTGACCCAAATATTTCAGATCAACTTTCCGTGTAGGTAGTAGGTGCATTGCAAATATCTAATTATATTCCTGAGGATGGACTTATTGTCTGAAACGATCGTCGAGAAATAATTTAATAATAATTTTTGTAGAATTTTCAAGTGTTTTTATTTATTTGTTATTATTAATCATATTTTAACAACTGCCGAGTGAAAAATCAGTGCAAATTATTTTAGGCACAAGCTGAGCATATTTGTTAAAGTGGCAAAATTAAAACCACAGCTACTCAGACAGAAATGGCGAGCTAGACTTTTTGTGTTTTGAGTTGAATATATTATGAAATAATAATAATAAATAATAATAAACCATTTTTATTTCATGTAGAACACATAAATGTGTATGAAACATGTCAAAAGGTTACATTTAAAATACAATTACTTAAAAAATTACATTAAAAAAAAGCTTGAACATTTAAAAGTCTTTAATAAAATCATTCACTCTATACGGAGCCTTATCAATAAGATTTTTTTTTAATTCTTTTTTAAATTTTGGTGTCGGTAGTTCTCTTATATTTTTTGGTATATTATTATAGATTTTTGTTACCATGCTGTAGATACTTTTATTTATGAAGGTTTTTTTTGAGAATGGTTGCTGAGTATCTCGATATTGTCTTGTATTATAGCTGTGCGTATTTTCAATAAAAATGAATAGTTCTGGATGGGTTTTAACTAGTAAGGCGGATTCCAATATGTAGATAGCGGCTAGCGTTAAGATACCATGACTTCTGAAATATTCTACACACGGGTCTCTTTTTTTTCAAATTAAAGATTGCTCTGATACATGATTTTTGTAGCGTAAATATAATTTGTATGTCTGTTGAGTTTCCCCATAGCACGATTCCATATCTTAGTATAGAATAGACGTAGGCAGAATACGTCACTAAAGCGGTTTTCCTATCTGTATAATATGTTGCCAGTTTACGTAATAAGTAAATATAAGAACAAATTTTTTTGCGAAGATGATCGATATGATTAGTCCATGAGACATCGCTGTCGATATGTACACCTAGTAGTTTCACTGTTTGCGTAATTTGGTAATCATTATTATTAGTGTATTTGCCATATGGCAACATACACTATTGGCGTCGGTCGGATGGCGGGACCTAGGGGTCGGACCAAAATTTCTCGACGTTTCATAACCTCCTAAACACTTTGGCACCATTTTTAAAAATGTTTATATATATATGTATATATATATTTATATATATATATATATATATGCGTATATATATATATATATATATATATATATATGCGTATATATATATATATATATATATATATATGCGTATATATATATATATATATATATATATATATATGTGTGTGTGCGGGCAATAACTTTCGAAAGAGTTAATTGATTTTAACGAAATTTGGCCCACGTGTTGAAATCCATCACTGCAAGAAGCCTATTTAAAATGGGCGTAATCGGGCCATTTTAAGGGTAGTTTTTAGGGGTTGAAAAACGTTTTTGAGCCCCAAAAACCGAAAAAATTCTCAGAATCGTTTCAAAATTCACATTTAACCCTTTAGTAGTAATTAAAAAGTTCCCCTAAAATTTTAATAAAATCGGCCCGACAGGACCGGACTTACAAATTTTATGAAAACACTAGTTTGCAGATAGTGAATTATTTACTGAAGGGTGTATTTAATTCGGTGTAGACGTTAGATTGATAATAATATTACAATTAAGAAAAAAAATGTTATTTTAAGGGGTGTATTAAGGGGTTAAATTTTTTATTTTGCCCAAAAACAAACTTAATTTCACATAATAAAAGTATAAAACCACACGGCCCTATAGAAGCAAATACACTATATTGTCGGCAGGGTTTTGGCACTGCGACCCGGGTTTTTAGTGTATTTGCCATATGGCAACATACACTATTGGCGTCGGTCGGATGGCGGGACCTAGGGGTCGGACCAAAATTTCTCGACGTTTCATAACCTCCTAAACACTTTGGCACCATTTTTAAAAATGTTTATATATATATGTATATATATATATATTTATATATATATATATATATATATATACGTATATATATATACGTGCGGGCAATAACTTTCGAAAGAGTTAATTGATTTTAACGAAATTGGGCCCACGTGTTGAAATCCATCACCGCAAGAAGCCTATTTAAAATGGGCCTAATCGGGCTATTTTAAGGGTAGTTTTTAGGGGTTGAAAAATGTTTTTGGGCCCCAAAATACCGAAAAAATTCTCCGAATCGTTTCAAAATTGAAATTTAACCCACTGGTAGTAATTAAAAAGTGTCCCCAAAATTTTAATAAAATCGGCCCGACAGGACCGGATTTACAAATTTTATGAAAACACTAGTTTGCAGATAGTGACTTATTTATTGAAGGGTGTATTTAATTCGGTGTAGACATTAGATTGATAATAATATTACAATTAAGAAAAAAAATGTTATTTTAAGGGGTGTATTAAAGAGTCAAATTTTCTATTTTGCCCAAAAACCAACTTAAGTTCGCATAATAGAGCCACACTGCTTGTATAAGCAAATACACTATATTGTCGGCAGGGTTTTGGCACTGCGACCCGGGTTTTTTATTTTTACTATTGAGTTGTTTAAGTTTTTACGTTTATTAAATTGTATAAATTGAGTTTTTTTTGAGTTTAGTTTTAATCCATTTTCAGAAAACCAATCATTAATCAAGTCAAAATTTGCTGCTACGTCGTTCCATTTCTTAAAAATGATGCTTATGTCATCAGCATACATTATCATCTTGGCTTGTATTTTTAGAGGTAGATCGTTTGTATATATTAGGAAGAGTAGAGGTGCGAGGACACTTCCTTGTGGCACTCCATTATTTATTTCTTCCCAGATAGGAAAGCACTTAATTGACCTAACGTTCTGATCCTTCCAATAATCAACTGTGGAATTTTTTCACTTTTCATAATTGTACAATATTTTTTCGTTTTGAGGTCCCCTGAATCCAAAAAACATATTTTTGGAAAAAGTTTGTTTATCTGTTTGTTGGTTGGTTTGTCTGTGAACACGATACAGGTCAAACGGATGAGCGGATTGAAGCCAGATTTTTGGAGGACATTTAATATGCAAATATGAAGAACCTTATTATTTTTGAAGAAAATCGACGCATGCGTAAAAGAGATGTATGCTATAATGTTGTTTTTTTGGATAATGATGGTATATTTTTTATAACGGTTTACTATTCTAATCATTTTCCAAGAAAGTTTGCTACAAATTTTTTTTTAAGTTTCATAGTATCGAAATTATTTTAAAATAAAAAAATCAGATGTTTTTTGGTTTGAAGATCTATCAAAAATAAATTATTAATAGGTAGCTGGCAAGCATGCTTTAGTTAATTTTTACATGTAAAATCTAATTATGTAACCTTGAAAATGAATAACAGTTTCATAATATTTATTACTAGTCGTTACCCGCGTCACCGCACGCTTTAACAGAAATGTTATTTTATTTACCTATTATAAAATTTTAAATGTCAATATTTATGAACCGTGATTTTTACTGTTTCCACTTCAATATTGACAATATTGATCGTTCAATAGTCAAGCAATATTTATATAGTACCTATGTCAATTAAAATAAAATCTAATATTGATGCACCACGACTCTATTTGTAGTGTAGAAAATGTTTAAAATGTTTATCAGTTGCATTCAGTAGAAAGAAAAGAGCAAGTCTGATTTACGAGAGGCAAAATAATGAATTTCTTTCAGTCAATTGACGTTGCATTTAAATATTCGAGTATATTCGGTAACAATATTGTTAACATAAATGACGGTACTGTTATCAGAAAAACTTTGAAACAGAAATGTTGGTCAATTTTTTTAATATTGATAATAATTGTCAGTTATATTTGGTTCATTTACGGTTTAACGCAAGTGATTGTTAAAAATCGCGAATTAAATGTGGTAACAGTTATTAACGAAATGATTTTAGTCACTTCGTATTCAGCGCTAGTTCTTTTAATTTTGATTACAAGGTTCGGTTCCAATTATGAAAAATACGAATTGATTTTGGAAAATTTACGAATCGTTGATAACTTATTAAAAATTGATAAATATGATAACATAAAAAGAATAATATTAAAAGTAGCTTATGTGGGCTGCTATATCATAATATCAATAATTTCAGTGTTAGATTTTAAGACATATGCTTCAATGCTATCTCCAAAAGAAACAAAATACTACTTCGGGCGCTATTTTTGCTTTTTTATCATAGTAAGCAGCCAATTACAAAGTGTAAGTACTGCTTGCAACTAGTGTCGGCTACCGATATCATGTTATAAATACTAAATTGGAACATTTATTCGAAGATTATAAAAGTACCCTTATACGTCCATCTAATTGTAACAGAGTTTCAACACTGACGGCAATTATAAGAAAAGATTTTTCATTTGTTAACGAAATAAAAACGTATGCTAAATGTCATCTAATGATGACAGAAAATAGTATCCTGTTGTCTGAGAGTTTTGGTTTGGAAATCATGGTGATCTTTATTAGTTTGGGTGCTATTGGACTCACTGGAGTATTTTACGCAACACAAATCTACTTAGAGCTGTCTTTTTTTGTCTACGATTTATCGGCTATCATAGTGTGTGCCTTATATGTCGTTGTCGCTTTTGTAAGTTTTTATATCCTATAAGCTTTCTTGATGCATAATTTATTTTATAGATTAGTCCATTTATATTTGCTTGTGTATCGTACGGTTTCTTTTTTAGTGTATTTGCCATATGGCAACATACACTATTGGCGTCGGTCGGATGGCGGGACCTAGGGGTCGGACCAAAATTTCTCGACGTTTCATAACCTCCTAAACACATTGGCACCATTTTTAAAAATGTTTATATATATATATATGTATATATATATATATATATATATATATATATATATATATATATATGTGTACGCGCGATAACTTTCGAAAGACCACGTATTGAAACCCATCACCGCAAGAAGCCTATTTTAAGGGTAGTTTTTAGGGGTTGAAAACTGTTTTTGGGCCCCAAAATACCGAAAAAATTCTCCGAATCGTTTCAAACTTGAAATTTAACCCTCTGGTAGTGATTAAAAAGTGTACCCACAATTTTAATAAAATCGGCCCGACAGGACCGGATTTACAAATTTTATGAAAACACTAGTTTGCAGATAGTGACTTATTTATTGAAGGGTGTATTTAATTCGGTGTAGACGTTAGATTGATAATAATATTACAATTAAGAAAAAAATGTTATTTTAAGGGGTGTATTAAGGGGTTAAATTTTTTATTTTGCCCAAAAACAAACTTAATTTCACATAATAAAAGTATAAAACCACACGGCCCTATATACAAGCAAATACACTATATTGTCGGCAGGATTTTGGCACTGCGACCCGGGTTTTTAAGTTTAATATCATAAAGTTCAAGTTTTCTAGTTTTCAAAAAAGGAAAAATTAAACCTTTCTTAGGAACTTTCTTTCTCGAAATGACGCTCTTTCGATTGTTAGAATCCGCACAATTTTCAAGAACAACCAATAGATGTGACGCTCGAACTGGAAAAAAATGTTGAAAACTGAAAATTATGTTAAAGCAAGCTATTTTATAAAAAAATTATCTTGAACGTATTGATGTAGTTTGTAATCCTATCAAAAACATAAATGTGAAATGAGAGCCAAGTTCAATATTATGATATATGCCTTGGTTGTTGACTTCAACGACAAAATAAGTGAGATCTAAATGGGTGCCAAGTTCAATGGTCAGTCCTAAAATTTATTTATAAGAACATAAAATATGTTATAACAACTTAAAATATCATTTCTTCTTATAACTTAGGATAATATATAGAAGCCTAAGGTCTGGCTTGGCTAGTTTTCATATACGAATTATTATTAAGTACCTAAAAGTACAGTTTCTACCAGCCAGCCAAATTTTCGGAAGAATAAAATAAGAACTTACAGCTTTAGAACTTGCGAAGGCTATAATATAATTCGTATATGAAAATTGCCAAGTCAGACCTTAGGTTTCTATATATTATCCTAAATTATAAGAAGAAATGATATTTTAAGTTGTTATAACATATTTTATGTTGTTATAAATAAATTTTAGGACTGACCATTGAACTTGGCACCCATTTAGATCTCACTTCTTTTGTCGTTGAAGTCAACAACCAAGGCATATATCATAATATTGAACTTGGCTCTCATTTCACATTTATGTTTTTGATAGGATATCATTACTTTTTGTACAGAAATTATTAGTAGATTCATAATAAAATTAATACCAAATGGGTTTTGTTAATCTACTGTATTTTCCTACGTTTACGGGGTATAATTAAGGGTGGTATTCCACTCGTTATATATTCACCTGAAGACCTTAAATCCACAGAAAGACCGGCTGTCATCAATTTTGAGTGCTGATTCTTACATTACGGGCACTATAAGTAAGTGTTCCTAATAGAATCAATTAATTGAAAAACTATAATAAAATGATAAAAATTTAGTAGTTTCGGATTTATTCCTTTGTATTCACCCAACTACCTATCTGGATGCCAAATTTGAACTTTCTAGGTCATCTGGAAGTGGATTAGAGTTTTGATTTATAGGTTAGTGATAAAAATGACGATTTTTGGACGTTAATATCTAAATAACCGTTTGAAGTGTGTATATGAAATTTGAAGCACATATGTATCTCGCAAGTCTCAATATATGAACCAAATTTGACATGTTTATGTGAAATAATTTTTGAGTTATGTGGGGGTCAAAAGTAGCTCCAAATGGTTCGTGTAATATTACACACGGCGCTGCTCGCCAGTTCTGTTAGCTTGATGAACTTGGCTTGACACGCTACCGCGTGTCTAGATATAACAGCTCTTCCATTACGTTCTAGGCATAATAATAATAATAATACCTCCTTTATTCAAATAATGTCACAATGATAATGATTGCGTCATTTCAAATTGTACATAGTATAACAAATAAAATTTAAAACACAGGTAGTCAATTAAAAATTAATCACTAATACAGTACGGGCACATTTCAGTTAGATACGTGGTGATTTAAAAAAAAATAATTTATAAGTTTTGATGCCAGTGATTTCGGCTGGTAAACTTAACATTGCTATTTAATGTATTTTGTTTTTAGATTGGTTTGTTATTGTGCAGTATTTTTCTTCACTTACTTCATTGGGAATGTCGACAAGCTGTACCGCTGATCTATAAAATATTGGATGAATTGTCGGAATTAATTGATGACGGACAATATAAATCAATAGTTTGCAAAACATTAATGAGTCTAGCAATTCAGGTAGAAGAAGAGACACCTAAATTCTCAGCCTACGGTTTCTTCATTATTGACATCAACACCTTCTTCGCAGTCATTAAGTTATGGATTACCTATTCAGTCATTTTTATCCAATTTGTAGATGTTAAATTTTCTTAGATCGATTATTCGCTCACCAAGAAAATTGTTTCAAAATCATAATCACGTTTGTTTTGCTGCATTAAAAAAATGGTGTGTGTGTACTTATGTATGCGTAGCAGAAGTTATACTTCTTTGGCGTGATCGCGATAATTGATATTCACATTTTCGTTAAAGATGTACATTGATAAAATAAAAAATAGGATGTTTAGGGAGATGACAAATATAGTTAAAATGTGTCATCTATGAATACAAAATAAAACTGTACTGCATTATTTTATAACACAGTCAATTTAAGAATATAATTTCGAGTAGTACTTATTTACTTTATATAATAGGTGGACATTGTAGCAGAGAAATGAGGCGTGTCTTCTATGATTACAAAGTAAAACTATACTGCATCGAAGAATCAGCTTTATTGACGATTTCAACCTTGCAGATACACGTAGTACATTCATATTAAATTAACAACTAACTTCATGGTGTCTCATTTTCGTTGCATGCTGCGTGCGCAATTTCCGTAACAGAGAAAATTCTACTCTCAATGCGCCAAAAGAAGTATATCTTCAAAAATTTAGTTCTTTGATAAATTAACATTAAACTGTCTTGTTATAAGTAAGTAATAATATATTTCGATACTTCTTACGATACACCAAGCTTTTCATTAATATAAAATTATAGATAGCACATTTAAAAATGAAAAAAATATATTATAATGTATTTGTGTCGTTTAAAAGTGTGATTTATTAAATAAAAAAAGAAAATTATTTCATGTATGGAAAATTTTATATAGTACTCTCTCAGCAAAACCTCTCGACGAAAGTCACGGCGAGACATTCGTAAGGCAAGGAGCTACACTCTCGACTTTATACATCATCAGTTATCGTTCAATCTAATTGGTTTTCCCCGTAAATGTGCTCCAAATGTAGCCATGAGGGAATCTCTCTTCTTTTTCAGTTCTGGAATCGGTCACTGTAGTTAGGGATTGTAATGCTGGATCCAGCAGGATTCAGCACATTTTTGGCCTTGCTGGATCCAGCGGTGCGGATCCGCAATTAGCTAAAACAAGTAATTAACTGGGTCTGAGAATAATTATGTTAAGATATTGAAGAAAGAAATGGCACTTTATGAAAGTGAGGGAGTCAGAGGTGAAAACCTAACTTTAATCTATGATTATTTGATGACTCTCAAACTAATCAGCGTAGAAGTAGAAAGAGCCCTTGGTGCATTCAGGTATATTTACAGTTCTTTAAGAAGTAGGCTGAGAGATAACACCATCGATAACATTTCTTTTTTGAGATCTTACTTTAATAAAAGTAAAAAAACTGCTACCTACATAATTGATTGGCTTTATTCTTTAAAATGCAAGTCAGGTTTTAAATTATATAATATAATTTATAATAGAAAACAGTATCACGGGTTTTCTATTATAACATATATCTGGAATTGAACTTTAAAGATGAATGTAATTTATATTAAAGTTTTGTTTCTTATAAGAGTTAACTAAACATTTTCTAAGCGGGAAACACAATTTCATTTATAAAATTACTAGTGGGTTAAGCCTGTCTCCGTCAGGCGCAATTGAAGTTCAAATATTCAAAATGGCATTTTTCTTTTACATATATTTTATATATATTTTAGAAGATCCCCTTAAGTTATCTCCCGTTGATCTAGGAAGTCTAAATGTACACTCAACCAAAAAGTAGCGTAAATATAATAAAAAAAGGAATTGAGACAATGAAAATATTCGTTAAAATACGTCCGATGAACAAGTTAATTGTCTCAATAAATATGTTTCATTTGTTAATAAACGTGTTCATTGCTCAATGTAAGGTACATTGTATGTATGTATGTTGTTCACTGATTTTTATGCCCTGCAATTCATTGAGTCAATGATGATATACATTGAAATTATGTAGAATATTGATTAAGCCAATGTATCACATACATTGAAACAATTAACTTTATTTACTGATTTCATGAATGTCTTACATTGCCCCAATGTTCATGATACAGTGATCCAATGTACACTGTACATCGAATCAATATATACTATACATTTATTTATTTTTTATTTTTTTTATTCATTTGAGATACTCAACAGGACTAAGTCCCAATTACAGAGTATACAAATAAAAATTGTACACACAAAAAATACAAAATTATAATTAATTAATTTAACAATGTATAAAGTTTATTGGCTCAATGTTTTCTTTAGATTGAATCTATGTACTGTAGTCTTCTAATTCCTGTGCACATTTTCCTACATATAGGAAGGAATCTTGCGAATCTTTTATGGTGAATTTTGTTGTGACTTTCTTGCCCAGGGTGTCATCTTTCTTGACAATTTTATTTGTTGGCATAAAATAGCCATGGAGGGCCCATATTATTGCCGCATCATAACCACCTAAAATGTTTTTAAAAATGTTATAAAATGTGGAGTAGGAGCAAAATTAATTAATAAAATTTTTCAAACAGTGACTAAGACTTACTTTCACTAAGGTCCTCATTTCTGATCTTTGCTAAAATACTTCGTATCCCCTTTTCTTTAACATGGTTTTCATCGTTAAGAAATTAAACAATTGTGTTACAATATGTTGGCCAATTCTTTAATAAACCATCAGCATTTTCGAAATCTGCTGTAAAGTCCATGTCGACCTACAAAATAAAATGTCAATTAGATATGATATAAATTTGCACTTGTGATGAGCATTAGGGTCATACCTATCGAAAAACTGATGAGCACTTATAAAACGGCCATTTTTCCAAAATATCGGTCGTAGACTTTAGCATTTTAAAGTCATTAAAACGGTACTGCTTGCACGCTTTCCATGTGCTGTCAAAAGCTTCTGAAGAAAGATTGTCAAATTTTAAAGATCTATAAATATTTTCTGCGTCTCCTGGCACTAAAAGTATAAAGCGATAATATATAAATTAGTGATACCCTATTCAGTAGATCACCTACAACTTTGTTGACTATAGATATACTTGTATAACGGTTTTTATCAAATATATAATACAATTTTACCTGGATATTTGTTCTGCCAAGATTTTCCTTTTTGATTTGTAGTTTGATCACCATCATCAGTTTTTGACAGCAAATGTTGTGCCACTGCAGTTTTAAAAGAAGATTTACGATTACAGCATTTGTTGTATAATTTCCCTCTTTTGCTCGTTCTATAAAATTCCTGTAAACTAAATTATGGCGGTAAAAAAATAGCCTCGAAAATTATTACCACTCAAACGTTTTAAATATTTTTTTTTAGAAATTCTATCTACAAACAAATCATTATCTGATTAGCATGATAAGGTATTGAGTATATTTGGTATAATAGTAGGTATACTTACCGAATCGCAAATTAAAAACACCCCGTCGATGCACTTTATATTAAAGAAATACGACACCAAATCTAGAATATTTAATTTTATTATAATAACGAACAATAATTTCAGCTTTTGCAATGAGAAAGAACACCCCGAAGTAAGATAAAGTGTCAATCGGGATGTATCGATGAAATTCGGTTATAAATCGTTCATTGCGACAATGTATTTATTTATTGGTCCGTAAAACGCTGGCATTAGAATAATATTTGGTACTATTCAGGCAATGTACCTGTTTATTGACTAATGAACTTGTACATCAATGTTACGAATTTTCGTTGTTAATTCTATTCATTTGCCTAATGAATAAATTCATCAATACCATGAATTTTCAATAAAACATTTTATTGTAACAGTGAATTACTACATTATTTTTTAATAAACGGGATTCATAATATTAATAACTCTAGTTATAAACTGATTCAAAAAGCATGTAACAGTTTTCATAATAATAATGAAATATTAATTGAGCCAATGAACTTTATGCCAATAAATGAAGTTTATTAATATTATGAACAGATTTTTTTTCAGTGTATGGGTCAAATTCAAATCTGCAGCGCCCTGAATTGAAGTCCCACGCTGGGCGAAAAATTGTTTTTTTTAATGGTTTTATAATTGCCTATACATGTCAAAAAACTTACATGAATTAATTAATTAGTACCTGAGAGACCGAGCTTTGCTCGGAGAGCTCAATAAACATGGTATTAATTTGCCGTGATTTTAAAAATAGTATACACAAATCTATACATTTTTTAATTAATTTTTTTCTCATTTAAAATAACAATTGAAAAAATTGGTAACAAAGAACCAACAAATAAAAATGTTTAAACAATGAAAAAATACCGTTAAAATATTTCAGATACATTTTAATGATATTAGAGTTTCTCGATCGATAACAATAACTCGCATACAGGTCGCAAAACTGTGGCATATGAGGGCTGTGATTTAACTGTGCGTGATTATTTACGAAGATTTGACAGTAATAAAGAGTCAAGTTTAAATTCAAATCGTCAATAAAAATATAAACCCGATTTTCATACTTAGAAACCGCGGTGAATTTATTATAAAAATATCGCGCCTTAAAATTCTTATATTACTTATATAACAATAGGTTTAGGCAGTCAGTGCGTTTAAAAGTTCAACAAAAATCGCAAGTATTTATTCAGTGAAACTAAATATGTTACTGACATTACTGTGTTTATAAAATTAATAACTGTTCTATAGCAATGCACTGTCAATGCCTCTAAAAATACACTAAAAATCGTATGCTCCCACTCAGTGAAATTTTACCATACAAAAGTGCTATTTTGTCATTATTTATGTGCAAGGGTCGTTTTGCATTAATTTTCACGTACCGTTTTTCTCTTTTGATATGTTCCGTAAAATCGAGTTTATACATTTTTAATGCTTCTAAATCTTTATAAAGAACTATTTAAACTCACTCTAATATATAAAATGTATGTAGACATTTCTTCCTTTTCGTTTAAAAAATGCTTGAATCGATCTGAAATTAATTGAGTGAGTTCTAAGCAAAACACATCTTTATTTTCACTTCTCCGGAGCCGAAATTCTAGGTTAGGATAATGTTTAATACGCCATGATATAAAAATAACATACCTTATGCCAATTATTGAAAAATTAGTTAACACTATATTTACCTACTTAATATTTCTTCTGTTTTATTAAAATAATTTACGTTTCATTTAGTATAATTTATTAAAAGGATTCACTTTCAGTATTTTGATACAATTGCTCATTTCTAATTCCTTAAATGATTAAATTTGTAAGAAAACGGGGGCTTCCAAGAATAAAACTTATCTTGATCGATTTTTCGTCCCCCAAAACCCTTTTTCAGTGAATTTCACCTAAATCGTTAGTTATAAAAATAATAAAAAACTTAAATTATTTGACTAAAAAAATAATTTTAAAAACAATGGTTTTCTTTTGCACTAAAAAGTAGAAAATAATTTTGATCAGAATAATTTTAAATATTAATTGTAAAGTAAAATATTGCTGTTTTTATGACCGCCCAATCTGTAAAAACAAATTTTGAATATCCGTTTGTTACGTTATAGAAGAAATATATGTAGATTCCAAATTTCATGTTTCATAGTTTCAGCAACAGCAACTTTCTCAAACCTAAGCTGTAAACTTTGAATATGTTAAAAACATATTGGACCATAATTATATCTGACAACACTGTGACTCCTGAACATATTTTAGACGGCAAAAAGCAGTTTTCATATTTTGCATACAGAAGTATGACGCTTGCACTAAATTGTAATATTCACATTTTCAATGTTTCCTTTAATTCACATTTTTTACTGCTATAAGACGAAAAATAATCTGTAAACTAATAACTCACTGCGCACACAATTATTCTACACTTTTTTCAACTGATTATTAGCTTAATTAAAAAATTTGTAATTATTTGCAAACTTATTTGACATTTGATATCAGAATGATTCTGAGTTTGTTATTGGTAACCAAGGCAACCAAACACCTATTCATGGCCTATTATCTTCTATGAAGTTTTTTCTAAAAACCCCCCTATTTTGACCCCCGGGGAAAAATCGAAAATCCGGCTACGTAAGGATCTGTCTCGTGTTTCGTACTATAAGTGTGCCAAATTTCAACTTCCTAAGTCTGCTGGGGCCCTCTGGAGGGTCTGGAAAGACAGACGGACATCTGGACATCCGGACACACAATTGGAAATTATATATGTAGATTGAGACTGAGAAACTGAGACTACATAGTTTGTAAAATAGGTAAACGAATAACTATTTCAGATATCTAGAATATCAATTTAGGTGATTTAAGACTGTATTGTGATAATTAATAATTATACTCCGGATACTCGTAACTATTATTTACTATTAGAGTTAAATAGTTATTATAGTTTCTAGAGTCAAAAAAGTGTTGCATTTATTTAAAAAATCGATTAATGCTGAATCCGCGCTGGATCCAGCTGGATTTGTTTCAATCCAGCATAAATCCAGCTGGATTGAAAATGCTGCTGGATTGCAATCCCTTGCTGTAGTCCACTTAAAAGAACCCATGCATCTTTTACTTTTTTCTTGTCCTTATGCTGACAATGCATGGGGTCTCAAAATATGGGATCGTTTTGGTAATGTTCCAAAAAAAGTAAAGCAAATTCATTAGATAAATCAGCCATTGTCGAGAATATTTAAACATTACTTAAATGGCAGTTAAAACCCAGTTCCGGAGGTACGATTTTTTCGAACCGGAGCAGAAACTTGATGGTGACGCTCTCTCTCTCCAGCGTTGGAGATAAATTGTTTAAAAAAACTCAAAAATGGTTGCCATTTTTTGTGACCGGGAGGGGAGAATAAGAATTCTTTAATAAATTTATTATATTATGATTTTGACGCCTCCTGAAAGTGTCGCCTGGGGCAGATATCCCGGTTTGGCCCCTTAGATCCGGAGATGTTAAGTCGCGAGCGTAGGCGAGAGTGTAGGTACTCAGAGCGTTCGCACTCACCTCTCGTTTCGTTTAACTCATGACAAAAAAAAACGGACTCGAAACGAGGCGAGTTGACACGAGCGAGACCATGCACTCGTTATGTTTCTCGCCAAGAGTACTGTCGGTATTTATACCTTAACGATTCAGCATTACTACGAACACATCGTTGAAACTGAATCGGCCTTGGATACTGACGCATGTAGGCAGTTTAATATCAATTTCGCAAGTTCGTATCCCCTGGGAGGAAGTAGCAATGGAGATTGTAGTGCATGCACTTCTAAGGGAACAAAATGTAGATCAGGACTGGGGAAGGGGGAATGAATCCGAGTAGGGATAGGAAAGTCGACTCTGACGTTAGTCAAGAATCGATCTTGTGATAAAAATAATCGACTTTTTAGCGTCGAGTCGAGCCTGTCTCGAATCGATTAGAATCGATTCTCACTCAATGACTTTTCGACTTTTTTATACATAGTATAATACTCGCCGCGGTTCTAAAAGGTTCTGAAGTTAGTCACAAACAGCGTCGCAAATGCATATTTTGGTAGTTTTATGGGAAAGGAAGATTCCTACTACCTCCCAGTTACCGGCACAGTATGTGTACTCGTCTGCGATTGGTTAACGTTCGTTGTCTTGTTAATTGTCGCTTTCCCGCTATAAAGTACAGTCCAGTCCGCCATTATTGTTTCTTTGATTGTTCAAGATGCCCAATACGGTGATTCAGATGATAATTTGTCTGCTGAGAACCCCCAAAGTCCCACACTCAAGTACGACCAGGATGGATGACTTTAGTGCAAGGAATTAGACCTTTAGATTAAAGAAAAATTAAAAGTTCGTAGTTTTTCAACCGACTATACCTGCGCAAGCCTCCATTTGCATCTAACGTTTGTACGTTCATCATTTAATAAAATATTAAAATATCTAAGTTTGTATACACGAATTACTAAATTTCTAAAAAGTCGACTTGAAGTCACAAAGGTCGACTATCAAAGATGATTAATCGACTTCAAGAGTCAAAGAATTTGAAGTCGATTCCAAAGTCAAAAATCGATTTAGCGCGCGCTTTTTCCATCCCTAAATCCAAGGAGCGGAGTGTGGCCACTTGAGAATCCGAGACGACGCACTGTGTTAGATTTTGCGACTACAGCTGGGAAATCTATATCTTTGAGTACACATAGATAGTATAAAACTAGATGTTTGTATGTATGTATCGGCTAATCTTGAGAAATATTGAACGAATTAGAATGCATGTTTTTTTCGATAGCTTATTTCTTGAGGGTGGGTTAGATCTATGAGTATGCGCGCTCTTCTAAATGTTCATGTAGCGCCTTAAATAACACACACGGAAGTGTACTATGTGGCTACTAAAATTTCGAATTTTCAGAATACAAATTTTAAACAATAATATTTAGATATACCTACATGAATTAAAATGTTATTTATTGATGTACATATTTTGAAACAGCTATTAAAATATTAAGGTCTACTTTTTATGTCAGATTGTGTAACTGCTTTAAATAACAGGCCAAGTTTATTTTTAATTAAAACTTTTTTATTAAAATATTTCCATTAATATTTAACAGGGTTTAATTTTTGATCGTATAAAAGTTTGTTTAATTATCATCAGACAGAATAAAGAATGTAGCGTTCTTTTTATGATTTCATAAAAAGTTTTTAAACTGACGATTAATATTTTAATAATTAAAAAGTCTTGAAGACCTTCTCTTGTTTTTTCCGCGGTGTATTGCAACTTTGTCTCTATATTACGAAACAATATTATAATGGAACTATAAATGGAAATAAATAGTGCAATGTAGGCTATTGGGGATGTTACATATGTAGGTTTTACGCAAGATTATTAGAATACTAGAAGGTTGGGTGTGAGAGGCTATAGATAGATAGATAGATAGAAACTTTATTGTGTTTATACTGTATAAAACAGTGTAGAATGCGTCAATTATAAAAGAATACAATTAAAACTTATGATTAAAATATTCCTCGACCGAGTAAAAATTTTTCTGAATCAGCATTGCTTTTAAATGTTGTTTAAATTTTATGTCTGGAAGGATTTTCATCTCTTCGGGCAACTTGTTAAACACTTTCAGCATTGAATTAACAGGACCTTTGTTGACAGTGGTCAAAGATGTGTAATCTAGTGTGTACTTTGTATTTGTTCTAGTGCTGTATGAATGGTTTGGAATATTTCCTGCGAAAAAATTAAAGTTATATTTAACAAAGCTTGCAGTTTTTTCTAATGTCTTAACTGTAATTAGTGGGTTGATTCTCATCCATGTTTATTTATATTTCTTGTAGCTTGCCTGAAGAAGTTGAAAATAAACCAACGAAACGTTGCAAATTTTGAAAATTTAGCATCAATTTATTAATATCCAAGTTCCCAATTAACTTATTAATATTTAACTATAATGACTTTATTTCTTTTTTGTCCTTGGTAATTAATATAAAAATGATTTTTCGGGAAAAAGGACTTTATTTATAAGTAAAACACTTAATATTTTATTTTCAGCGACGTTTCGTTCCTTGTTTGGAACTTTATCAAGCTTTAATAACTGTAAATAAATTTTGTTTAAAAATACAATTTATAAAATTTACAATTGAAATAACAAATAATAATAATACATACCTATTAAATGTTGTGATTAAATAGATATAAAAGATAATATATACATGTGAATATAAATTTGAGTTTAACAATATTAATACAAAGTTTATAATAATTTCGTTTTTTTGAAAAATGTTTTTTGACTATAAATAAAGTCATGTGACTTAATTTGTGTGGTTGCTCCTCATTTGAACCATTGTTTTTTGTTTTAAACTCTTTTTATATTTTTCTAGCATATTGTTATACGCCAAGCTTAAATTTTGTGTATCAGATCTTAGATTTACTGTATTATTTAACTTGATGAAAACCATTTCACTAATGTTTCTTTTTAGATAATTATGTTCATAATCCAAAATTTCTGTCTTATCAAAGGCGAATTTATGACCAGTATCAAAATGATGGTTAGCTAATGCTGTTTTGTTAGCTTTTAGCATGTTGTGATTCTTGCAGTCATTGTTATGTTGATTTATTCTCATGTTGAGTTTCTGCTTTGTTTGTCCTATATAGTATTTGTCACATTCGCAAGGTATTCTGTAAATCAAACTTGACCTTTCTTTCATATCTATTTTATCCTTTAATTTTGTGTAATAATTTTGAATTGTATGAGTATTATACAGTGCTAATTTACAATTAAAAGGTTTAAATATTTCTCCTATTTTTTTGGATAATCCCTTTATAAATGGAAACTTCATGTAATTAACAGATTGTTCGCTTTTTTCTGTATTTTCCAATATTCTAAAATCTCTCATACATTTATTAATAATCATTTTCGGATAATTGTTATTTCTTAATAAGTTATTAATTCTTTTTTTATTGATCTCATGAAATTTTGTGTCACTTAAACTCATAACTCTATGTATGAGGCCTTTAACCATACCTATTTTTTGTGTCATTGGATGATTTGAATAATAGTTCAATAAACGTCCTGAATTTGTTGGTTTACTGTACCAGTTCACAAAATTTCATGAGATCAATAAAAAAAGAATTAATAACTTATTAAGAAATAACAATTATCCGAAAATGATTATTAATAAATGTATGTTAATTACATGAAGTTTCCATTTATAAAGGGATTATCCAAAAAAATAGGAGAAATATTTAAACCTTTTAATTGTAAATTAGCACTGTATAATACTCATACAATTCAAAATTATTACACAAAATTAAAGGATAAAATAGATATGAAAGAAAGGTCAAGTTTGATTTACAGAATACCTTGCGAATGTGACAAATACTATATAGGACAAACAAAGCAGAAACTCAACATGAGAATAAATCAACATAACAATGACTGCAAGAATCACAATATGCTAAAAGCTAACAAAACAGCATTAGCTAACCATCATTTTGATACTGGTCATAAATTCGCCTTTGATAAGACAGAAATTTTGGATTATGAACATAATTATCTAAAAAGAAACATTAGTGAAATGGTTTTCATCCAGTTAAATAATACAGTAAATCTAAGATCTGATACACAAAATTTAAGGTTGGCGTATGACGTTTCTCTGCGTCGATGCTTTTTGAAATAGTATTAAAAAATGTTTGATTCGTCTTAAGGCTGTCGGAACGCTCTGAATTTAAGCCATACTACGAGGCTAAAAAATGCTGCTGCAAGGGTACTGCTGTCAATTGATTACTCTAAATTTTGAAAATATATTTAAGGTTTAAAAAACTTTTCCAAAAAAGAAAGAGTCATTTTAGAATTGTGATGGAACAATTTTGTGAAATATGTACGAATAAGGTCGTATAGTGTGACATTGAAAGCATATGTGTTTTTTGGCACAATTAATGCCAACTTTTTTCTAGTAAATCGTACATAAATTACAAAAGTAGTCTATTAGAGACCTACATATGTCCTTTATCTTCCTTACAGTGAAAGAATTTTTGCAAAATGTTGACGAATAAGTCTACAATCAGCCGAAATCCTATTTTTGGCTTAAATTCTAAGCGTTCCGACAACCTTAAAGCTCCAATTACAAATTTTAAAAATGTTAAAAACATTTCTAAAATTGGCTTTCATCTTAATAAAATGTACTTGGATATTGGAATGTCACATTTTTTATTAAAAAATATTTCTTACGTTGCATAACTATCCCGAGGGAATTGTAATCAGAGACTGAGATTCCTAAGTAGGCAAAAAATCGTTATATCAAACATGTTTTTTTAAAACTATTCACGTGGGTATGCAATATGTATATACAGTAATACCCCGGACTTACGCGATAGGTGGGACCAAGAGATAGCCGTGTAAGTCGAATTCGCGTAAGTCGGGGTTCAACCTTGTATATAAATACGTATAAAGTTTGTGTAATCGGGACCGGAGTCTAAAGAAAACAATAATTTAGAAGAAGCATGTTTAATAAAATGTTATATTATTAAAACAATTTACATTAGTATAGGAATAAAACAACGTAAATCAAAGTTATTTTGATGTCGAAGGCTTCATATACTCGTATACTAACAATGTCGCCTGACGAGTTAAGATTTTCTTCTTCTCACGTAAAATTTCCTCGTAGCATGCCAGTAACTTTTTTATTTCCCGTTTTGTAGTACACACGCGCTCTTCATTGGAATCTATTTTTTCTAAAATTTGTAACCCCTTTTCAATTGTACTGAGGGCCTTCTGTTAAGTTTGAAATCGTCATTTGATTTTCCGATTCAACTGGGTCTAACGAATCAGTTTGTTTAATGTCTTGATCAAGAAAAACCGCGTATCTCCGAATTCGCGTAAACCGGGGTAGCGTAAGTCGGGGTATTACTGTATAGTAATAAAAGGATCGACCATGTGTCACCTACATAATGCAAATGCTAGGTTACTAGAAACTAAGGTCGGGTGTTAGCATTGTTGAAGGTGTGACTAGGCGAGAAGCGAGAGAGGGCGGAGGAAGTAGGCTTGTGACATTACATGGAGTCTTTTTCCAAACAGCTGGGACAACAATAATTGAAAAACCAAGCCACGGGCATCGGTGACGTAAGCAATCGACTCAACCAATCACAGACGTGACCATGTTTATAGCCTCTTATGCCCACAACCATCTACTTATTCTACTAACCTTGCACGCATTAGCATACAGTGTGTTCACTGATTCATGTACATACTTATAGAAAAATAGAACGTTAACATATTATAATATATTGACTTTTTGCTTTTTTGTCCTTGGTAATTAATATAAAATTCATTTGTTGGGAAAAAATAAAGGGACGAAACGTCGCAAATTAACAAATAAGTGTTTACTTAAAGTGTCCTTTTTTCCCAACAAATAAATTTTATGTTAACATATAATTTTCTTTCAAACATGATTGTACATTGTTGTTAAGTTTACGGTGCGTCCTAGGATTGCGTATGAACATGAAATATTTTCTTTATAGCCCAAACGTTATTAAGCATTCTGGGTAGGTATTTGAGGTACTATGAAAATTTGTAAAATAACTCTTTAGTAATATCCGAATACAAAAACACAGACCTGGCTGAAGGGTAGCGAGGATTAACCGACTTAACCGATTTATCAAACATATTGATCGCCTGGCAGGTAAAATGTCCCACCGAAACGACATGTCTTTTTGAATATATATCTATTTTTAGTTACCAATATTATTCTGTTTAAATTTCAACGTGCCTCAAATATATTTTTAAGTCTTAAAAAATTTAATTTGGCAAACACCTGGCGAAGTTTTACCCGATTAAAAAATCTGGCGTTTTTATTTTTCAACTCCTTAAATACTAAATTTCATGGTAGGTATTAAAATTTCAAAATGCCTCAAGGTTTTTTATTGCTCAAAATTTAAAAATCGTTTAAGTCGATTAAACCTCGCTACCCTTCAGTCAGGTCTGTGTTTTTATATTCGGATATTACTAAAGAGTTATTGTACAATTTTTCACAGTGCCTCAAATATCTACTCAAAAATGCTTAATAGCTCTTCTGCTATCACGGAAACATGTCCGCAAAACTATGCAGTTACAGTTGTCTTGGCATTGAAGGAAAGAAAGGATTGAAATCGTTCCTATTATTCCTTTAGTTCTTTATGTGACAACAAATATTTCAATCTTTCTTTTCCGGGTTATTACCCGATTGCTCCAGAAGGAGGGTAATATTTTTCGAGTTTATGATGTGTATTCTTTCTTTGGCACGCTCTGTAGCCTAAACTGCTCGATGGATGTTAACATATGAAGTGTTGTTAGATTCGTGTTAATTGTAGGAGTGAAATAGATAGATTCAAAAAAGAGAGGGATAAGTAAAAAAAGATTTTTGTTATTATACAAATATGGCTATTAAAAGATATACCTATATTTTTACCAAAATAAAGGTCACGTAAAGAGGATTTCAAATATGTTCATATATTTATGTACCTACATAATACGAAAAATAGTGAGGCTAAAATCCATCAGCGCTCCCTACCGACCTGCAACCAACATACCATGCACATCAGCGTGTAGAAAAATCCAGCAAGCGAACTAACACGAAAACTAGCATCGTGTGTGCCATACTTTAGATAAAACGTTAATCGTTGGCCATACTCCGTTGATTAAGTGCTTGGAAGAAAAGCTTTTGGGAATCAATGTTAACATGCATTTTTCATTATTTTGCCTTTGAATTTTTGCAATGAATTTCCGCTGCATACCGTATATGGATCTGCCTCGAACCATCCCCAGCTGAACTGTATTATATAACGTGAAGGTAAT
Source organism: Venustoraphidia nigricollis (assembly GCA_034508555.1). NCBI lineage: Eukaryota > Metazoa > Arthropoda > Insecta > Raphidioptera > Raphidiidae > Venustoraphidia > Venustoraphidia nigricollis. Next base: position 126,630 of record JAVRKA010000125.1, on the reverse strand, counting down.
CCATTTCACATTTGAGTGGTCCCTCTCTCCCCCAACGCACACACAAGGAGTATCTCCACGGGTACGAGGGCACGTCTCGTATGCATTAAGGTAGTTGTCGTGTTTAAGGCACACCGTCAGAAAATTCTTAATTTTTGTATACTTATTAAGGACATGATAATACAATTACTCTGAAAATTTGAAGTCGATCGACCGTATATAATCCGAGATAAATTCAATTAAAAATTGTATAATTAACATTGATTGTATACGATCTCTGTAGTTCTGAACCAGTTTCTTATTTATAAAAAAATAACTAACTGTCAGAAACTTTCCAAAAACTGACAGTCTTTCAATGCATTTGTTATGAGTTAAAAAAAATAAGACATTTTTTTTGACCGTCTAATTATTTATAAATAACGATTTAAAGTTCAACAATTTATAGAAAAGTATACATGCATATGAATACTGTATGGGCTACGTTTTCACGGGTACAGTCTTGCGTACAAATTATGGATCACTTAGCTACAAGCTAGTACACTTTTGTGGCGCGTATAATCTATAACTTTTTGACAATATTGTACCACGACAACTACCTTAAATGAAAATGCCATACCCATATGTGCGTGTAGGGTATAGAGCAGGGGTGGGCAAATATTTTGATAGTCGGGCCACATTGCAGATGAAAATTTGACCTCGGGCCAAACAGTTTTTTTTTCTAATTTTAAGTATAGTTTTTGCTAAGGATGTCAATTAATGAATTTTAAAACCAGCATTTTTGAATCAAAATATTTATTTATCAAGTCATTTGAATAAAAAAATTTAAAAGAAAATTTTTAAACATTAATATCAGATAATTATCAAACTGTACAATTATCATACAAAGGTGTTATTAAAAGTGTTACCACTATCATCTATGCTTAATAGATTGAGTATAGTATACTGTAATTGTTTAATTATCATAATTATATTTTCGAATAGGAGGCGCTGAAAAGAGCGGGTGTCCGGGAGAAAATTTTGGCTCCCACCGGCCCTGATAATGTGTATAAGTATTGCTTAATATTTTATCTAAAATTTTTTATGCACCAATTTATGGTTGACAAAAACTAATATTTGTGTTTTTAATAATAATATATACAATGCTTCACGGGCCAGACAAAATTCTACCGCGGGCCGGATTCGGCCCGCGGGCCGCCATTTGCCCAGGCCTGGTATAGAGGCATATGCTGTATGGGAAATTACCTTTGTGTGTACTTAGACGAAACGATATTTACATAGGAGGATGGACTTTTTTTTTTTTTTGTTACAAGCTACCTTCCTCTACGCTATTCATATTTCAATATTGGATTATATCGTAACTATAATATTTTATGCCATAATTGAATATTGACATGCTATAAAACCGTTGAATTACAAATTAAAGGTTGTGTGTTTTTAAACAAGTAAATAAAATTAAAATATTATTTGTTTGTATTGTTTTATTGATATTTCATTCAAAGCTCGTGAACAAACTCTCGTGACATTTTATTTTAATTTCGTTTTGTTATAAGGCGTTTTCTTTGGCGCAAATTCGGTCATGTTCCCTTTGAAATGTTTATTTAAATTATTAATAAAAATTAATTAACAAATACGGCGAGATTGACTCATTCGTCAGTATAATATAATAAATAATCTAATATTTCATAAATAATAATAAATTCAGTTTATCTATCTATTTCTCTGAGAAGTTTGAAACTCTGTTGCTCAAAAATTGAGAACCACTGAACCGATTAGAAAAAAATCTCACTCTGTAAGGAGGTATCAGTAGTGAGTGAAAATATTGATTTACATCCGGACGAAGCCGGATGGGTTACCATGAAAAGTCTTCACAGAATAATTTAATATTTTGTTTGTAATATTTTCTGTATTTTATCCTCCTTGTTGGTGCTCACATACATATATGTATTATCTACTCATGTAGGTGTTAATTCAAATAGTTCTTGACGTCAATATGGCTCAATTCTAGTAGATCAGTTTTCGTTACCCTAAGGTCCCCTGTCACTAAAATCTATTTTGAACATATTGAATAATATGAGCTCCGATGCCACTGTGGATTAAGTTTAATTTGTTATATAGTCACTTTTTCACATCAAAATTTCCATACCTAGTTTTGAATTTTGTTTGGAATACAATAAATAAGATCTTTATAAATACATTATAGTTATTGTAATTTTGTAGGAATGATGGTATTATCGTCGTGAGAACATATTAGTGTATTTTGTGAAGTGAAGGTTTAATTAAAAAGAAACTGAAGAAAATATGCGTCATTTGAAAAACAAATTTTCTTTATAATAAATAGTGAAAGTAGATGCGTTTACTATTAAATCATGGTCTCAATATTTTCAAAATTAGATTAAGTAATTACTAAATATAGATTTAATTTTGTATTCCTTTATTATGATAAAATTTGAACCAAATGTTTCCACTGTTAATAAATAATTGCACTGCTGCAAAGCTATAGTGTTTTAAAATTTATTTTGAAATAATAATTTCAAATAACACAATGGAATTTTCAATTTTATGATGTAGCCACTACCACGCGATTGAGATGAAATATGGCAGCGAAATAGTGGAGGCTTTGACTCCACCGTATACTACCTTACCTTAGGGATATCAGAAGTGCCAAAAAGTATCGATATATATCGTATCGATATTTTTTTCAAGTATCGATATCGGTACCGATATATTTTTTAAAAAATATCGATATATCGGTACAATTTTAAAGAGAACATTGGGCCTCGAAGAAATTTAGTATACATATTAGCTAGCTTAATATAATCTTAAATAGCAATAAACGGACATTATTTCTAATAAATCAAGTAATAAATAATTATCTGAAATCACAAACAACGATAAGAATTTTTTTTGTTTATTAATCAAACGTCTAATACATTTAGGAGCAGATAATTTTAGAGATTAATCGAACAACTAATAAAGCCAGGGATGGCGAACATATGGCATGCGTGCCAGAGGTGACATTCGACAGAAAATTGTTGGTACAAGTATGTTCCAAAAATGTATTATGCAAAAATACATGTTTCTTTTTCAATGGAGTTTTCGATATTTTCGGAATAATTAAACGATCATAGTCAGTCGCGGTAGTACATACAAGTGTGTTGTTATTGGAAAAAAATATCGGTTTTCGATATTCGGAATTTTATATCGATATATCGAAATATTAAATATCACACAAAAATATCGATATATTAAATAAGAAATATCGATATTTTTTCGACATTCCTACCTTACCTCGCGGGAGTCTTCGACTTCACCGTATTGCAGTTTCGCATCAGCTGTCAAACGATATTTGCGTACGTTGTAGCAAAAATCCCAAAGGAAAAAGCACTTTCACTTTTTCCGAATTTTTCACTTTTTCGGGCAATTTTTCTTTCCCTAAAAACGTTATTTGGAATTATTACGAACACTAAAAGAAAGGGAAAAACGCAATTCGAGTCCGCGCCGTAGATTTTCCATGAAAACGTCGTAGTTCCTTTTGACGTGAACTTTCTTCTGAGTTGCGTTTTCTATAATTCCGAGAATATTTACGACTCAATAAAAAGATTAAAGATTAAAATAGATTGGGGTGGTTTCTTAGCCGCACTACATCCTTAACCCATATATATGCACAACTTTTTTCATCACCGATTCTTATGATTTTCACATATGGCATATATTATGGACCCTAAAAACAGCTGTAAGGATAATTTGTAATTTTCAGTTCTGAAAGTAGGTTTTTTTCAGTGTGTCGAAAACGACCCCTTGGGCATATATAGTCGTACAGTATGGGCTTATTATAGAAATAAGTTGGTATCAGAGGCACGAAAACGACCCAATGCGCATATATGGGTTAAAGGAATTTTTGTGCTTCCCCCTTTTACTGGATCTGGTCAGCAAATAATCTGGATCATCTTATGAGCTCCAGAAGATTTGCTACTAGATTATCCTGTGGAACTATTCCGTCCTCATCAATGGAACCAAAGATAGTTGTCCTCCTGTAAGTTAAAGCCTCACATTCGAACAAGATATGGGTGACTGTTACAGCATCCATTTCGCAAACTCTACATAGTGTTGATTCCTGTTGTATCCCCATCACATGTAGGTGTTTTCTTAGGAAAGCGTGACCGGTTCTGAGTGTCGGTTTGTTAAGTCTAATTAAGTCCTCAGTTAGCTTTGAGGAAGGACCTACAATCATTTATGTTAGCTGAAACCAGGTTCTAATCTGAGAGATTCTGCTGGCAGGTCCATCTCCTAACAGTTTGCTGGACATTTCTATAGGAAATTCCACAGACTGGTTCAGGCCCAACAAATTTCTCAGAAGCTCCTTACGACTTATACGAGACGACATCTTTTTTTAGAATTTTTAGTTTAATATCGATCTTTACTTATATACCGACGAAAATTTTTATTATTTAACTTTGGATTTTATTAGTGTGAAATATTTCATATACCGGGTGTTTTTTTTAAAACTTTGGATGGATTTTATTGTTGATACACCGGTTGAATAAAAAAAAGTTTTAGGCAAAAGTTGTTGGGTTTTGAGGGGGAAATAGTTTAAACGTAATACCAACCCACTCCCCCCCACCCCTCGGCACGGGGAGGGGGTAACTTTTGTTTTTTAAATTGAAACTCCCGATTTTTATGATTAAATTATTTTTTTTGTGTAAAAATGAACAACTTTTGTCTAAAACTTTTTTTAATTTTTCCTGTTATTTTTGTGTAAAGTCTTGATAATGTTGATGATAATGATGAGTTGCCAATTTTCTTTTTTTTCATCTTTTCGTCTTTCTCCATTGTTTGTTTATCCTGTAGTCAGAAATAATTCCCACTCGCTCCACTGAAATTGAATGAATAATAATAACGATAAAAATTATAACAATTCAATTTTACCTTGAGACTCAATGGCCCAAGAAAATCAATGTTTGGGCGGGTATCCTGGGGAATAAAATTATCGGACCCATATTTTTTGAAGAAAATTTGAATGGTGCGCTGTACGGCGAGTTATTGGAGGAACTGATCGACCTTCTCATCACGCACGAGGTGGAAAATCAAATCGACGTGAATGGAAACCCGATGTTAAACGAAAATCTTATTTATTTTCAACAAGATGGAGCACCTGCTCATTTTGTGACGCCTGTGAGAGCATGGTTGGACCAACATTATCCAAACCAATGGATAGGACGGAGAGGACCCATCGAATGGCCGGCCAGGTCCCCGGATCTCAGTCCATTGGATTTTTTTTATGGGGCCATTTGAAATCTACAGTGTACAAAACACCGCCTGTTGATTTACAAGATTTGCGGGAAAGGATTGTCAGCGAGTGCCGCAAATTAACAGCAGAAACATTCCGATCAGTGCGAGCCGAGTTCGAGAATCGATTGTTCCATTGTATGGCAGTGAATGGAGAACACTTTGAAAACTTATTATCTTAATGTTAAAATAAAAAATAATTTAATTGCAGTACCTGGTGAGATTTTTAATGCAATTGGCAACTTGGAATACTCCCCCGCCCCTCATCATTATCATCAACATTATCAAGACTTTACACAAAAATAACAGGGAAAATTAAAAAAAGTTTTAGACAAAAGTTGTTCATTTTTTCACAAAAAAAATAATTTAATCATAAAAATCGGGAGTTTCAATTTAAAAAACAAAAGTTACCCTCTCCCCGTGCCGAGGGGTGGGGGGAGTGGGTTGGTATTACGTGTAAACTATTTCCCCCTCAAAACCCAACAACTTTTGCCTAAAACTTTTTTTGATTCAACTGGTGTATCAACAAAAAAATCCATCCAAAGTTTTGAAAAAAACACCCGGTATAAAATGTGTTAATCTTAACTTACTCCATACCACACTTTGCTCAAATTCTTGTTAATATTTCTGTATCTTTCTTATTTATGAAAATAAACATTTATTACTATCGAGAAAAAAAAGAATTTAGGTTGACTGTGAAATTAAACGATCGAGTTTCAACGCTGTGAGATTTATTTGAAAACAGTTGGAACGAATACCTGACACACATAACGTATAGTGTTAACATTTGACAAGAAGAATTTCGAATACAACAACATGTACGCCTATAATGGTGAATCCCCTACACGCTCATTCATACAATTACATATCCTGTGTGCGAAGCAGTATTTTTCAATCAGCGTCAGCACTCTGAATGCACTTTGAACTGACAGAATCAAAAACTATAAATTGCCCTCGGTTTCAAGTTTCAAACTTCATACACATCTACAACACACATAATATAACACATGGGGGAGATAAGTGAGTGAAAGAGACAGAGAGATGCCGGTAAACGAAAACGGAGATAAAAAACATTCGCTTATTCAATAACATATATAGATGAATAGAAAGTTGTAAATCAAAAAAATTACGTTTTTGACCGTTTTATTAAGAACCACTTTGGGCTACCCTGTTCAGAATCCAGATATCACGTTCCGCGAGTAAGAAATCAAGGCAGCCAGAGACGGCCACGAAGATACTAATTAGTGTATTTGCCATAGGCAACATACACTATTGGCGTTGGTCGGATGGCGGGACCTAGGGGTCGGACCAAAATTTCTCGACGTTTCATAACCTTCTAAACACTTTGGCACCATTTTTAAAAATGTTTATATATATATGTATATATATATATATATATATATATATATATATATATATATATATATATATATATATATGTGTGCGCGCTGTAACTTTCGAAAGAGTTAATTGATTTTTACGAAATTTTGCCCACATGTTGGAATCCACTACCGCAAGAACTCTATTTAAAATGGGCCCAATCGGGCCATTTTAAGGGGTTGAAAAAAGTTTTTGGGCCCAAAAATACCTAAAAAATTCTCAGAATCGTTTCAAAATTGAAATTTAACCCTTTAATAGCAATTAAAAAGTGCTCCTAAAATTTTAATAAAATCGGCCCGACAGGACCGGATTTACAAATTTTATGAAAACACTAGTTTGCAAATAGTGAATTATTTGCTGAAAGGTGTATATAATTTAGTTTAGAGGTTCGATTGATAATAATTGCAACTGAGAAAAAAATGTTCTTTTAAGGGGTGGATTAAGGAGTCAAATTTTTTATTTTGCCCAAAAAACCAACTTAAGTTCGCATAATAAAGCCACACTGCCTATATTAGCAAATACACTATATTGTCGGCAGGGTTTTGGCACTGCGACCCGGGTTTTTAATCTTATCGTGTGACAACTACTCATAGAATTAGAGCTGTTAAACATTTTTGGGTAGATATTTAAGGCACTGTGAAAATTTGTACAGTAATATCCGAATACAAAAACACAGACCTGACTGAAGGGAAGCGGGGCTTAACCGGCCCTCAAATATTTAATCACCTGGCAGGCAGAATGTCTCACCGAAACGACCTGTTTTTTGAGAATATCTATTTTTAGTTACCAAGATTATTCTGTTTAAATTTCAACGTGCCTCAAATATATTTAAAAAAAAAATCAAAAATATAATTTTGCAAACACCTGGTAAGTTTTAGAACCGATTAAAAAATCTGGCTTTTTTATTTTTCAACTCCTTAAATACTAAATTTCTAGGTATTAAAATTTCAAAGCGCCTCAAGGGCTTTTCATTTCGGAAAAAAATTTTGCTCATTTAAAAATATGAGGGCCGCTTAAGTCCCGCTACCCTCCAGCCAGGTCTGTGTTTTTGTATTCGGATATTACTAAAGAGGTATTGTACAAATTTTCACAGTGCCTCAAATACCTACCCAAAAATGTCTCACAGCTCTACTACTATTATCAGTTGCAAAATGCATCGTCAAAAAAATTAATTTGATAATAATCTGACAGTGTGATCATAGATTATAGTGTTTATAACTTTTAGGGGCAGTCTAATATTGCTGTGAAACCCCCTGTCATCTGAAACATTAGATACTCATACAATAAATGATTAATCTCCACAGAAGAAAATCGCTTTGAACATATTTTGATCATAATGCGTAGTAAAAAAATTGTATTAATTGCATAATTGTACACACAGTTTAAAAAATATCGTATTAATAGTTCAATTGTTTTTAAGTAGGATAGAAAATTATACCATGCTTTATCTTTTCATATACATAGTCACAGTCTAAGGTCATTGTTAAATCAGATTACTTTGACAAAGCTTTCTGCAGCTTTCTGTGTGCGTATTTATATATATATATATATATATATATATATATATATATATATATATATATATATATATATATATGTATATATGTATATATATATATATATATATATATATATATATATATATATATATATATATATATATATAATATTCTTTATTACCTCGTATTATCCAAACGGGTGGACGGATTTCTAAAATTAAGGTATCATTGGAATTGTCTCAGAAACCCAAGTGCCCTAGGATAGGTGATGAAAAAAATCAAACTGGCGGATTCTAGGTGCCAATGCAATAATGTGCGGCTCGAAATTTTTTTTCCTTTTAAAGGTGATTACAAAAATATATACAACTTTTAAATGTAATGTGGAAAGGGAAATTGCAAAATGAAATTATTAATTGAACCATTCTATGATACTTTTACCTCGAAAGTATCAATACTGGAAACTATTGGGCATATACAAAAGAAAATAATCTTATAAACTTCAAATAAACCAAATTATTTAAAAAACAAAAGACCCGATTGCAAAAACATGTCTGAAAAATAACAAACAAGACAAAAAAAAACAAGTTATTTAAAACATAAAAAAACCGTCTTTGAAAAAAAAATAGACCAGACAAAAAAAAGTAACTTAAAAAAAAAACAAAATAACCCGACTGTGTTAAGAAAACTAAAAAAATGGAAACAAGATTAGATGATAACATGCAGTTGGAAGCATAATTATATATATTGTTTCCATTTTTTTTAGTTCGCTTTTAACGCAGTCGGGTTTTTTTGATTTTTTTAATTTACTTTTTTTTAACTTCGGTATAATTAATTTACCTATTACTAATTTCACACTAATATGTATGCATATGCGAATATAAACTGCTTAATTGCAAATGTCACAATGATACGATTCAGTTATATGCTTGTGTGTGCGTTTGTATCTCGTGACTAGATAAACTACTTAAATAGCTGAAACACCTATTGCAAACTTCACACTGGTATGGTTTCTCACCAGTATGTGTGCGTTTGTGACTAATTAAATTATTTGCCTGTCGGAAAAACATATTACAAACGTCACATTTATAGAGTTTTTCACCAGTAAGTGTGCGTTTGCGATAGTTTAAACTGTTTGGTTGGCTGAAACACTTATTACAAACGTCACACCGATCTGGTTGATCGCTAGTATTTTGTATACACATGTGAGTTTTTAAATTACAATATTTAGTAAATCTCTTACGACAAACGTCACAGCGATAGTTTTTCATCGTTACTTTTTTATCTTTCTCATAATTTGCCGGAATGTTTTTCATTCTTTTATCACTATTGTCCAAATATTCTCTTACATTGTTCCCCGATATGTAGCCACTATCGATCTTTGAGCCTTCGCAGACATGTTCACTATTACGATCCTTGGATAATGTTTCTACGGTATCATTATCATCTGCTTTGATTTTGAATTTTAAAGGCATTTCTTGCTTAAATTTGCCTGTTGAATTGCAATTTATAGGCACCGTTTCTGTCCTATTAAGGTTCGGATCAAATATGTCAGCAAATAATTTTGATTTAAATTTTTTACTGATATCATGGTGATTAATTTTGTTGACTACATGTTCCTTGAAAGACTTTTGAATGGAACATTCCGGCTTGATTTGTTCGTCAAGAGGATTCAGTTGCTGTACGTAGCGTCGCAATGTTTTATCAGACTGGACTATTTGCTTCTGGAACTGGTAGAATTTTTTGAGTTGAGAATAACATACGCGGCAGATGAAATTGGGAATCTCATTACGCCTTTTTATCTTGAAATAAAGAATTATTTGTTATTATCAAATAAATAAAAAAGTTTCATGCTCATAGATAATAATGAGTCAATAATAGTAATCACTTTGTTATTTTATTCATGTTCCATTAACATTGGATTTTAAAAATCTTAGCAAAATAATAAACTAAAACTATATAATATATTTACAAATAGTGATATTTAAAATGAATATCTATTACATTAATAATTTTGGAAAAAACAAATTTACCTGAACGGGGGCACATTCCATTATAATATTCGATAGTCTGTTTTTCATTTTGGTTGAAAAATGAAAGATGTCTAATAAAATGACGCCTTTGGATAAGCACAATCGACACATTTTAGTTAACCCGTGTCCATTTACCGATATTTCATTCATTTTAATATTTAACATCAAATTGAATATCAATATCAAAATTCTGTAGGTACCTATCAAGTATCAACGACTAACGTTACTAGAAAGGATAGACCAGGCGGGAGAGAGGGCGGGCGAAGTAGGTTTGGAAAGTCACAAAGATTTTTTTTCTAAACAGTAAGGAAAAATCTTGCATGATTACTGTCAGAAGTTGCATTGCAACGTTGTTAAAAGTTTTTTGCTGTCTTAAGGCTGTCGGAATGCTCTGCATTTAAGCCAAGAATAGGGCTTCGGCTGATAGCTGATTGTAGACTTATTCATCAACATTGTGAAAAATTCTTTCTCTATAAGGAAGATAAAGGACAAATCTAGGTCTTTAATGGACTACTTTTGTAATTTATGTACGATTTACTAGAAAAAAGTTGGTATTAATTGTGCCAAAAAATACACTTCTTCAATGTCATACTACGAACTTATTCATACTTATTTCACAAAATTGTTCCATCATGACTCTTCCTTTTTCGGAAAAGTTTTTTAAATTTTGAAAATATTTCCAAAATTTAGAATAATCAACTGACAACAGCAGCCTTGCAACAGCATTTTTTGCCTCGTAGTGTGGCTTTTAAATTCAGAGCGTTACGACAGCCTTAATTACCATTTCTGAATAGTTTAAATTTGAGTTTGTGTTTACTTATTTCGTGTTGTGTTCCTTCGTGTTTATCAATTTCTTTTCAAGTATTGTTCGCTTTTTAAAGGCCCCAGTACACAGTGGTCTGTAGTGGGCCATGCTTTGCAATGTGCAACTGTAGGCCACTATCACTTGGTGTTCACACAATGGCCCATAGCTCATTTCTGCCTGGCGAAGCACTTGCGATGGACGTGGAAGTAATTACGGCCGCGGCTATTTATTTATATACTATTTACAAGTATTATAGTATTATAAACCTAAAATTCTCTTCATTGCTCCAGGATACTGACATTTTGGGCGATTAAAAATTTAAATAGTATAGCACGCAACAAAAAAGTAGGTACCTGTCCAAACAATGGGCGACTGTGTGAACACCACAGGCCACGCCACGCCACGATTCCTTTAAAGTGTGTCAAAAAAACCGACAGCAAATGGATTGCGCACCACGATTCACAATAATGTCCGCCACTACAGATCATTACCTCCTGTACACAATGGCGATGGTCTACAATGGCCCACTACAGACCTCTGTGTACTGGGGCCTTAATATAAGTACGTATTTTTAAAACTTTTTTATTTTAAATTTAAATCATAATGCCCAGTAACCATTGTGATGTCACAATATGCAAAACTATGCTGTTTAAGCTATGAAGTCGGGGGAAAATGTTCGCTATTTTCGTTTTCCCAAAGATGAGGCCAGGAAAAAATGCCGCAGCGAGGGAAAATTAAATTCAGCAACTAGCCGCATCTGTTCTAAACATTTTGATGAAAGTAGTTTCGAATACGATTTTTATAAAAAGCTGAAAGGTTTACCAGAAAGACCGCACTTAAACCTACTTTCTTATTCCGTAAATGCGTATTGAAACTATTATCTTGTTCAGTTATTTTTGACATTATCATGGTAATCAACTATCGATACAATAATGTAAACCTAAATATTTTAATTAGCAATAATGGTTTTAAGTAAGTAGTCCACTTAAATAATATAGAAGCGAGAAATGACTTTCCGATCAGTTCTATACGCATTATGCATTCAACATATACTGCACTTCACATATCAATACCAGACCGGGCCGGACCCTTGATGATGTAAATTGTTCCCTCGGGGGTTTTAAACTTTAAAATACCACCAAAAACATTTTATTGGCAGATTGGTACCAACGTTACTTTCTTACTTAATGCGTCCGTTGTACTACATATATAATTAACATTATTTATATATATTTTGTAATGTTTTGCGTTACTTACTATTGTCATTAATCATAAAATGAACAGTATCATATCATATATTATATTAATACGCTAAGGTTAAGATGTTTGCCTCCCTTTTTCGAAAAAACCACACAATTGCTCCACATAAATTTTATATCATTTTATAGATAATTGCTTGCTCTACCGACATCAACAACCAAAAAATCTATTATTGCTTTTGTTTTTGCAAAATAATTAATTATAACAATTATACATTTATTCAGTATATGCAGCAGTGCTGCCATCTGACGGTTCTAACTTTGAAACAACGTCAACATGATTGACGGTCGGTAAATTTTTTTTTGTTTAATTTTTAATCAAAATTCACGTATAAATACTTTTCATATGGCGGCGCTTCAGCTCAACGTTTTCGATACTTGCGCCTCTATATGACAGTTTTAGAAAAATATTTTCATGAACCGTCACTGAGCTTTGTAATGTAATACAACAAAAAGAAGAAAGTTATAAAGAGTGTGAGAAATTAGAAACGAATTTTAGTGCGAATTATTCGCACAGGTACCGCTAGTTAGAATATATTTAGATAAGCGATCTGACGTCATTGTAAATTCAATATGGCGGGTGCCCCAAGACGGAGGATTACCTTTTTGTTCACAAACCTCTTGACATGCGTATCAAAAGAAAGAGTTTTTAGTATATTTCAATAAAAGCTTGTCTTTAATAGGGTTTTTTCTAACACTTTATTTATCCATTTCTTTGAACGAAATTTTTATTACATATTTTTTTGAGAAATCAATTTGCAATGTTTTTAGGACACACGGTATACAAATTCTAACAATTTATGCTTGAAGTTTGGATAAATACAAATTTACAGGAATAAAACGATAGACATAGAAACATAGACATCGTCAACCGTATCTTAACGTTCAATATAATTAAAATGGCCATCAAAAATGAAAGAAAATGGAGCCTGTTACCAGTTTTTATTATACATTGAAGCTCAGCTTCAATGTATATTAATTTCGGTCAGGATCCTGTATGTGTAAAATTTTTGTTTCGTACGACATCTTTCGTATCGAATGTTTGTTATACCCAAAATTTTGAACGCACATGCGTTCCCATCATAAGACGGTCTGTATTCATTTTCATTTATGTAACTAAAAAATTAGTGCCCTTTTGGCCATAATATGTCAAACAAACCTCCATAGCACCTATACTATTCCAGTTACAAAAAAATTACTGAATGAAATTTGTACATTATTTCATTACCTTCCCGACTGGCACAAAAAAAATATTGTTATCTATCTGCATCTGACCGCAATAAATGAATTTCTGTTGGCTTGCTTGAAAAATAGTTTGTTTGATTTTTGGCATATCTTCGCAATCATTTTCCAATTATTTCTTTCTAGACTTGTGATTGTTGAGCGATAGTATGTAGAAAGAAATATACGAAATGACCGTCACATGTCCCGTCTTTCTCACTCTTGTTGGCCACTTTATGATGCAGCGGGCATGCTTATCAAGTAAAATACGTTTGTCTCAAAATTATATGTCTATTAAAATAACGTATTTATTTAGCGTATTTTTCTTTGATGAACATTAAAATGCACGTTTTAAATCAACTACATGTTTTTTATACGTCGCTATGCAATAATGAATAGGCAAAATATAATAAAATGTACAATTCATACACAATATAAGTAATAAGTGATAATTTACTATGCTCTTTGACCTCTTGTAAATTAAATTTCTTCGGTAATATGACAAACAACATGTCACGTAGTTTGAGAACATTTATTATGAAAATTAATTTCTTAATATTTTCATTTTTTATCGTACCTATGTAATTTTCTCGCTTCATAAACAAATAGTTAATCTATGATTATACATTAATCTAGGTAACTAATTTTAACGAGAGACGAAGGAATTTTACTGATTATTGTTTATGGAGGCCAGTTAAAAATATTATCCCATTAATGCAACTGATTGATAAAGTTAATATAGTAGAGCGACTCAATGCATTTACGTTTATAATTAGTGTACGTTAAAAGTGCCATCTTTGTTAAGTTTTGAAGATTATTATTTAGAATAATTGATTGTTGGAAAATACCTCCTTTATTTCTTGCGTAATAATACGATAAAAAAAATATATATCCACACAAGGTCTTTATCTTGTGTGGATATATATTTTTTCATCATCATATATATTAATACGCTAAGGTTAAGATGTTTGCCTCCCTTTTTCGAAAAAACCTCACAATTACTCCACATAAATTTTATATCATTTTATAGATAATTACTTGCTCTATGTGCATCAAGAATTAAAAAATCTATTATTGCTGTAACATAATTACAATTTCACATTTTAATACACTACAGAACCAAAAGGTCGTTATATTGCTTTTGTTTTTGCAAAATAATTAATTATAACAATTATACATTTATTCAGTATATGCAGCAATGCTGCCATCTGACGGTTCTAACTTTGAAACAACGTCAACATGATTGCCGGTCGGTATTTTTTTTTTGTTTAATTTTTAATCACGTATAAATACTTTTCGTATGGCGGCGCTTCAGCTCAACGTTTTCGATACTTGCGCCTCTATATGACAGTTTTAGAAAAATATTTTCTTGAACTGTCACTGAGCTTCGTAATGTAATACAACAAAAAGAAGAAAGTTATAAAGAGTGTGAGAAATTAGAAACGAATTTTAGTGCGAATTATTCGCACGGGTACCGCTAGTTATATATAGAATAATTGAATTTGGAACGCTTTTATGGAAACCAAAAAAGATACGATATAACCCATCGAAAACATTTCATGTAAAAAAGACTTTTAAAAGCGAAATGTCTACTTACGGTCATGTTTCTGACAATATCCTTTGCTTTTCATTTTATCCCGGTAAAATGATGAGCAATTTCCTTGCTGTCGCGCGTTTGTCCAAGAAAACCATATACCGGTTGATTGGGTTGCTTTTGATAAACGCTTTCCATTGTTTTCAGCAAATTTTCTTCGGATTTTCCGACATGAATTTATAAACTGCTCTAGAAATGAAAATAACTTAGAGGGCTAAAACTTTCCGAATCGTAAGGTCAATACGTTTCATATAGGCACACAATTTGGTTAGGATTGAATAATTAAGTGTAGATTTCAGAATAGCATTAGTCCTTACATCAAAATAAAGGTCTACAAAACTCCATCTTAGTCGGATTTTTTTCGAAGTCAGTTTCCTGGACTCTAAACAAAAAAAAATGTAATTTTTTTCTGAATTTCTTATTTAATAAATAACAAAATTTAATATGTTTTTTTATAATTCAGAAAGCCTAACATTTATGCACTGCTGTAACGGCGGGCCGAAACAGTTTTTTGGTGTACACTGATACGAAAGTACGTACTTTCGACTAGACGTGTGTCGATCGATCATTTCTTGCGACCCAGGTCGATCGCGACCTACAGGTTAGGTGATCGTATCACAATGATTCGATCGTTTGATCGATCGGCCGCCTGAGTACCTACTTAATTTTCTTCATTACTTCATTTCTAATAAAAATGATCAAACGATCGAATCATTGTGATACGATTACCTAACTCGTATAGAAATTTTCTATACGAGTTACCATTGACCTCTTAATGTAATTTACTGCGCTAAGTCCTGTCTGTACGAAAGAAAAACATACCATTGAAGTTTGAACAGAACAATGAAGCTTTTATTTAACTCAACTCTAATTACTAATATAAAATAGGTAATTAGATACGATAAATTAACACTAAGTAGGCATTGTAATAATAAATTAATGTTTTTATCTATTTTATGACACTATAGGTTATGATTAAGAAATAAAACTTGAAAAGCTTTTTCGGGATTTAAAGAGCTTCTTTTTGCACTTATTGTCATTCCAGCTTTTGAAAAAAGTCGTTCGCATGGTACAGATGTAGCAGTTACACATAAACGGCGTTTCATTAAAACGAAACAAAACACAAAACTAATTATTATTACCTAGGTATTGTTTACGCAAACGAATGAATCGAAACAAACCGCGTACGCACGCACGACTAAGTAACTCTACCATAAAAAGGTACTCTGCTTGTGAGATTCAGTGATTCATCATTCAACACTCGGTCACGTGTAATAACTCACTCAAGTCTGTCTATGTGTGCATGTGTAGCAACCAGGTTTCAGCTTGAGCTGATGATCGATTCGCGATCGAATGATTGGATCTTTTGAGATTCAGTGATTCAATCACTCGGTCACGGGTGGTGATCGAATCAAAACGATTCGATCAATCGCGATCGACACACGTCTACTTTCGACCGGGTATAAAGAAAAATTGTATACACCACACGCCCAGAAAATTGAAATTCCTGCCCTTGCGGTGTAATATACTATTTGTTATTTTTTTGCGTAAATGTTAAACGTTAATATAAAATGACTAAAGAACATTGCTTCCGTCGTGCACCCTTTTTTTTACATTTTTCCAAAATATAATGACACTCAATATGTTCTTTTCAGTACAACAAAATTGCGTCACGCACTCAGCAAATTCGTTTTCTTAGAAATGGAAAAGTTTAAAATATTTTGTAAGTGTTCAATAAATAATTTTTAAAATTGCTACAAAAAGTAACTGGAAGTATTGAAATAAATTAAATTTAGGTGTGCAGTACATATCCAAACAAGGAATAAATTTTCTTTCGATGTAAAAAAAAGTTTATAGAAGAAGTTGGAGGAGAGAATTCGTTTCAATATCGATCAGGGGGATTACAAATAACATTTTGCATGAGAGATGCCAACTGGGAGATAATAAATGTGAATGTGTAAGCTTTTATAAGTTACATAACATATACAGATAAACTTGTTATGTCGTGACGTCAGTTGAAAATTTCACATTTATTATAATAATTTATAGGAATAACATGTTCTGTACTATCTATTTTAGGAAAAAGTAAGTTTTTTTAAAAAATATTTTCAGTTTGAATTTTTGAGAAAATAAATCGTCGCAAAGAAATACAGTAAGACTCCGCTTAACGCGGGAGATACGTTCCAATAAGTTCCTGCGCTATACGAAAAAGCGCTAAACGAGGTCATCTTAATACGAAGATAATTAATAGGCATAAGTGAAACAGAACCGAGAATAAGAAAATTTGTTAGTTGCAATGAGTCTGCAGGTCAACCGAAAAATTTCCTATCAGCGCCAGGGTTTTAGCAGGTGTTGTACAGAATTTTATTGAGAATTTTGATCATTTTGTTATCAAAATTATTTTCGTCTAAAGCAGACATTACAGAGCTTAAACTTTAGAAAGTAAAATGGGCTACAATTATATAAACTTATTAAAAAAAAATTAAAACGTTTTTCTGGAGCAAATAATTTTGTTTTCAATTTTTACCATTCCAACCTATTAGTGGGGAACGGTAGGTACTAGTTTAGGTCAAAATTCACTTTTTAAAATTTTACGATATTTTTTCGTTTCGAGGTCCCCCGAATTCAAAAAACATATTTTTGGAAAAACTCTGTTTGTTTGTTTGTTTGTTTGTCTGTGAGCACGATACAGGTCAAACGGATGAACGGATTGAAACCAAATTTTGGGAGGATGTTTGGTATGCAAATATGAAGAGCCATGTTGTTTTTGGGGAAAATTGACGCATGCGCAGCAGAGATATATCCTATAATGTTATTTTTTGTATAATGATGGTATACTTTTTATAACGGTGTAATATTCTATTCATATTTCCAAGAAACTTTCGTAGAATTTTTTTTCCTAAGTTTCATACTTAGGCTTTCTCATCGGACAAGATGTTCAGTCTTAATTTGTTAAACATGGAGTCACTTTATATAGTTTAAAAGCAGAGTTGGTAATTAGAGTTGCGTAACTCAGATGTGAACCGGTTCAAAGAGCCGACTCCGACAGAAGATCCGTGAGAGCCGACTCACTTTTTTTTGAGCCGACGGATCAACGGATCCGCATAACTCAGTGAAACACTTAACACACAGAAGCACATTTTACACTTACGTATAAGTTCTTGCTTTGATGCATCTGTCAGCTCAAATGACTCATGCATCACATGTTTGGCTATGCATTCTTGATTCTATACAGGTCGTGATATGATTGACTGAACTAGGTAACTCAGTGGCAGACTGCATAAACATATTCAGAACTCGGCTTTTTTTGAACCCGTTCAGTGAGACGGCTCACATACGGGATCCCGATGCAAAGATGCAGATCACTAAAAAGACCCGTTTTTCCCATCTCTATTGGTAATACTATTGTGTATTGGGAATAAAGACAAAGTACAAAGCTCCTCAATTGCATTGTTATATACTGTATGGTCACATGTTGACCCAGTTTTTGAATGAACGTTGGCATTTATATGATATTATATAATTCGGATTTCCCACGTGCTGTTGTGAACCAGTGATCTCTAATATATGGATTATGAATGGCGACCATTGTATAAAACAGTTTGTGCACCGTCACATAATGTGGGTCTTGAGACCACGAAGACTCGATTAGCGGGCAGTAGTGCAAAACGCGAATCTCAAAAATCTGTTACAGTCGCAGTTTATGAGACTTGTGGCGTAATATGTATTGGAACTTGCCCACTGTACACAATCCATATAATTAGAGATCGATGCAATCTATAAACAATTGAATATCTAAAAAAATGCCAGCCAATTGGGCGACAGGACCATTCCAACTTCATAAATATTGACATTTGAAATATTATAATAAATAAAATTTCTGTTAACGCGTGCGGTGACGCGGGTAACAACTAGTAATAAATACTATGAAAGAAAGGATAAAGAAGAATTCACTTACTGAAAGGTGTATTTTATTTGTTTCAAATGTTGAATTGATAACAATATTCTGACAGTGGCGGATTTACGCCTAGGCCCGTGAGGCCCGGGCCTAGGGCGGCATGATTTTAGGGGCGGCAAAATTTTAGAGACGATAAAATTTCAAAAGTAAACAATGTTAGGACAGTCCAAATTTAGAAATTAATTTGGATTAGTTTCGGTAGTTTTGATTATGACGATGTAATCGGCGTTTTCGCGCCAACTAAATCTAAAAGGAAGAAATTAATGTCATAAGTGATAATTAAAAAATGTGTTTATTATTTATCTTTGAAAAATTATATTTAAATTAATAAAGAGTTATATTTAAAGTAATACAATGCAATTCGCTATAATTTAAGGATTTGAAAATTATATGTTTAATTTCAATAATCACTTCCACATAGAACAAAAAGGGCGTCATATCGGACGGGGCCTAGGGCGGCTTCGAACCTAAATTCGCCACTGTATTCTGAGAAAAAAATATTTTAATAGGTGTATTAAGGAGTTAATTTTTTTATTTTGCTAACTTAAGTTCACATAATAAAGCCACATTGGCTGTATTAGCAAATACACTATATTGCCGGCAGGGTTTTGGCACGGCGACCCCAGTTTATTATTATTAGTGTATTTGCCATATGGCAACATACACTATTGGCGTTGGTCGGATGGCGGGACCTAGGGGTCGGACCAAAATTTCTCGACGTTTCATAACCTCCTAAACACTTTGGCACCATTTTTAAAAATGTTTATATATATATATGTATATATATATATATATATATATATATATGTGTGTGTACGGGCAATAACTTTCGAAGGAGTTAATTTATTTTAACGAAATTTGGCACACATGTTGGAATCCATCACCGCACGAAGCCTATTTAAAATAGGCCCAATAGGATCATTTTAAGGGTGGTTTTTAGGGGTTGAAAAAAGTTTTTGGGCCTCAAAATACCGAAAAAAATCTCAGAATAGTTTCAAAATTGAAATTTAACCCTTTAGTAGCAATTAAAAATTGTCCCTAACATTTTAATAAAATCGGCCCGACAGGACCGGATTTAGAAATTTTCTGAAAACACTAGTATGCAGATAGCGAGTTATTTACTGAAAGGTGTTTTTACTTTTGGTGTAGACGTTCGATCGACAATAATAATGTAGTTAAGAAAAAATGTAATTTTAAGGGGTGTATTAAGGAGTTAATTTTATTTATTTTGCCCTAGAATCACCTTAAGTTCACATAATAATGCCACAAGGCCTGTATTAGCAAATACACTATATTGCCGGCAGGGTTTTGGCACGGCGACCCGAGTTTATTATTATTATACTCTTATAAAAAGTATACCATCATTATACAAAAAACAACATTATAGGATATCTCTCTTCTGCGCATGCGTCGATTTTCCCCAAAACATCCTCCCAAAATTTGGTTTCGATCCGTTCATCCGTTTGATCTGTATCGTGCTCACAAACTAACAGACAAACCGACGCACAGAGTTTTCCAAAAATATGTTTTTTGGATTCAAGAGGCGCCAAAACGAAAAATATTGTAAATTTTGAAAAGTAAATTTTGGCCTAAGCTAGTATCTACCATTTCTCACTAGTGGGTTGGAATGGTAAAATATTCGACCTAAATTACTATGTTTAATTGATCAGGGATTACCCAATAGATTATTTTTATAAGTAATTATCGCTGGCTATTAAAAAAAACATTTACGCACTGAAAAAATCAAACAGCCACCCCTCTGTGTCAACACAGAAATGCTGTTATTCTAATGTGTTTGTTGTACATATAGTACCTACACACTACGTGTTTACAAACCGAAGTGTGTGTGCTAGAATCTGGTAAGGTGTGTCCATATTCCAGAGCTGGGCAGTAGTTAACTACAAAAGTAGTTAACTACGTAGTTAACTACTTTTTTTGGAAAAGTAGTTGTACTCTAACTACTTTTCTCCACATAGTAATCGTACTCTATTATTTTGAATATCTATCAAGTAATCACAAAAAGTAGTTAAAAATGTAGTTAACTAGTTAGTTCTAACTACTTTAGGTAGTTTAACTACTTTTTTGTAATCTAAGTACTTATTTTGAATTTTAACTACTTTTAAAAATATTTAAATATATTATATTTAACCGACAGGTTAGAACATCTTATTCGTTATGTATTTTTCTGGATTCTGGAACACGATCAGATTTTTTTTTAAATAATGAAATATCGGTTGCTTGAGTTTTAGTTTGAAATAGAATGTGGAACTAGTAGTCGCATCGTTGCTATTTGCAAAATTTAATAAAAACACAACGTTTCGGCCATGATATCAGCCCTTTTCAAATGAATATAAATAAAAGATCCTACAAAAAATAATAATCATTGAAGAAAACAAAAATAGCATTAAGTTAAGAAACAATTAACAGCCTAGATTGTCAAAAAGAAAGATTAAAATATACAAAACTTGATGGTAATTGACAGTATATATTTTTTTAAATATCGTTTTTGGACATTTTAGGCTGTAAATTATTGTTTGTAGAATTTTTTATTTATATTCATTTGAAAAAGACTCACATCTTGGCCGAAACGTCGTATTGTTATTAAATATAAGTAAATTTTGTCGGTTAATTTGCTCAGTTTTTATTATTTAAAATAATTTTCATATATTATATGTGCAGATTGTACGACATAAATAAAGAGATTTGTATTATTATTATTATTATTGTAGTTAAAAAAGTAGTTAAAATTTTAACTACTAACTACTAGTAGTTAGTAGTTCAACTACTTTTAAGAACGAGTAGTTTAACTACTAAGTAGTTTAACTACTTTTTTACTTAAGTAGTTAGTAGTTATACTCAACTACTTTTGTCAAGTAGTTTGCCCAGCTCTGCCATATTCATAGGGTAAATTGAGTGGCCAGGCAGATGCGATTGTAACTAGCGCGCCGAGGATTCCGTACAACTATATTATATATCATAACAAATGTAGCTGACATTATAGTCCGAGATCCGGTATTACAAATATATACCCCCATCTGTTATTAGTGTAATTGCCATTGGCAACATACACTATTGGTGTCGGTCGGATGGCGAGACGTAGGGGTCGGACCAAAATTTCTCGACGTTTCATAGCCTCCAAATTGGTACACATGTTGGAATCCATCACCGCACGAAGCCTATTTAAAATTTTTATACAAACGTTATAAGCTATTAATTAAAGTACCGATGTTGTTAACCGCCTAATTAAGTGTGTTGGTTCTCGAAAACACGGTTAAAAATTACAGATAAAATAGAACGACATCCCGTTCTATTTCATCTGTAATTTTTATTAGAGCCTCTATTAGTGTAAATATTTTCAAATTTTTTCGTTTACCAGATATAAGGAGGAAGAACGTTTCAAGCATTTCAAACAAACGTCTTCGCTATTAAGTCAAAAACTACGCGACATAAAACAAAAAGAAATGGCGTTATGAAGTCTATATAACGAGTGACCTTTCATATGACTCCCTAATTCCCTACTTCGCCTGGTTAAAAAATTGCCCTTAATATTTAGTCTCCTAAGCCTTCCCTGGGAATGAGTGACCTTATGGTTTGATTTAACAACTCGAAATCGTCATGGCGGTATTGTGATTCACAAGGTAAGAGTGAACGAAACGGCAATGTCCTTGGTAATGCATCTCAACTTTGATTTCATGAAATAGTCTGATGAAATAGAAAAGTCAAAAATTCAACTAAAGGTAGCTATTGTTACAGTGCAGCGAAAGGTGACCTTTACAAACGAAAAAAACTCGGGTCGTAGTGCCAAAACCCTGCCGACAATATTTGCTAATACAGGCAGTGTGGTTTTATTATGTGAACTTAAGTGTGTTTTTGAGCAAAATAAAAAATGTAACCCCTTAATACACCCCTTAAAACATTTTTGTTTTTAATTGCAATATAATTATCAATCTAACGTCTACATCAAATTAAATATACCCTTCAGTAAATAAGTTACTATCTGCATTAACTAGTGTTTTCAAAAAAAATCCGGTCCTGTTAGCCCGATTTCATTGAAATTTTAGAGGCACTTTTTAATTGTTACTAAAGTGTTAAATTTCATAACAAGTAAATAAAAAAAAAACACTTGAAAATTCTACAAATAATTCTTTATTTCTCGACGATCGTTTCGGACATTAAGTCCATCCTCAGGAGTACAAAAACTTATACTCCTGAGGATGGACTTAATGTCCGAAACGATCGTCGAGAAATAAAGAATTATTTGTAGAATTTTCAAGTGTTTTTTTTTTTTATTTACTTGTTATTATTAATCATGTTCTACCACGTGCCGAGTGAAAAATCAGTGCAAATTATGTTAAATTTCAATTTTGAAACGAGTCTGACAATTTTTTCGGTATTTTGGGGCCGAAAACATTTTTCAACCCCTAAAAACCGCCTTTAAAATGACCCGATTAGGCCCATATTACTTACTAGCGGTTATCCGTGTAATTGTACGTGTTGACAGAAACTTTATTTCATTTATTTTGTCAAAATTGCCTGGAATTTTGTCATTGAAACAATTATCTTTGATTTAACTATTTTTTATGGTTCAGTCTGTATCGCGATGTCAGCTTTGTGAATGAGCACACCTCGTCGGGGTTCATCGTTTGTTTAGGCATTATAATATAGGTGAAACGAGAGCGTGTGCTGCGTGAAATCGAGGGCCACCTTGGATAAAGTAAACATGGATTTGTAGGGAAACAGAAACTGTCTCTCGTCTTGGGTGGCCGCTGTGTTCTGTCTGTCTGTCTGGCTGTGGATAAGAGAGAAATAATATGGAGATTAGTTTACTTGTTGTGCTGTACACGTTCTTCGGAATCGGCTTATACGTACAGAGTATTTGAATGTAATATGTATGTTAAGTACGTGAATCCATGGCGCACTTCGAGTTATCGGATTATTAAATCAAACACATCAATTCATGTTAGTCTTATCTTTGACTGTTAACATAACCCATTTAGCTGTTACGTCAGAGCTTCATTATACCTACCGATATTCAAATAACCTCTTCGAATTATAATAAAACCTAAAGTTGAATCAAAATCTACTCAAACAAAGTCAGTCAAATGTGAGTATAACACCTGACAAACTATAAAATATTTCTAATATATGTTAAACTAATACAGTACAACCTAGATATGTATAACAAATAGTCCAGCAGCCACCGCCTGTTTTTTTAAGTGATTAATAACAGGCTGAATCTTCGTGAGTTCGTTCGGTTCGACGAGACGCCCAAGTTTTTCCTCTGTCCAAATTCTCAAAGAGGTAGGTAATGAACTGCGCAGATGTAAAACATGTCGATTTGGTAGGGTGTCGAAATTGTCTGACTAACAGTAAATTTTTCATTGAAATTTTAAGATAATATGATAATAATTGAGTTGGAGCGTCCTCCACGCCGAATATGTCGAAATAACGAGGCCATAAAAATTATTAATAACCAGCTGATTTTTTGTATGCAGCTTACTAAATATTAGTATAATTGAATGGCCACAAAGTCCTACAAATGTAGTGGTAGGTTTTCCTAGTCCTACGCTTGGAAGTTGTCGATTCCACGGTAACACTTTTTTCATTAATAACAACCTAGGTTTGATTTTGTCCTATCGGGAATAAAGTGTAGAACACAATTTTACCAAGCGTAGGACTATAGGAAAACCTACCACTACATTTGTAGGACTTTGTGGCCATTCAATTATACTAATATTTAGTAAGCTGCATACAAAAAATCAGCTGGTTATTAATAATTTTTATGGCCTCGTTATTTCGACATATTCGGCGTGGAGGACGCTCCAACTCAAACCATCGATTTTGTAGGACAATTGTTTTTCCGAGTTTATTATCATATTATCTTAAAATTTCAGTGAAAAATTTACTGTTAGTCAGACAATTTCGACACCCTACCAAATCGACATGTTTTACATCTGCGCAGTTCAATTTCCTACCTCTTTGAGAATTTGGACAGAGGAAAAACTTGGGCGTCTCGTCGAACTGAACGAACTCACGAAGATTCAGCCTGTTATTAATTACTTAAAAAAACATGCAGTGGCTGCTGGACTAAAAGCTGAAAGGAATTAGAAAATATTCGTTATACCAAGTAATTCGTTATAATGAAGTTTGTCATATAGAGGTTAGGTTGGGCTAAGATTCGTTTTAACGAGGTACGAAAACCCATTTCCCTCTGAAAACTTATCTTTAACTGTAAAATTATGGCCAATGTACTTGCGGGAATTTCGAACTCTTTAGCGATGTCTAATTTTTTCTTTGTAGGATTCTCGTCTACATACTTATTTATTTTTCGTTTCTCTGCGACGGTTAAGGAACATCTTTTTCGGTTCTCAGCCTCAACTTTAAATTTACTAACAACAGTGACCAACAACACTATTTACACCACTTTACATCAAACAACAATGATCGTCGTACGATAAATTTAATGTGTCGGAACCTGTCGACACATAAATTGTTGTTGTTATTGTGGAATTGTGTGTGATAGATTGGTAGGACATATTATGTAAAGGTTATAAGTTGACAAAAATCGTTAAATAGAGATAAATTATACTTTCTATTTATATTCTGCAATGATTGAAAATTCGTTATAAAGAGGTTTTTGACAAAAAGTATTCGTAATGTAGAGGTATATTTTGCATTAACTCATACGGGCACGTCTAGGGGATTTCGAAAAATTTGTTAAATCGAGAAAATCGTTATATTGAGGTTCGTTATATTATGGTTACACTGTAGTATATTACACCGCAAGGGCAGGAATTTCAACTTTCTGGCCATGTGGTGTATATACTAATTTTCTTTATACCCGGTCAAAAGTACGTACTTTCGGATCAGTGTGCACGAGAAAACTGTTTCGGCCTGTTGTTACAGATGGCGTGCGGGTAATTCCAGCAGAGCATAAATGTTAGGCTTCTGCCTTAAAATCGAAGCCGAAAGTACGTACTTTCGACCGGATTATAAAGAAAATTAGATTTCATTACATCTTATCCGTATAATAACACAAACCAGCGACGGCTATTCAAGTGAAGTAGGTGAAATGCAACCTCACCTTTTTTTTAGATCGTTTTTTATAAAAACATATTTTTTGTGCATTTAATAAATATAATAAACTTTGTATTTAATTCAAATTCTAGTAAATCAGTTCAATGTATACCACGCATGAAAACACTAGTAGTCGACTCTCAATAATTTGACACTCAAGGGACCAGAGAAAAATTTCAAATTACCAAGAGTTCAAAATAACACGAGTTTAAATAACCAAGAGGGAGGGGGAAAAATCAAGTGAACAAGAGTTTGATCAAAATTCATGATTTATTATTTTAAACATTTGTACAACTATTCATTTTGAAAAGAAGTCCGTAATTTTCTGCTGAGTGAGCGACTTCAGTCTATCATTGTCCAATGAATTTTCACTTATATCTCATTTATGTAAACAAACGACAGGTCTGTGCATGATAAACGCTTCAAATTATAGAGACTAGGGAAACCCGGACTTCAAATTATTGCATTTTGGCGAGCAAGATACTATTCCTTCAACTTAAAATTACCAAGGGGACCAATTAATATTGATTTTATTCAATGTATCGAGTATTTTTCAAGGGACCGGGAAAAGATTTCAAATTATTGAGAGATTCAAATTAACGAGTGTCAAATTATCGAGAGTCGACTATAATGGAGTTATTTACTCAAGAGTGTATTTAATTTGGTGTAGGTGTTCGATTATTATTAATAATAATAATGCAGTTAAGACGGTCGGAAGATTCTGAATTTAAGCCACACTACGAGGCCAAAAATGCTGTTGCAAGGGTGTGGCTGTCAATTGATTACTCTAAATTTTGGAAATATTTTGAAGATTTAAAAAACTTTTTCGAAAAATGAAGAGTCAATAGGTTTGTGATGGAACAATTTTGTGAAATAAGTACGAATAAGATCGTAGTGTGACATTGAAAACGTATGTTTTTTGACACAATTAATGCCAACTTTTTTCTAGTAAATCGTACACAAACTACAAAAGTAGTCTATTAGAGACCTAGATTTGTCTTTTATCTTCCTTATAGAGAAAACATTTTTGCAAAATGACGAATAAGTCTACAATCAGCTTTCAACCGAAGCCCTATTTTTGGCTTAAATTCAGAGCGTTCCGACAGCCTTAAGAAGAACAATATTATTTTAATATTAAAAGGTTAAACTTTTTATTTTGTCCAGATACAAACTTAAGTCCACATAATAGGGTCACAATGCTTGTATTAGCAAATACACTATATTGTCGGCAGGATTTTGGTATTGTGACCCGAGTTTTTTTTCTAATGATAAAAAACTGGCCTCAAGTACATTTAAGTTTCATATACTAAACATTAACCATGCACTATAAAGTGAGGATTTGCAAGACACCTACATGTACGCGTCATTCAACGTATACTTTTGGTGTTAAAGCTTTGATAGTTTCGTTTATGTTTGACAGCAGCCCTGCAGGCTATAATAATATACAGCCGGGACTTGAACTATGCCAGACTTAGAACGCAGTTTCCAGACATCACGCGAATTTATATTATATACTACATGTACAGGATCCGTCATAAAATACGAACCAAACTATGAATATGTTCTCATATACGAGTACTGGAAAATCCAATCAACCTCAATTTCGGTACTGGTTTCGATATTTGGTTCTCAGTTCCGAAATTCCGAAACAAGTTCCGATATCAAAAACAAGTCTTTTTTAAAATCGAAATTTCTTTGTTGACATACAAAACGTTAAAATAAACTTTCAGTCAGAAATTTGCATGAAAAAAACATTAACAAAACCGGTCCAGTGCGAGCCGAACTCGCGAGAAGAGGGTTCTGTACTATTCCGTTTTCCGTGAGTCCTTTAAGACTCAAGATTTTCGTTTAGGTTTTCCTGTAAACTATGGGTGAAACCCGACATCCCCTATTTTTTCAAAATTTTAGGCTCTGATCAATTTTCATCCATTTTCTTAAATAGCTTTAAAACTATTTATTTTAAAATTATAAAAAAACATATTTGAGACCCTTACTACAAGCCCTTTCATTTGATATGTCACACGGTACAGGTTGCAAAACTTTTTTTTTTAATTTCCTAATTCTACGTTTACAATTAGCTAGTAAATGTAAAATTTAATACCGATACACTCCACGCTTTTTACAGTAAAGCTAATTTTGTTGTCAAATACTGAAATTATTTTGCGTTTTTAGTTCATAAAAGCATGTTGTTTTAGCTTTTTTAAACTAATTTTTTGCTGCTATGAACACGAGTTTTGAGTCGCCTTTAGACAAACGTGTGTATGGAACCCTTCGTTAACGTTGCAAGATTTAACTCGTGTTCCATTCCTGTAAAGTAAATTTATTTTGCTCAAGTGCTTTTGAATATAACAGATACCTTAAATTTCCCATAAAATCAACTGGAATTTAATTATGCATACATTACTCCTGCCTTATTCATGTATAGTCGTCTCGTTGTAGTTTGCCATTACAATAACACACATTTACAGTTTAGACAGAACGCAGTTTGTGTAGAATTCTGTTACCAGAACCGTGCGCGTTTAAGGGGGTATTCTTATATGACCACTTCGAAAAATCGATTTTTTTTTACATATTTCAATAGTAAAACCTATCGAAAATATGCTGTGAAAAAAAGAGACCGAAATTCCTAGTTTTAAATAAACTCATAGTCGCCGACGCGCCGTAAGCGACTTGTCGGCCTCTTGAAACTTTAAACGCATTTTTCTGGAAACATTATTTTCTAAAACTGTCATGATCCTAAAAAAAAGTATTCAACCGATTGCTTTGAAATTTATATATGTTCTTCTACTCATTAATGGTTATCGTCCGTACCAAAATTGCTTATTTTCGAAAATATTTTCTTATTTTTTTTAAAAGATTTTTATCAAAAAAATAACAAAAAACACAAACTTTTTTTCTACAGTCCGCCATTTTTTTTTTTAATGAAATTGATTAATTTTGGTAGGGCCGATAGTGACATACCTACTGAACAATGATCCATTCGATTTTTTTATTTCAGACAACATGAACAGCCGCTATTACCATGACCAGTGACCTGCTTTTTTTTTAGTGTCTAATTTAATAAAAAATATATATATATAAAAAATGTAAAATAAGAGAAAAAAAAAATTTTTTATACAGCTTAAGATACAAACAAAAACATATAAAAAAAATTAAAATGATTGAATGTTATTATCGTCTAAAAAAAAATTTCCTAAAAAGAGGTAAAATTTATTCGTTCACATGAGAATACCCCCTTAAAGACTAAACTGCGGGGATCTCAGTGAACGCGTTCCTTCAAGTACGAAATGGGACCAGGTTAACGGGGTCACGGCCCCAGGGCCTCCACCAATTAAAAACTCAAAAAAATTTGTATACACATTAATAACTTTTAGATACAATTAGAAGTTACAGTAATTGATCCGAAAATAGGAATCAAAATTCAACATATTTTTATGTTTCAAGGGCACTACACTATTTTTGTCAAGAAGTGTGTGTGTGCGTAGATATGTGGTTGCCATTTCTTTCTAGTACGAAATCGCGAGAATAAATTATGAACTAAAAAATACAAAATAATTTGACAACAAAATTAGCTTCACTGTAAAAAACGTGGGTTGCTATCTACTTAAATTTTCATAACTCTCTACATTTACTATTAGCTAGTAAATGAAACATTTATTACCGACATTAAGCACTCTACGCTTTTTACAGTAAAGCTAACTTTTGTTGTTAAATTATTTTGTATTTTTTAGCTCATAAGTTGTTTTAATTTTTTTAAACTCTAATTTTAATTATATGACTAAAAAACAATACTGCATTTGACTATGGGGTAGGCAACGCAACGTACCTCACTGTACAGTGTGTTAGCTTGCTTGCTGTAATTTTTCAAATTTTTACCCTGATGGTCCTGCTCCAGATAATGGGACAAACTTATTAAATTATTGTATTGTCATCGGTCCTTGATAAGTGTGCAAAGTTTCTGTTTAAACTGACGTTTTGAAGTGGGTGAATTTCACGTTCAATGATTTCTTTACAATCAAACAGACAGGTGAAGCTAATAAAAGCAATTTTCCTTCTATACTTCTATACTAACTGGAATACAGTAACTTATAAACCAAATTAGTGTCTTCGTTTGTCCAAAATCTTCCTTCTTTAATAAGTATTTAAAAAATGTACAAATAATTCTTCTTCGAAAAAATGTCGGTTGACTCGTCGGCACCTACAAATTATGCATTATTGAAACTTCGCCGCCACTGACTTCAGGTCTGTAGATTCTAGGTAAAAGAAACGTGCGAACCTTTCAAATAAAATGATATGTAAATATTTTTATGTAGGGAAGTTTTAAATATTTATCCAATATTTCTTTTCTAACAAAGTAAACATTTAATTACAATGAACTTTGCAGATCTGTGAACGTTAAAACGTAAATATTTAGCGTTGGATTTGAAAAGTTTGTTTTTAAATTTAGCGTATAAAATCATTTTAGTTTGAATTACAAATTAGACATCGTCAAAAGGTTTGGGACATTTTTCGAAAATTATTCGTACTTCAATTAAAATCAATGCTTAAAACACAAACCGTTTTCTTTCAACAGTCCGCCAGCGATTCCTACTAAACCGATTTACTATTTTTTTTTTTATTAATCCTTTTTGCTTACATATGTGTTATCAGTCGCTATTCTGCGTTTTATTATTATCGTTGTTTATATTATTACAAAAAAACAAATACAGTAAGACCCCGATTAACGCGGGCGATACGTTCCAATAAATTCCTGCGCTATACGAAACAGCGCTAAACGAGTTCATCTTAATACGTAGATAATAGGCATAGGTGAAACAGAACTAAGAATAAGAAAATTTGTTAGTTTTTTTTTGTTTAATTTTGTAACATTTATTGTTAAATAATTTTTTATCACATTAATTATAGACATATTTATTGCTAATATCAATTTTTCTTCATAAAACAACTATGAAAATCAAATAAAAGTTTGAGTAAGAAGACATTTTTGTGATGAGGAAGGTTCCTCATTTGACATATACTGTTTTTGTGAAGAAGTCATCTAATGTCGTTTGCCTCTTTCTGTTTCGTTCAGCAAGCTGTTGTCGATAGCAAGATATTGCATCAATGACACTTCGTCTTGCCTTTGAACTTCTATCAACATTTGAATCATTTTATATAAACTGATCCATAATTTATGTTATAATGGCTAAACTTTTTTTAGAAACCGCGTAATACTGAAACAGCGTTAAGCGAGATCTTACTGTATTCTGAATTGAAGAAAGAAATCGGAACGGTTCAGTCAAAAGCGGAAAACTGAACATACATGACGTCTGAAATCAAACAAAAATGATTGCGTTCAGAATAATTCTTTCAATAGAAATATCTAATAGTGATTTAATTACAATATAAACAGTTATCAAATACTATTAGGAATTTGTTTTATTTCTAAGTTACTTTTCCAAATAACTTCAGGTCCTAGATTTTCGAGAGGGTCAGTTTAGAAAGTTTGACTTATGACTCATTTTTATCATAATATATTAAAGTTTGGCTGAGTAACAATTTAAAAAGAAGCTCTACTGAAGTTGCGTTTGTGACCAACATTTCAAAAACTTTACCTCACGTAATTAAGGCTGTCGGAACGCTCTGAATTTTAAGTTAAAAATAGAGCTTCGGCTGTCAACTGATTGTAGACTTATTCGTCAACATTCTGCAAAAATTCTTTCTCTATAAGGAAGAAAAAGGACAGATCTAGGTCTCTAATGGACTACTTTTGTAATTTATTTACGATTTACTAGAAAAAAGTTGGCATTAATTGTGCTAAAAAAACACACGTTTTCAATGTCACACTACGACCTTATTCGTACTTATTTCACAAAACTGTTCCATCACAAACCTAAAGTGACTCTTCCTTTTTCGGAAAAGTTGTTATAATCTTCAAAATATTTCCAAAAATTAGAGTAATCAATTGACAGCGGCATCCTTGCAATAACATTTTTTAGCCTCGTAGTTGGCACTAGCCAAAAACTAAAACGTGCGGATGATTTGAGCGAGACAGAGCTAAAGAAAGTCACACCCACAATATGTCTTTTGCCTACCTCGCCTCTTACCGCTGGATCTCAGCACAAACAAAATTCAGAGCGTTCCGACAGCCTTAAGGAGGACTATTAAACCATAGTTTTGACATCCGCTATAATTATTTCGAAAACGGAATTGAGAGTGAAAAGTATCGAATTATCAGTAGTTTCAGAATCATAGCTCCGTAACATCCCTGCTATAAATTTATATTAGTTTTTATGATCTTGTCTCAAAATAAATAAATTCCTATATATTTTTAACCCTGTATCTGTATACTGCGTTCACCTCCGATCGAAATGTCAGTATTTACATACATTTACGTATTTACTACACAGGAGACATCTGCTTTTTACATTTTCTGAATCAACATTTCATACGGACGTGCGTTTCCTTTATAAAACTGTAATATCTTTAAATATTTATCAACATGCTTATTATTTCCAAGAAACGAGAATACTGAATACAAATTCTGGTAGGTAACCATTTTGGTTAGACACATGAAACCGTTGTGTTTGGTGCTCCGTGATGAAAAACATCAAACTGTTTTTAAACATGAACGTACTAAAAGAAAGATGATGACATTTTGGGTGGTCTTCGTCATAATTTACAGTTGGTAAATATATTTCACCTTACAAAAAGTGCTGGAGTGGGCAAACTATAAATTACGTACAGTAGAACCTCGATAAGTTAAAGTTCGATAGTTCAAAGGAACGGTAAAAAGTTTAGTTAGGTATAGAGTTTTTAACTTAATTTATGGAGGTTTTAAAGACCCGTATATTTTTTTTAATTTTGAGTTGCAGAGGCCAGGTTAAGTTCAAAATATGTTGCTAAATATGTTACATAACTTAGAGATAAGTACCTAGACTCTGTATTATTGAGTTACTGAGAGCTAAGTGCTTAATTATTCCTGTAAATGTTTCGTATTTTAAGTAAAGGGGGCTTCGAACCCGTAGGTTTTTATGCTATTTAACATGTCAAATGTCAGTATTTTTGAAGTTGGAATGGTCCCGTCCTTTGAAGTTTAACTTCTTTAGCAACGTTTTTGTTTGAAAAAAGTAAGAAATCGAGGGAAAGTAGAACGTAACAAATTAAGGGGAATGTAGTTTGTCCTCTAAATTACATGCAATTGCAGACAAGGACTGAAGTTTATAGTGTGTTGCATTTTGATTCGCAAAATAGTAAGATAAGGATGAACGGCTTGAATCTCACGTTTAAAACTGCTAACAATTGAAGTACAAAATAATTTCTGTAATTTGACGATAAACGGTAGGAACTCATATATTTCATGTAAATTCAGAAAGGAAAATATTAAATATCATCTTCTCTATTTTCAGACATCAGAACAATTTTCGGATTAAACGTTTTTTAAATACAAGTATATGTTATGATGTTGATATACCTACTACAAACAATTCATATAAAAAATGTTTTTCTGTAGATTATAGTATGTAAAACTATGGTATGAATGTGACGATCTGTCCATGTGAGAATTTTCACATGACATAGACATCAAAGTGCCTTGTTAAAATGTGAAATAATTTCGCCGTAATTATAATATTAAAAACTATAGAAGTTAAACTTCTTATGTGAGCTTATGAGGATGAGGCTCGTAATAATTTTTTTCCCTAGACAACGACATACAACTGAAACTAATATAAGCGCGGTAAAAAGGTTTATCACTCCCGGTCATATTACAGTGAACGCGGGTGTGATGTCATGTTCATGACGAACTCACCTGTCAAATATAGCACACCGGCATTTGAGAGCGCACGCAGTTTATTATGTAAGTAATACGGCCTAGCAGCCAACCTACGTCGGCGTCGGTCGCGTCGTGTGTGCATTTTCTGCCCTTCAGAGTCTGTTTCGCATTCTCATATTATTTTGACAATACATCACCCTTTTCTCGGTGACTTGTCCTATACTGCTTTTTAACAGAGATGAATGTGTTTTCTCTTTGCGTGTGCTTTTCACTATTTGATATCAATCTATCTTGCTTTTTTGTGTTCCTGACAACATTTCATTATTAGATTTATAATGTTCCTGATGGAGAGTATAGAAGCGACTTCGTGTTCAATAATAAATATGGTGAATGCAGCTTTCTCATGACATCATCTTCTTTTTTATTACAGAGTTTTTTTAGTGGATTTGCTACACACTATTGGCGTTGGTCGGATGACGAAACCTAAGGGTCGGACCAAAATTTCTCGACACCTTTGAAAATATTTTTTCTATTTCTCAATTTATCCTTCAAATTAAACCAATTTTTTATACTTGTCTCTATTTTAGGGTTTCCATATTTACGTCAAATGGTTGTAGAAAAACATCACCTATGACAGACGGACGGACATACACCGAAGTGATTCCATAAGTTCGCCGTTTTGCATGGAACACTAAAAACACAAAATAGTGGCAACGTAATGCAGTCAGGCTGGAAAGGTAGTTACCTCTTACACCCATAGAAAATTATAACAGATAAATAAAAACACTTGTGAATTCTACAAAAATGTATTATTAAATTATTTCTCGACGAACCGAGCTAGGTAGACTAGTGGTGACAGCACTAGACTCGCATTCGGGAGGTCCGGATTCGAATCCCGGCGGGGGCAGATGTGGCTGGGACTTTTTTCTACTGCCTCTCGCCGAGAAACGGTAATTCCTGTACCGGCCATCTTGATTGAGGTTTTCCATGGTTTCCCTCAATTAATTCCAGACAAATATCGAGATGGTTCCTTATTTGAGGCCATGGCCGATTACGTATTAAACTCCTAGTTCAAAAATTACCCACCTTATCCTAATTTCCTATAATTCCTTCATTCGCTCATTGCTATTACATAAGTTGAAGTTTTAAAAATGTAGAAAATAACGGGAAGCGTGGTAGATGGAAAATAGTAATGGTGCGAATTGGATCGTTTCGGACAATAACTCTATCCTCAGGAACATAAAACGTGTTTTATATTCCTGAGGATGAACTTCTTGTCCGAAACGATCGTCGAGAAAAAGTTTATATTAAAACATTTTTGTAGAATTTTCAAGTGTTTTTATTTATCTGTTATTATTAATCACTAGTGGGTTAAGCCTGTCTCCGTCAGGCGCAATTGAATTTCAAATATTCAAAATGGCATTTTTCTTTTACATATATTTTAGAAGATCCCCTTAAGTTATGTCCCGTTGACCTAGGAAGTCTAAATGTATGAGTCAAATTCAAATCTGCAGCGCCCTGAGTTGAAGTCCCACGCTGGGCGAAAAATTATTTTTTTAATGGTTTAATAATTACCTATACTTACATGTCAAAAAAACTTACATGAATTAATTAATTAGTACCTGGGAGACCGAGCTTTGCTCGGAGAGTTCAATAAACATGGTATTAATTTGCTGTGATTTTTAAATCTATACATTTTTTAAATAATTTTTTTCTCATTTAAAATAACAATTGAAAAAATTGGTAACAAAGAATCAACAAATAAAAATTTTTAAACAATGAAAAAATACCGTTAAAATATTTCAGTTAAAGTATGACGCTTGCACTAAATTGTAATATTCACATTTTCAATGTTTCCTTTAATTCACATTTTTTACTACTATAAGACGAAAAATAATCTGTAAACTAATAACTCATTGCGCACACAATTATTCTACACTTTTTTCAATGTATTATTAGCTTAATTAAAAAATTTGTAATTATTTGCAAACTTATTTGACATTTGATATCGGAATGTTTCTGAGTTTGTTATTGGTAACCAAGGCAACCAAATATCCATCCATGGCCTATTGTGTTCTATGAAGTTTTTTTCTAAAAAACCCTCTATTTTGACCCCCGGGGAGAAAATCAAAAATCCGGCTACGTAAGGATCTGTCCCGTGTTTCGTACTATAAGTGTGCCAAATTTCAACTTCCTAAGTCTGCTGGGGCCTTCTGGAGGGTCTGGAAAGACAGACGGACATCCGGACATCTGGACACACAATTGGAAATTATATATGTAGATGTGCCGAGAGAAAAATCAGTGCAAATTATATAGAAAATTAATAATATTGACTCTACCAACAGTAATAGATATGTTAACAAAATAAAATTACTTGCAATACTGTTCAATATTTTTATTTATATAAAAGACGTTTCAACCAACAGTTTCAATTTTCAAAAATTTTTGAAAATTGAAAAGGACCAAAACTGTTGGTTGAAGCGTCTTTTATATAAATAAAAATATTGAACAGTATTGCAAGTAATTTTATTTTGTTAATATATAGAAAATTATTTAGCTGTAACCAAGCTCACGCAAAGTATTGGAGTAAACGGTAGCTATACTATTGTACCTTTCTATTTCTAGCAGGAGCTTCGGTTCAAATGGCGGCTAGTTTATCTAAGGACGAACCTTCCGGACATCACGACACACTTTCCGCTACGGAAGATCCGGATATTATGATTAATGTATAATACATACTGAAACTGGGCACTTTTCGTATATGCATTTATTATTCATGTAGAATGATATACAGGGTCCGGCAGTTGGTTTTGACGTTGTTAAAACGCTGCTGCAATTGATCCAGCAAAGTGGTGCAGGAAGTGAAGGCTACGTGATACGCATAGTGGAAATATTACATGGTGTGCTTATTAGACAAGTTTTTAAACAATAGTGTATTACACCGTAAGGGCAGAAAGTTGAAATTCCTGCACTGCGCGACACTTGATACCCTCGGCTTCGCTTCGGATATCATGTTACGCGCAGTGCAGGAATTTCAACTTTCTGCCCTTACGGTGTAATATACTATTGTTTAAAAATATACTATTTTTCTTCGTACCTGGTCGAAATTACGTATTTTCGTATCAGTGTAACACGAGGAAATTGTTTCGGCTCGCCGTTACAGACGGCATGCGAGTAATTCCAGCAGTGTATAAATGTGGATTTGATATAAAAGAATTTAACCGGGTACAATATATCTACCATATATCACATGGACGAGATCGCGGGTAAACCGCTAGTATGACATACATGTACTTAGTTAATCGAATCGGACAATTTATTGCAAACGAAAAACACGTTATTTAACTTTTAAACCTATTTTTAAAACATCCTATCCCATTTAATTATTGAAATTATTTATAAACTGCAAAATCTATGAGTTCACTTCTTCATATTCTTGAGGGGATTAATCGCTTTTCTCCTAAAAAACAAACTGTTTTTGTTTTTTTTTGTGTTATAGCCCTGCGGAAACATTTATTTATAGATAAATAGTCTCTTTCCTTTCAACGCCCCGTATTAACGAAAAGAATGAGTGAAACCAAATGTCACAAGACGGACATTATTACGACGTCTAATTATAGTGGTGAATTAGTAATTGCATTCTACGGAAACATGGAGTAAAGTAGTCATGGTCGCCGATCGAGTCCCTTCAAATATACAAAAACGGCTTTGACCTCAAAATTTCATTTTCAGCTTTATAGTGACGTTTTGGAAGAAGGTTAATATGTTTTTTTTAAGTTTTTTTTTTATTTTTTATTTTTAGTAGAATTGATTTCGCACATTTTTAGAAACTACTGAACTGATTTAAGTAAAATTTATGTGGGATCACCTTGAAGGTGTACCCTATTAAATAAGAAAACAGTCATCAAAATCTGCTTACAAATGTTGGAGATATTATGAGGTAGCATACATTAAAAAATATCTTTTTTGATGTCATTTAAAAACGGATGAACCGATAGTATGGTACCAATTTCAAATCGGTTTACAATTGACGAAAATATCGGTGAACAAACATGAAAAAATACAACCGAACTGAGAACTTTTTTTGAAGTCGGTTAGGAAGCGTCCATAAACCGCGTAGTTCGATCAAGAGGGAGGGGGGATCAGTTCGAAAGCTTCACTGAGCTACGTGAGGGGAGGGGAGAGTTGGAGTCAAGCTACGTAATTCTTTTTATTTGGCAAAATGAAAATAATTTGCAGAATAAGTTGAATATTTAGTTTCAAACATTGGTTACTTTTATATCTTAATATCTGCATGTAACAAATATCAGTCTTGTTCATTTTAAACCAAATTTTTTAATAGTTTGCTAACAGAAAACACAAAATGTCTTCTGGATTTGAAAATAAAAAACTATGTTCCAACTGGAGGGAGGGGGGATCATAGAAAAATCTACGTTAGGCTACATGAAAGGAGGAAGGTGTTCCAGAGTGCCTGAAATAGGGCCACGTGGTTTATGGACGCTTCCTTAAAATCTCAGAAGTAATGTGCACGCCACTGTCTAAGTCAGCTAGGGCATCAGAAACCAATTATGCTCAGTGAGCGTCGCTAACGATCTGTGTTGGCGCGATGATGGTGTGTTCGTTCGTTCGCCAGTTGATGTCTGGCGTCCCAAACACGGAACATCAATTCGCCGTACATGGGCCACAGTTGTGTCGCTTAAGCCCATTTCATAACGTTGTTGTGTTATGTTCTGTTGCCGCAGTCCATTTGTTAACCAACATCCGCAGACTTCAATGATTTTGTCAAATACCGGGAGCAACGTCTCCTAAACTTTTGTACCTACGGACCCCCATTAATACAAACACATTTATTTCATTTTTTGAAGTGTAAATGGTAGTTTATAACATTTAGATATATAGATTTTTCGTAAGTTTCACTACCAGGGCTAAATTTACCCTACATGCCACCCCATCACCTAAAACATTTTAAGCTAAGATTGTGATCATATCAAAAAAGTTATGATCGTGCCAAAAACTTTCAAAAATTGTATTTAACAAGATACTTATTGTTGTTACTAAAAGGTTTGTGTGAAATTCTAGACACTAAAGTTTTTTTCACAATTTTTTAAATAAAACTGCAGTGTTTATAGTTTTACACAAATTCTTAATAAAGAGAAAAAGTATTTTATCAACACGATCCCACTTTCGAAAAATTTTCTATAAAGCGAATTTTTTTTCTCATGTTCGAAATTTTGCCGCCCCTGGAAATTTGCCACCCTGGGCACTAGTTTCTAGTGTAAATCGAGCGCTGTTAATTACTGTTACATTGTGCCTAGGGTCTTATATAAACAACATATCACTCTTTGCGTTTTAAATCGATTTTAAAATACGATCACTAAACCAAAAAAAACCCGGGTCGCAGTGCCAAAACCCTGCCGACAATATAGTGTATTTGCTTGTATAGGGCCGCGTGGTTTTATACTTTTATTATGTGAAATTAAGTTTGTTTTTGGGCAAAATAAAAAATTTAACCCCTTAATACACCCCTTAAAATAACATTTTTTTCTTAATTGTAATATTATTATCAATCTAACGTCTACACCGAATTAAATACACCCTTCAATAAATAAGTCACTATCTGCAAATTAGTGTTTTCAAAAAATTTGTAAGTCCGGTCCTGTTGAGCCGATTTTATTAAAATTTTAGGGGCACTTTTTAATTGCTACTGACAGGTTAAATATCAATTTTGAAACGATTCTGAGAATTTTTTCGGAATTTTGGGGCCCAAAAACCCCTAAAAACTACCCTTAAAATGGCCCGATTAGGCCCATTTTAAATAGGCTTCTTGCGGTGATGGATTTCAACACGTGGCCTAAATTTCGTTGAAATCAATTAACTCTTTCGAAAGTTATCGCGCGTACACATATATATATATATATATATATATATATATATATATATACGTATATAAATATATATATATATATATATATATATACATATATATATAAACATTTTTAAAAATGGTGGCAAAGTGTTTAGGAGGTTATGAAACGTCGAGAAATTTTGGTCCGACCCCTAGGTCCCGCCATCCGACCGACGCCAATAGTGTATGTTGCCTTATGGCAAATACACTAAAAATAAATATAATGATAAAACTTCAAAAGTTCTAATTATTGGGACATGAGACACTTACCAGAGTCTAGACATGTTTAATCGGTCTGAACAGTAGGTACTTCTATTTTCATTTCCACCCACATTCTTCCCACACATTTTGTCTGCAGATTTCTTCTCTTAATTCTTAATTTCAATCCATTTTGATTAGTTTTTTCCCGAGTTCGTTATTAAACACTTTGGCCATAATAAATTTTTTAAATGTTTACGAATTTCTACTGCAGAACAACACACAAAGAACGTCTAAATATATAGTAACGCCATTTTTTAAATTAGTGCGTGGTAACGTTATTCAGTATTTACCGAATTCCACACGTGTGCATTTTAGACAGTTGATTAGAAATCGATAAAAAAATAAGGTTAACAAGCCGTGAGGTGGGTCGTGTAGTGGGACTCTACAAGTGCGATCTTTGAGATCCTACGATCAACTTTCCGCAAAATTACAAAATTGAATATTAAATATGTATATTATTAAGATTATTATATGTATATTATTAAGATATATAAATGGTTGTTGTTTTGTTGGTATTAAACTATAAAAATATCTGATATTTAAAAGTATCGATTGCCACCACAAGAAATTACTCGACAAATCTTTGTCAAGGAATTCTCGGATCTAAATTTTTGTAGTCTTTTTGTTTAAACACAAAGAAGGGCTGAACCGATTGTGATCAAATTTCTTCCGGATTATATTGACATTAATACGCTTCGACTGGTACCCTGACGAGGTCGATATAATATTTTATTCGTGAGATTTTGTGTACAAAATACTGTATAACAACATTAAGAGCACTGTAGTTGGAACAAACATAAAATTATAGAAATGGATGTACATCTCCCATCTTTAGCAATACACTACACTGAGTGTAGTGTATTGCTGAAGATGGGAGCTTAGTTCTCGAAATGTACATCCATTAATAAAACTGTTGTGGCAAGAAGTTTCTATACTTTTATTTTTATAAAATACTGTAGTTACCTTGAAACATAAAAATATGTCCAAATATTAGCATCCATGATTTATACAAATTGAGAACAAAAAACGCAGGAAAGTGGACGAAAAAAGAAATGCTTATTATAATCAGTACATTTTTATTTTAGCGACGTTTCAGTCAATAATTACTTGATCTTCATCGCGCATTTAGAAATATAAACAAAACACATGTTAATAATAGTACAAACTGTCCAATTATTATAATAAGCATTTCTTTTTTCGTCCACGTTCCTGCGATTTTTGTTCTGAATATGTAAAAATTTTTCGAATCTATTACAATAACAAATACAAGGCAATTAAAAATTTCATCTTTGTAGACCAAATGATACGATTCTGATTGAGTAAATAGTAAAAGATGAATTTCAAAGCACTGAATAGATATTCTTTTCAATTTTACCAAGAAACACAATATTGATTTGGACTCTGTTGTCATGAGGAAATGGACTTTCGTGTAATGTATTAGCAAATAAAAGTACAGTCGTGGATATAATATAGAAACTAGTGTCATCAATTAAAGATTAATATTGTTGCTGTTATAAAGATCTAATTAATCTACTAATATAAAATGAAAAATAAAAAAACCCGGGTCACAGTGCCAAAACCCTGCCGACAATATAGTGTATTTGCTTGTATAGGGCCGTGTGGTTTTATACTTTTATTATGTGAAATTAAGTTTGTTTTTGGGCAAAATAAAAAATTTAACCCCTTAATACACCCCTTAAAATAACATTTTTTTCTTAATTGTAATATTATTATCAATCTAACGTCTACACCGAATTAAATACACCCTACAATAAATAAGTCACTATCTGCAAACTAGTGTTTTCATAAAATTTGTAAATCCGGTCCTGTCGGGCCGATTTTAATAAAATTTTGGGGACACTTTTTAATTACTACCAGAGGGTCAAATTTCAATTTTGAAACGATTCGGAGAATGTTTTCGGTATTTTGGGACCCAAAAACATTTTTCAACCCCTAAAAACTACCCTTAAAATGGCCCGATTACGCCCATTTTAAATAGGCTTCTTGCGGTGATGGATTTCAACACGTGGGCCAAATTTCGTTAAAATCAATTAACTCTTTCGAAAGTTATTGCCCGCACACACACATATATATATATATATATATATATATATATATATATATATATATATATATATATATATATACATATACATATATATACGTATATAAATATATATATATATAAACATTTTTAAAAATGGTGCCAAAGTGTTTAGGAGGTTATGAAACGTCGAGAAATTTTGGTCCGACCCCTAGGTCCCGCCATCCGACCGACGCCAATAGTGTATGTTGCCCTATGGCAAATACACTAATAAAACACAATAAAATTTGATTTAATCAAGACGAAGTCTAAATACGTCTGATCACAACGAGATTGGGAATTTTACTATACTTGTTTGTTTCTAAAAGCGTTGCTAATAGAGACTCAAAACAAAACAATACTGTGGTCGACAATGCAGAGTATTAATGTTGTCTCAAAAAGACCCAACGCTGCGTTATTAAAACTGACGTAAATAGGCCATTATTATTCGATTTAAATTATTTGAAAAGTAGTGATATGCAGTCTGGCTGGAGCAACGGACTTCGCACGACGACAGCCAGGACGAAGACAAACTCTTTTTTATTTAATAATAGATACACAAGGTTTTTTAAACTTTAATATATAAAAACTCGCACGTGATATTTTTTGAAACCAAAAACGGGGAAGATTTACCTCCAACTACAATCAATTCTCTCATTTAATAAATTGGTGACAACAAAAAGTTAAACTTGTTTCAAAAGTTTTAAAATTAGGTGTTGCACTAAAAATATATTTATGTTATGCAATTTGTGAGCGTTTCATGAGCAGTTGACGCATGTTATATGAGAAATATAAGGGTTTATCTTTTTAGATAAACCTACACTTTCCGGTGCAGATTAGAAACTAGCACCTTGACTAATCATAAAGAATATTATTCTGCAGACTTCGTGTAGAACAGCCAACGGATATGGTTGCCTATTCGGATCTCAAGTAGTTATAAGAAAATACAAAAGATTGTAATACCATTATAATAATAAACTAATAAATAAACATAATTAAAATAAATGATTTTTTAAAAACAAAATATTCTGAAGCAAGAATATAACTGGCGCAGTCGGTAATTTTTTCAAAAAGGGGAGAGTGAGCGGAAATCACTTAACTCTAGAAAAAGAAAAATACGAACTAACGTTCAAAACAAATAAAACTAAAAGTAAAGTGAATACTATTCTACGAAATAATAAATAAATAAAACAACCAATAAAATAAATAACAATATAGTAAATAAATATTAAGTGACAGTGAGCGAAAATCACTAAACTCTAATAATTAATACGAATGAATTTGCAATTCAACAAATAACAAAAATAATTAACATTAAGTGAAACCAACTATATATTTTGAGCCCTTTGCTCAGAAGGCCGGTAAGACCTTCACAACGTACGCAAGTAACGAAGAATCCCGTACAACAACAATCAACATCAACAACAATGCTACTACGAATAATGTAAGTCGTTTACTCCGTCTTATACTAATATTTTATCCTAACTAACAATATTGTAAAATATTTGAATCCTAAACTATTTTTGTACCAAAGTTTGTAAAAAATCAAATTGATTGTAGGTACTAGTGAATGTCGAATAACAACGCTATAAATTTAAGTAACCTCCTTGAAGTATTAGAAAGTTTAG
This sequence comes from Venustoraphidia nigricollis, assembly GCA_034508555.1. NCBI lineage: Eukaryota > Metazoa > Arthropoda > Insecta > Raphidioptera > Raphidiidae > Venustoraphidia > Venustoraphidia nigricollis. The sequence continues at coordinate 82,912 of JAVRKA010000125.1, read as the reverse complement.
ATAATTTAGAAAAACCAAATAAAAATCAAAATACAATGGCACCCCCAAATTTCGATTTAAATTTATTAAAAATTATCCCAGAATTCAATGGCGATAACGTAATTCAATTACACAGATTTCTAGTTTTATCAGAAAAACTATTAACAACTTATGGCGACACCGCTAACCCCTTAAACTTTCAAAATGAAATTATATTTCATGGAATAATTTCACGTGTAACTGGTAAAGCAGCTAGATGTTTAAATATCAACCCAGTATCTACTTGGATAAACCTTAAAGAAACGCTACTTTTAAATTTTGGAGATAAAAGAGATAAAACAGATTTGGTATTCCAACTGCTCAATATAAGACACAAACAAGGACAAACATACTTACAATACCTAGAACAGATAGAGTCACATTTAGAAGTTCTAACACAGTACATTACACTACACCAAAACGAAAATGAAAAAGTTCTCTTGATTAATGAATACACAAACTTAGCCCTCGCTACATTGTTGAAATATATTCAGGAACCCATGGCAAATTATCTCCGTAACCAAAAACCAAGCACACTTACAGAAGCAAAAAATATCATATTCACACAGAGCCAGAACATTGGACATTATCCAACACAAAATGTCAATGCTCAACAACGTAGACAACAAAATACGTTTTCACCTAGAACAAATCATAACAATGTGAACACATCAACACACCCCACATATAATAATCCAACACAAAGACAAACATTTCCATCCCAACCAATAACAAACATCAACCCGAGACCAAATAATCAGAAATATCCAACTAACAGACAAGTATTTGGTAACTCAAATCAGAATGTCTTTAAACCTCAACAAAACAGAGTACTAGATAAACCAACACCTATGAGTACAACAACAACAATCCCGCAGAGAAGGAATTTCATTCCAAATTCAAATTTTCGTTATAATCAACCTTATCAAACCAGATCAAATGAAACACAAAAATTTGTATCACAAGAATTGTTTAATGCAGAAACATGTGACTTAACAACTATAAACGATGAAACATATCCCATCTCACATATCGATGATACACCTACACATTATAACGAAACCTATAATGAAAACTCGTATTATGACGATACTAACCCAGATTCTAACGAACCAAATGATAGTGATTTTTTAGACGATATCCTGAACCCAAACAACAACACATAAATACACCAATAAATACATTCGCAACATACGATAACGAACTAGGATACATACAAATTGCTAAACCAAAAATGAAAATTCTTATAGACACAGGATCAACTCGTTCATTTATAAAAAATAACGTAACACAAAATTATTTTAAAAATCTTATCATACCACATACGACACTCGTAACCGGTATTAATGGAACTACTTCTACACAAGGTAAAATAACAATACCTTCATTTCCAGAATTTAAATCAGATTTAAAGCTAGACTTTCATATATTAGATTTCCACCCTGTATATGACGCCTTACTTGGTCTAGATAACATTAGACTTTTAAATTTAATAATTGACCCGAAAAATAACCTATTAATAAACGGCACTAACAAAATTCCACTTTGTTATTTAAAAACAGGTCATGATATAAATTTTCAAACTACGATTCCTGCTTTTACAAGCAAAAAAGTTAAAATACCCGTTAACATACAAAATGGCGATATATTGATAGACGAACAGAAATACCCCGTTATTAATCTACCTAACTCGATAACTAAATCAGAAAACGGATTCGCTACAGTAGAACTTACAAATAACACAGACCAACCTAGAATTTTAAAATTATTAAAACCCGTTTCAGCTCATCCATTTTCGAATGAACTTTTTGAAATTTATCAAATAGACCATATGTCTTATAAAAATAAAAGATCAGAAACTCAAAATTTACTCAGAACAAATCATTTGAATCCCGAAGAAAAAGAAAAACTTATAGATCTTTGTACAAAATATTTAAATGTATTTCATAAAGAAGGTCAAGACCTTACATTTACAAATCAAATAAAACACGAAATAAAAACAAAAGACGAAATTCCCATCTTTACAAAATCTTATCGTTACCCCTATGTACACAAAGCTGAAGTGCAAAAACAAATTGAAAATTTACTCGACCAAGGTATTATACGACCATCTTATTCTCCATGGTCATCACCAATTTGGATTGTTCCAAAGAAGCTCGACGCTTCAGGTCGTTCAAAATGGCGAATGGTAGTCGATTTTCGAAAATTAAATGATAAAACCATTGATGATAAATACCCACTTCCAAACATAGACGATATATTAGATCGATTAGGACGATGCACGTACTTTACGACTTTAGACTTAACTCAAGGTTTCCACCAAATTGAAGTGTCAGAACCTGATATTCCAAAAACAGCTTTTTCGACAGAACAAGGTCATTACGAATACACTAGAATGCCCTTCGGACTCAAAAATGGACCCGCGACATTTCAGCGCGCTATGGACAATGTGCTCCGTGGACTCCAAAATTCTTGTTGCCTAGTTTACATGGATGACATTATTGTTTTTTCTGCTTCGCTAGACGAACATTTGTCAGACCTACAAAAAGTATTTCATCGCTTAAACGAAGCAAATTTAAAAATACAACTAGATAAATCAGAATTTCTTACAAAAGAAGTCGCATTTTTAGGACACATTATAACACCTTCTGGAATAAAACCTAACCCAGACAAAATCGATGCAATTTTGAAATTTCCTATCCCCAAATGCCAAAAGGAAATTAAATCTTTCCTAGGATTGATCGGTTATTACCGAAAATTCATCAAAGATTTTGCCAAAATTACAAAACCTTTAACTTCATGTCTAAGAAAAGATTCAAAAATTACACACACATCTGAATTTATAAATTGTTTCGAAAATTGTAAAAAATTATTAACGAATGAACCACTTCTACAATACCCAGACTTCTCAAGACCTTTCCTCATTACAACAGACGCATCCAACTTTGCGATAGGCGCAGTTTTATCACAAGGAAACATAGGAACCGACAAACCGATTTCATACATTTCCCGCACTCTAAATTCACACGAACAAAATTACTCCACTATTGAAAAAGAATTACTTGCAATTGTGTGGTCAGTCAATAAATTTAGACCTTACGTCTTTGGACGAAAGTTTAAACTAGTAACAGATCACAAACCTTTACAATACCTATTCAATTTAAAAGATCCAAATTCTAAATTAGTACGTTGGAGACTTAAATTGTTAGAGTACGATTATGAAATTGTTTATAAAAAAGGCAAAATTAACTGCAATGCAGATGCACTTTCACGAATCGAATTACATACTAAAGAAACAGACGACATTACTATCGATACGTTTTCTCTAATACCAAACCCTGGAGATACGGATCTGTCTCAAGAAGAACTTAACGAAATTCTAAATGATTTAGATGATATAATTGCAAAGCAGACAGAAATTGTTCCCAATCCAGATTCCGAAAATAATAATCCTGATCCCAACGAAACAGTTCATTCAAATGCTGATGAAAATTTAATATTACAAATACCTATAGGCGATAGAGCACTAAACTACTTTGCTAAACAAATTGTCATAAATTTTGTAAATCCCAAATGTAATAAGCCTAAAGTAGAACATTTATTTAATAATAAAAAGATTAGAATCACAGCTGACATATCAGATGAAAATTTCGAAAACGATGTGATAACGCTTTTCAAAGAATACATCGATCCAAACAGTACGTATGGAATCTATTTCAATAATTCTGCATCGCAAGCGCAATACGCACGTTTCATTACATTGATACAGAACACTTTTAAAAATACTTCTTATCGTTTAAAACAAACTAACACCTTTGTACAAGATGTTTATGATGCCAATGAACAAGAAGATTTAATATCGACATATCATATATCTAAAACGAATCACCGTGGAATAAGCGAAACGCATTCGCGACTTTGTAAAATTTACTATTGGACAAAAATGTTCGATCATATCACTAGATTTATTAATAATTGTGTGATATGCCAAAGATGTAAATACGACAGAAAACCTTTGAATCCACCTTTAGAAATAACGCCCACCACAAAGAGACCATTTGAAATTATACATATAGATTTATTTTCATATCGCAAAGATAAATTCTTAACCATCGTAGACGCTTTCTCAAAATTCGCCTCAGCCTATTTTGTACCTAGCAATACTACAGTCTCAATAATAGACAAATTAATGCAACATTTTGCTTTATTTCCAATACCAACTACGATCATTTCTGATAATGAATCCACGTTTACAAATTCATTATTTAAAGAATATTGTAGAACACACAACATTAACATACATTATACGACAGCTCTACACCCACAAAGCAATGGTTTAATAGAACGCCTACACTCGACACTTGTCGAACATCTGAGAATAATTAACTTGGAAAAGAAAATTCTTATTACAGAAAATCAAATGGCTTATGCTATCCTTGCTTATAATAATTCAATACATTCAACAACTAAATTTACACCCAAAGAATTAGTTTTTGGACACATTGATCGAAAAGACTCACTAGAAATTGATTTTTCGCGTAGATACTATAACAACTACACCGAAAATCACAGACAAACGTTAAAAGACTTGTATAAACACGTGCATGAAAAAGTAACACAACAAAAAGAAAACACAGTAAATAAACTTAACACCAGTAGAACAATTCCACCAGTATTTAATCAAGACACTAATGCATATATAAAGTTGCAAACAAGATCAAAACACGATCCTAAAACGACAACTCCCAAAATAATAACTAGTGATGAAGTTAATAAAATTCAGACTGAAACTGGACGTTACCACAAACAACAAGTTAAGAGACCACTTCGGTTTCAGAATTCTACTAGTCGTGACACACCTGACGACGACACAATTGAACGAAATCAAAATAACTGACTTACGAGAAAATCCAGGACTGTTACCTTTCCTATTAGGCAATGCAAAAATTCAATATTCCAATCACCACACAATCCATTACCTAGATATAAAACCTATAAATGATATACTTTTAACAGTCGAAATCCTATTAAACAATACTATACAACCTGACATCAAAACATTTCTACAAAACAACCCACAAATTCACGAATCATACCAACATGATCTCACTCATGACTTAGATTATTGTTACCTATTATTGTCAAAAAACTACCAAAAATATAATAATGTTTTATTAATTCATGATAAGAAAAATAGAACAAAAAGAGGCTTAGTTAACATGTTAGGCAGTGCAATAAAATTCATATCAGGAAACTTAGATCATACAGATGCTGAACACTATGACAAACTAATAACTATGTTAGAACAAAATCATAACGATTTAAAATTACAAACACTCACAGCAACTTCGCTTAACACGAAACTAATGAATAACTTTAAAAATGTTCTAGAAAACATAACAAATAACCAAATTCTGCTAGAAACTCAAATAAATCTTTTAATTCAAAGAGCTGACGCCCATAAGAAACAACTGTTATTAGAATTTATAAATAATCAGTTAATGTACATCCACAATCTATTAACAGACGTAGAAACAGCACTAAGCTTTTCAAGACAAGGTACACTACATACCTCTGTCGTTCAACCACAACAATTATACGATCTCTTGGTAAATGTTATAAAAGTATATGGCCCAGATCAATTACCATTTTTGAATAACGATTTATTACGATATTATGAAATAATCAAAGTAAATGTATATATCCAGGATACTACAATCAATTTTATTTTGGATATACCAATTGTAAAAACAAATACGTATAAATATTATTACCTGGTCCCTATTCCTAATAGAAACAATACCATGATCCACTACCCAAAACCTTATGTACTTATACATGGAAAAGACACGTGGTACAGCGATGACGCATGCCAGCGTTTTGGACCAACCTATATATGCAGTCGAAAACTCCAAGAAGCCCTTAAGGACGATTGTATCAACCAGCTGATCAACAAACAGAAGATCACTTGTCATTTAGTTAAGAATAATAATAACTTAGATATAAGTAAAATTGAACAAATAGATCAAATGCATTACTTAATTATACCTTCAGAAACATTGCCAATCGATAGCAATTGCAAAAATAATAATTTTATAAAATATCCATCTTTATTGGAACTACCAAAGAATTGTTTCCTTACAATAAAAGGTTTAACATTTATTAACTCTAATACGAATAAAATCAAAAACGAAATAATACTGCCAAATTTAATATTTCCAAACTCAACAATAACGAATCAAGTTAATTTAAATAAAATCAATCTAGTAGATGTTTACAAAAATTTGCAACAGTTGGAAGAAATTCACAACGTTCCAATTATTGAAACAGTTAACAAATATTCATATATTCCAGTTTATTTTTTCATAATTCTTTCTATTATCGCAATTAGCTTATATTACTACAAAGTTAAAACAAGGAAAACAATCTCTATCGAATCACTGAAATTGAGACTTAACGATCTCATTTCATCTCAAGAAGCTGAGACAGCTTCTTCATAACGATGGAGCTGTTATATGAGAAATATAAGGGTTTATCTTTTTAGATAAACCTACACTTTCCGGTGCAGATTAGAAACTAGCACCTTGACTAATCATAAAGAATATTATTCTGCAGACTTCGTGTAGAACAGCCAACGGATATGGTTGCCTATTCGGATCTCAAGTAGTTATAAGAAAATACAAAAGATTGTAATACCATTATAATAATAAACTAATAAATAAACATAATTAAAATAAATGATTTTTTAAAAACAAAATATTCTGAAGCAAGAATATAACTCGCATTTCATGACACCACTAGTTACATCACATGACAGAGACATACGTAGTTTTAATTTTCCACGTGATTTTACGGAAATCTCAAATCTGGATGGAAGTCGAACAAGCTGTCATTGACGCCGATGGTGTACTATCCCCTCTTTGATTTGTTTTGTAAAAGATGCACTACAATATAGACAGGTATAATACGTAGGTAGTAGCATATAGACATAGTAGAGATTCTTTTTCCATAAAACAGGAAACACAATATTATATACGTGGACATTGTGACAAGTCACATCATGGATATATAGAAGAACTTGAACACAATGTATCAGATGTCACAATATTATACGACACGACAGGGAGCTCATTTCGCTGTTTCAGCTGTTACACTTTGTTGATGCGGGTCGCTGACTGAAACTTAATGTTGTCATACATATCACACTTTAATTACAACGCCGCACATTGTTGCCAGATTGTAGAATGTCCCCCTGAATTTAGTAGATTTTAAGTGTTTTAAAAAGAAATTCAAGGGAAGGGTGTGTTGAACAAATACGAGATTTTTGAAGTGAAACTTCTTTTGGTACATTTTGTAAATTTCGTGAAGGCACTAACATAAGAGAAAATAAAAAAATGCCGTTAAAAATGTTTATCACGTGAATTATGAACCTGGGTAAAATATGCCCAAGTGCACTTTGAACTTTCCTATCGCCAGCGACGTCACGCGCAACACTGATTCGCATTAAGCAATCGACGCATTATTTCCAAGATGGCAGCTACCGAGGCGCAGGAGGTAGGATACCGTCAATTGTGACAAGTGTGTGCGTTTTTATGTGCTAAAAACCCTGGTCCATTCACGCCGGGTTAATTAGAAAGAAAAACGATATCGTAATTTAGTTTTCGAAGACATCTATTTGTACGTTCGCGGTAATGGTTATTAGAATTGCACACAAAATTAATTTATGAAAAGAAACCGCATAATCAACATAGCTATTATTGCATGGTAAAACACTGATACGGAACGAAATTTTCTTTTAAAAAAGTGCACGTAATCTACCTTAATTCACAGTCCGTAGGCGCGCAGAGCTATACCGCAGTGCAGGCCCTCTCACTCCTGCCCAAGGATGGCCAATACTGCGTGTGATGGATTTATTTAACTTCGCGCTTAATTAGTATATTTATCAATTAGTACGAGAGCGTTAAGACATTTTTGGGTAGGCATTTGAGCCACTATGAAAATTTGTACAATACCTCTTTAGTAATATCCGAATACAATAACACAGACCTGGCTGAAGGGTATACCGGAGCTTAATATTAATTATTATGATTATTATTAACCGACCCTCAAATGTTTAAATTAGCAAAAAAATTTCGCAACAAAAAGCCCTTCAGGCATTTTGAAATTTTAATACCTTGAAATTTAGTATTTAAAGAGTTAAAAAATAAAAAGGCAAAGTTTTTTAATCGGGTCTAAAACTTAGTCAAGTGTTTGCATAATTATATTTTTGAAAAATTTAAAACATATATTTGAGGCACGTTGAAATTTAAACTGAATAATATTGGTAACTAAAATAGATATATTCAAAAAAACAGGTCGTTTCGGTGGGTGATTAAAAATTTGGGGGTCTGTGTTTTTGTATTCGGATATTACTAAAGAGGTAGGGTACAAATTTTCACAGTGCCTTAAATACCTATCCGAAAATGTCTAACAGCTCTTGTGCTATATACATAATATATGGTGAATAAACTATTGGTGTCGCTCGGATGGCGGGGCCATTGGAGTTGAAGCATAAAATTGCAACATTTCACGTAAAATTTATATCAATTTCATATTTCATTTAAATATCACATTGCATATATGTTAGTAAATACCTCCTCTATTTTGTCAGTAGGGTACTGCGCTGTGACCCTCTCTCCCTCTAATATAATGTTGTCTAAACTATTTTCTTTAGCTACGCGGGAAAATCGTAGGTTGTTATTAATTACATTTTTTAAATTTTCATGAGGATATTAAAACAAAACATTACTTACGAGATAAGCAATGAAAATTGGTAAAGAAAACACTACAAGGCCACATTTCTTAGAGGATATTAATACGAACCCTACAAACCCTTAGTGTAGTACAAATAACTATAAAAGGAAATGATAATTGGGTACTATCCCATTTTTCACTGATTATTGAAATAGATTAATGAAGAAAAATAATTTATCTGTATTTTATCGTTTTTAAAAATATCAATAAAGAAGAAAGTTATAGGAAAGGAAGATTTGGTTGAGGATCAATAAATAAATAAGCTTTACCAAAGTTTCGCTAATGACCAACGTTTCGAAAAATATCTTTTCATCTTCAGGGCCTTAAGCTGGTCGAATGATGGTAAATTATTCTAATAATATACATGATCATTTTTATAGATTGATACAATTTTAAACATCACAAACACATTAAAATATTAATTCAATTGTAATAAACTGTCACAAATTAAAAAAAAATCCTTTTCGTATTATTATGTGCACAAATAAATTTAATTAATAATAATAATAATAACAATTAATAATAAATTTCATAAATTTATTTGTGTACATAATAATACGAAAAGGATTTTTTTTTTTTAATTTGTGACAGTTTATTACAATTGAATTAATATTTTAATGTGTTTGTGATGTTTAAAATTGTATCAATCTATAAAAATGACCATGTATATTATTAGAACAATTTACCATAATTCGACCAGCTTAAGGCCCTGAAGATGAAAAGATATTTTTCGAAACGTTGGCCATTCGCGAAACTTTGGTAAAGCTTATTTATTTATTGATTCTCAATCAAATCTTCCTTTCCTGTGACATTTTATTGGATCAATACCACCATATACGAAGGAAGTTATATTTAATTAAAAATTGAACACCTATAGAACCAGACGTCATTTATCTGCAGTCTACGAACAAACAAAAAGAAGGTTAAGAAGGTATATATGGCACCTATCAAACATTTAAATTCGTTACTAAACTACTGATTTTTAATAAACTTAATACAATAGTAATGACAGATACCGATTTGCATATTATATGAAGACAGGGGAAGAGAGATTGTAGATTATAGACGCTCAATAACTGAGGTCATCAGCGTCTAGATGAAGACAGGCATTATGTATTATGCCGCTATGGACACAGAGCGATGCAGCTTTTTGGTGTCATTTCCGAAACTGATGGGTTCTGAGCCGTTCAAATATCAACACAGTTTCAACGGGTAGAAAGGAAATGATTTCGTTTTATTTTTTGGGCATCCTTGATTCAACCTTATAACTACATACCTATGTATGGCAACCTACCTACACATAGACTTTTACATCTAGCAAAGTACTAATTTCACAGTGAAGGCACGTCAGACGTCAATGCACGTTTCAATGAACACGCCCGTGATTGGAAGAGCTCGAAGGCATCGATCCTCAACTTTATTTTTTATATCAAGGCAAAGTTGATCAACTCGAACGTAATATACGGGTTGGCCAATAAATCATATTGTTCGCAATGAATTCATATTTATAAGATTCCAGTTTGGAAAATAATATTCCTTCAATTTTAATAAACAAAAATTTAATTAGATAACATTTCAAAAGTATTACCTGTTAGAAAAGTTATTTTTATGTATGTGATATTAAGGCTGTCGGAACGCTCTGAATTTTGTTTGTGCTGAGACCCAGCGGCAAGGGGCGAGGTAGGCAAAAGATATATTGTGGGTGTGACCTTCTTTAGCTCTGTCTCGCTCAAATCATCCGCACGTTTCAATTTTTGGCTGGTGCCAACTACGAGGCTAGAAAATGTTATTGCAAGGGTGCCACTGTCAATTGATTACTCTAATTTTTGGAAATATTTTGAAGATTTAAAAAACTTTTCCGAAAAAGGAAGAGTCACTTTAGGTTTGTGATGTAACAGTTTTGTGAAATAAGTACGAATAAAGTCATAATGTGACATTGAAAATGTGTGTTTTTTAGCACAATTAATGCCGACTTTTTTCTAGTAAATCGTACATAAATTACAAAAGTAGTCCATTAGAGACCTAGATTTGTCCTTTATCTTCCTTATAGAGAAAGAATTTTTGCAGAATGTTGACGAATAAGTCTACAATCAGTTGACAGCCGAAGCTCTATTTTTGGTTTAAATTCAGAGCGTTCCGACAGCCTTAATGAAACGATTCTATAACCTCTATTAGATGTGCACAGCGCTGCTAAATTTCTGTCTCGTTTTAACTTATGTAACGTTAAATAGGAAAATGCACTGATATTGTAGAATCGTTAAAATGATGATAATTTATTTTTGTTACGTTAAACGTGCAATTTCGTGACGATGAAATGAAATAACTAGGGGTGTGTGAGTAGCTAGTACTTAGTTTTTCTTTTCGAGATTAGTATTTTAATAAATACCTGCCCGATTTTTGACGACAGCGTGTATTGTTATGGCCAGTACTGTATTTGTAAATGGAACGAATTTGAAAACAATAATTCAGTTTACATTCTCGGTAGGGTGTTTTCTCTTATGTTCAAGAGATTTTACGAAAACTAAAAGGACATGGATTTATTTAAAATTTGATTTGATTATATATAGAATTAATTAAATCTCGCCTTGCATATTTTTAAAAGATCAAAAGACGAATAAAAGATAAGTGAAAAACATAAAATAAAAGCTATTCAGTTTCTCACTATGTATCCGTTGTTGCTTTGATCGTTTCGTATTTCTTATTAATAAGTGACAAAATATTACCAAGGTGTGTAAAACGAGTATGTAAAACCAATTAATAATCCTGTTGTCCCGTTATTTCTCAAATGCTTGAAGAAATGAGCACCCTGTACCCTTTAATTATTAGTGTATTTGCCATATGGCAACATACACTATTGGCGTCGGTCGGATGGCGGGACCTAGGGGTCGGACCAAAATTTCTCGACGTTTCATAACCTCCTAAACACTTTGCCACCATTTTTAAAAATGTTTATATATATATGTATATATATATATATATATATATATATATATATATATATATCAAGCTAGCTTCTTCAGTGGTTGCGGGGTCGTGAGTTTCCAACTAGGGGTAGAAACAACGCTGAATGCAGAGAACTCGGTGACTTACCTGATAAATGTAAATTGAAAAAAAGTGGACTAAGCAACTTAAGAGTAGATGTTCTGCTTAGAATTACGTACTTATTTGGGCGCCAGACTGTCAGTCCACCCTCTTGACACGTCTCACAGTACAGCCAACCTATGAGAAATAGACCAGGGGAGCCACCAAAGCCAAAACGAAAAATTGCAATTGAAAATTAATTTAATTTATAAACCGGACTAACGCCGGGCAGCAGAGTTCCTGACGGGAACACGCTGGAAAATTTAGTATAAAAAAATTACATAGTACACAGAAAGTAATAAATGTAAAAATTACTAAGTAAAAGTATGAATCTGATTTTAAGCTACAACAATTTAGCAATAAGGTTTAGACAATTTATAATAGTAGTTTATAATATAATGAGTTAAATTCAGCAGTAAATTTAAAAAAACTGAATCTCAATTCATACTAGATTTGTGATCACAGCCTAACTTAATACTAAGCCATGCAATAAACAACTTAATACTAAAGATTTCAAAATACATACAAACATAGCATATAAAAAAGAGAGCGGAATCGAAAGCCAGATTGTCAATGAAGAAACGACACTTGATACTACGATAAAATTTACAAGATAAATAATCTAAAAAGCATAGTAGAGATTGCACTAAAACACAAAATTAAAACACCGTATACATAAGAATCTGGATTTCAATTCATGATACAGTCTACAAAATAGTTACATCAGCATTAGCAAAGCTAAACCTTAAGCAGAATATTCCGTTACATAATTAGTACAAAAAATTAATTCACACGTTAAAATACGGAATGCAAAGAGTGTTGACAAACGTTCTATAAATTATTTAAATAACAAAAGTCACAATGTATTTATGATACGCACTTTTAATAGTTTCAAGGACAAAATATAATACTGTATCATACGACAAGAACGTACGCATCAATGCGAATTTCGACAGATTGACTTATGTTCGAATTTACAAGTTAAATTTATTATCACTGAATAGTGTTTCTATACTTCAAATTAAAAATGATTCGAGATTTTATTTAAACAGCAAATCTAATAATTTTATTTAACTAGCAAATAGTATAGGATTCATAACTGCACTGAACTTGCATAACATTAAAACTGAAAAGTTTCCAGATACCTTAGATTTTTCTGTTGGGACAGCTCACCACTCTGCAATGGAAATTTTCACAGCCTATTGCGACTGGAAAATATATTTCCCAGTAGTTTGGTTGGACGATGAGATGTTAGATGCAGAACAGTATCACCTTGTCAAGGTCGACACAATGGCTGACTTCCGGCTCGTTGAAATTGAACAGAAATAATTGAAACTTTTCCAAACTTATACAGCGCCAAAAACACACAATCGAAAGCACTTAAATAACGATAGTCTCGAGATGAAACACTCGATAGCGAAACTGCGGCAATCTTACGAAATCACATGACACACGTGGTCACCAATAGTGAAACTAAAAACGATATTTTCTCGAAAAATAACTCTGGAGACAATCGAGAAACACGGCACAACTTTGCCAATGATATTTCACTTAGATTTCGAAACGAAATTCGATATATTTTCAATAAAAAAAAACTCTTCAAGACAAAAAACTAAATCTCACAAAACACCCATACTTGTTCGACAGACGTCCGCGCTCTCTTCCGGCCCTGAGCAGACTCTCTTTTGACTAGTCAAATCTATCATTTTGATAATTTCAATAAAGCTGGATTCACACAAATTTTCAAAAATTACGCAAAGTCCGACAAAGATTTTTTTTTTCTTTTGTAAATTAGCGCAACTGCTTCCTGATGTTAGGGACGGTTCCTAGGGACCTTCAGGGACTGGATTTAAGGTCCTATACACCCCCTTTTCCCATGAAAGAAAAGGACGAAGGCCTTTTCTTCTAAGCGGTGACTTATCAACACTGAATCCGATATGGTTTCGAACAAAGCAACAAAAAACAGCTACACACGCAAGCTCAATCAAATAAGGCGAAAGCGGAATCGTCACTAGCAAGAGCGTCAGATTCGTCACGATCAACTTCCTGAGCCAACTCTTCATCCTCGTTCTCAGATCCATCGGATGCGTCGGTACCGGAATCGTCGGAGTAGGGCTTCAGGTCCTTGACGTGCCAACGACCGATTGGTTGTCCATCCTCTTTAACAAGTTCATAGACAAGGGGCGAGATTTTCTTAGCGATTCTACAGGGGACGAAACGAGGCGCCAATTTAGAAGAGAACCCATGCGCGCCGCTAGACAAAATATAGTGCCTTTTCCAAACTCGCTGTCCAACTTCATACACATCCGGTGCACGCTTATCTCGATTATACGCAATCGCTTGTCTCTGATAGGCTTCATCTAAACGCTTTTGAACCTCTTGAAACACAGCTGGATGTTCTTTCATTTGCTTCGCGTAAAACTCACAAGACCAGTCTAACTCTACCACATCGTGTTGACCGACCTCACCATAATAGCTCCCGTCAAGGGGTACGAAACGACCGAAGTTTAGAAAGGAAGGTACGAAACCGGTTGACTGGTGCAAGGCGGTACGCAAGGCACATGCTATTTTAGGCACCATGACATTCCACTCATGATGGTTCAGGTCAGAGAGGTAAGAACGGATAGCGGCTCCCAAAGTACGATTGACGCGCTCTACGAAATTAGCTTGAGCGTGATATTTAGCGGTCAGCAATTGTTTAACGTTATATTTAGCGAGAAGATTTTTTATTGGGCGGCCGGTAAATTCAGTACCGTTGTCGCATAACAGAAACTGTGGCACACCAAACATCAAAAAGACTTGGTCCTCCAAGAATTGGGCAATCGAAACGGCATCAGCGTTTTTCAACGTTTTAAGCAAGACAAATTTCGAAAACCAATCTACAACAACTAAAATATACCGAAAGCCATCCTTCGTTCTCGGGAACGGACCAACAATGTCTGCTCCTACGAACTGCCACGGAAATTTGACCCTTTTTGGTTGACCCATAAATCCCGGTCGCGCAGTATTTCGAACCTTCTGGGCACCACAGACACGGCAACGAGACACAAAGCGACACACATCAGACCTCATCTTCGGCCAATAATACTGCTCAGAAAGGCGGTAGAGAGTCTTGGCAATTCCCAAATGACCAGCGGTGGGTTCAGAATGATGCTGCATCATCAGTTCCTGTCGGGAAGGTTTTGGGACGACCACTTTCCATTCGTCCTGATTAGGTCCTTGGTTAATATCAAGAGCAAGACGTTTAAAAAGACGGCCATCAACCACACGCCAACACGAATAATCCTGAGGAGCAAGATTGACATTTTCCAGCATACGCTGATACCACAAATCAGCTAAACAGGCATCGTCATTAATTGTAACAGCGGAAACTTGGACGGGAGAACGAGACAGTGCATCGGGTACTACATTCAATGATCCCTTGCGGTGAACGAAGTCGATGTCATATTGTTGTATTTTGAGGGCCCAACGCGCTAATCGACCAGTGGGATCCTTCAAATTTTGCAACCATAGTAGAGAATGGTGGTCTGTAAGAACAGTAAATCTAGTGCCCTCAACATAAGGGCGAAATTTCTCGATTCCGAAGAGAACGGCTAAGCACTCCTTCTCGGTGGTTGTGAATTTTCGCTCGTTGGCAGTGAGAGTCCTGCTGGCGAAGGCGATTGGAACTTCCACGGATTCGTCGTTACGTTGAGTCAAAACACACCCTAATCCACAATCCGATGCATCACACTGCACAGTGAAAGGACGAGAAAATACGGGACTGGCGAGAACAGGGGCGGAAACTAAAGCTTGTTTTATGGCTTGGAACGATTCTTCAGCCTTAGCTGACCATACAATCTTCTGACCCTTTTGTCGGTTTTTAATTAATTCAGTTATGGGAGCGGTTAAAGAAGAAAAATGGGGAATGAATCGCCTGTACCACGAACACAAGCCAATAAAGCGTTTAACCTCGGTGGTATTTGTCGGTTGAGCGTACTTGAGCATTGCTGAAACCTTGTCGGGATCCGTCCGAAGACCCAACTTATCTACCACGAAACCAAGAAATTTCAGAGAGGGTCGACAAAATTCACACTTCGACAAATTAATCGTTAAGTTAGCGCGCTTAAAACGTGACACAATTTCTTGTAATACGGAAAGATGTTTCTCGAAGGTAGGAGTAGCAATAATAATATCGTCGAGATACACAAATACGAACGGTTCGAGTTCAGGACCCAGCACGCGATCCATCAGACGTTGTTGAGCTTGCGGGGCATTACGAAGACCAAAAGGCATAACTTCGAATTCAAAAAGTCCGCGACCGGGGACCGAAAAAGCGGTTTTCTCGCGAGACGCAGACGACAAAGGAATCTGCCAGAAGGCGGATTTAAGGTCGATACTAGACAAAAATTTAGCACCAGACAGCATGCTAAGAATATGGTCGACTCTAGGTAAGGGGTAAGCGTCAGGTTTAGTTACGGCATTCAACTTACGCCCATCAAAACAAAATCTTAAATCACCATTAGATTTCTTGACTAATAATACGGGAGACGACCAGGGACTGGCGGACGGTTTCACAACCTTCATGGATAGCATTTGATCTAACTCATGGTTAAGATGCTGCATCATATAAGGCGAAAGAGGGTACTGACGTTGTTTGATCGGCTTAGAAATGCCAGTGTCAATATCCATTTCGATTAGAGATGTGCGACCTAGCTTTTGACCATCGCGCCAAGACAAAGATTGAAAAAGATCAATGGTTGCAGAAAGCTGTTGTTTCTGACTGGTAGAAAGATCAGAGCTATCATGAATAACGTTAGGAGGGTCAAGAAGACAAACTTGGTGTCTAGAAGACGGAACTGGGATGTGGTACACATTCTTAGGAAAGTCAACGGAAACGTTGAATTCTTTAACAAAGTCCATTCCTAAGAGAATGGCGTGACGAAGAAACGGGGCGACAATGAGATCTAACAGCTTGACGACACCACCCACCGTAATTGGCAGCAGAACAGATCCTGTAACTCGCTGTTTAATACCATCCGCAGTGGAAAGTGTGAGTGCGGATGGCGTTACCTGGAGTGAAAATAAATCTAAAAATTTTAAACCGTGCTGGCCTAACACAGAACGGTTAGCACCGGTGTCCAAAAGACACACTAAATCATAATCGAAAACTTTAAGCGTAACATACGGACGATTATCCCCAGCCTTATACGTAAAAACAGGAGAGACATTGGACGATATGCGGGACGTGACAAGAGAAGAACGAGATTTGCGAGAGTCATTCGGACCGGAAGCTACAGTGCTACGCGAACTTATAACGCGACGAGATGATTTAAGTGTACAACGAGACGAGACACGAGATTTGGACGACATGCGCGAAGGCACCGGTACGGGTTTCTTACAAAAATCTTCAACAGTAAGAAGCCATTGCTTCCAAGCAGTTTTATTAAAAGAGGGACGCGTGGCAACCTTAAGGCGAGGGCGGAAAGAGTGTTGCCGAACTACTGACCGCCTTTGAAATTTGTCGACGGCTTAAGAGAGCAGGCGTTAGCGAGGTGAGCCTTATTACCACAACGATAACAAAATATTTTCTTGGCTTCTTTACACTGGTTATAACGGTGACCATGCTGAAGGCAGTTCCAACAAGCAAAAGTAGTAGCGACAGTATTTTCCCTAAGATTTGAAGGTAGCGGCGTTGCGTCGTTAATAACGGCACACCTAGCGGTAGAACGGGTTGCCTGGAAGGCATTTGCTTTCAACACGGTATCCTCTAAGGATACTAGAAAATCGACCAGCTCTCGAACTGTATTAAATTGTTTTTTATGTAAGTGAGGACCATAGGGAGGTAACAAGTTTCCTATGATAATGTTAATCAGTTGTTCGTCTGCTAACGGAGTAGATAATTGAAGCATCATATCGTGAAGACAAGTAATAAAGCAAGTAACGGATTCGTGAACACCTTGGTGGCGAGCATACATTTTCTGCGTTAGAGAGAAATCATTATAAGACGGCAAGAAATGCTTCCGAAGAGCCACGACAAGCGAATCCCAATCTTGGACTCCTTGTGAAACGATCATGCGGTACCAGGCTAAGGCATCTCCAGTGAAAATATCAATAGCTGACTTAAATAGTGTCTCCTTAGAGCAATGTCTAGCTACTCGTGTAGCTTCGAGGCGCAAGAGGAATTCACCAAGCGGTTGGCTTCCGTCAAAAGAAATGTTCCATTTATAAACCGGCACGAAATGGTTCGAGCTGGTCCTATTGACGTCATGTGCAGAAGGATCAGTCCTTACTTCGATCGTATCTGAGGCGGGAGCCACCGCAGGACTATTATCACTGAGGACAGCGATGCCAGAACTGTGGCGCTCAACCAGCGACAGACCCATCTCGGCAGGTGCTGCATCCACGAGCTTAGCACAAAAGTCGTCTTCTAGGGCCATAACAGAAATCAGACGATCATTTTTAAATAAGAGGATAGCTTCGTCACCACTAATAATTCTAGAGAGTCGACCCTTCAAGTGGTTTAACCGACTTCGAATTTCTATCACGTGATCGTCAGCCGCACCCGAAAATGACTCAATTAGCAAAGTAACGGAATTGATACTGCTATCCACTTCGGCTCCATCCGTGGCCAAGACAAACGAACTACAGGCATACGATATTCCGGAACGCTTAACGTCAGAAGCTAATAATCGTCGGAGACACTTCCGTTTCTTTACTTCTTCAAACCCGCGCGCAAATCCACGGATAGACAATTCGTAATTCATCTCACACGTCGTCAATAAATCAGCATCTATTTCATACGAGATATCCATTTTGGGTAGTTCTAACGAAAACAACCGTAATACAACCTTTACGAAACGAAAAAGATACAGCGAAAATACGAATTTGACGAGAGAAATTATCAGCCTTAACAATCTATGTTCAAATCGCAACCGACATAAAAACCCGAAATTTAACAAAACGAAAGTCGTATAAGGTACACGAACCTATTGTTAACTAAATACTAAGAAAAATGAGTTCCCCAAAACAAGAAAAGTAAACAAAGCCCCGAGCTTAAAAACAACCAAGTCCCCAAGGACCAAACAAACAGCGCTAAAGACTGAGAAATCGGGCCCCACGTTTGGACGCCAATTTATATCAAGCTAGCTTCTTCAGTGGTTGCGGGGTCGTGAGTTTCCAACTAGGGGTAGAAACAACGCTGAATGCAGAGAACTCGGTGACTTACCTGATAAATGTAAATTGAAAAAAAGTGGACTAAGCAACTTAAGAGTAGATGTTCTGCTTAGAATTACGTACTTATTTGGGCGCCAGACTGTCAGTCCACCCTCTTGACACGTCTCACAGTACAGCCAACCTATGAGAAATAGACCAGGGGAGCCACCAAAGCCAAAACGAAAAATTGCAATTGAAAATTAATTTAATTTATAAACCGGACTAACGCCGGGCAGCAGAGTTCCTGACGGGAACACGCTGGAAAATTTAGTATAAAAAAATTACATAGTACACAGAAAGTAATAAATGTAAAAATTACTAAGTAAAAGTATGAATCTGATTTTAAGCTACAACAATTTAGCAATAAGGTTTAGACAATTTATAATAGTAGTTTATAATATAATGAGTTAAATTCAGCAGTAAATTTAAAAAAACTGAATCTCAATTCATACTAGATTTGTGATCACAGCCTAACTTAATACTAAGCCATGCAATAAACAACTTAATACTAAAGATTTCAAAATACATACAAACATAGCATATAAAAAAGAGAGCGGAATCGAAAGCCAGATTGTCAATGAAGAAACGACACTTGATACTACGATAAAATTTACAAGATAAATAATCTAAAAAGCATAGTAGAGATTGCACTAAAACACAAAATTAAAACACCGTATACATAAGAATCTGGATTTCAATTCATGATACAGTCTACAAAATAGTTACATCAGCATTAGCAAAGCTAAACCTTAAGCAGAATATTCCGTTACATAATTAGTACAAAAAATTAATTCACACGTTAAAATACGGAATGCAAAGAGTGTTGACAAACGTTCTATAAATTATTTAAATAACAAAAGTCACAATGTATTTATGATACGCACTTTTAATAGTTTCAAGGACAAAATATAATACTGTATCATACGACAAGAACGTACGCATCAATGCGAATTTCGACAGATTGACTTATGTTCGAATTTACAAGTTAAATTTATTATCACTGAATAGTGTTTCTATACTTCAAATTAAAAATGATTCGAGATTTTATTTAAACAGCAAATCTAATAATTTTATTTAACTAGCAAATAGTATAGGATTCATAACTGCACTGAACTTGCATAACATTAAAACTGAAAAGTTTCCAGATACCTTAGATTTTTCTGTTGGGACAGCTCACCACTCTGCAATGGAAATTTTCACAGCCTATTGCGACTGGAAAATATATTTCCCAGTAGTTTGGTTGGACGATGAGATGTTAGATGCAGAACAGTATCACCTTGTCAAGGTCGACACAATGGCTGACTTCCGGCTCGTTGAAATTGAACAGAAATAATTGAAACTTTTCCAAACTTATACAGCGCCAAAAACACACAATCGAAAGCACTTAAATAACGATAGTCTCGAGATGAAACACTCGATAGCGAAACTGCGGCAATCTTACGAAATCACATGACACACGTGGTCACCAATAGTGAAACTAAAAACGATATTTTCTCGAAAAATAACTCTGGAGACAATCGAGAAACACGGCACAACTTTGCCAATGATATTTCACTTAGATTTCGAAACGAAATTCGATATATTTTCAATAAAAAAAAACTCTTCAAGACAAAAAACTAAATCTCACAAAACACCCATACTTGTTCGACAGACGTCCGCGCTCTCTTCCGGCCCTGAGCAGACTCTCTTTTGACTAGTCAAATCTATCATTTTGATAATTTCAATAAAGCTGGATTCACACAAATTTTCAAAAATTACGCAAAGTCCGACAAAGATTTTTTTTTTCTTTTGTAAATTAGCGCAACTGCTTCCTGATGTTAGGGACGGTTCCTAGGGACCTTCAGGGACTGGATTTAAGGTCCTATAATATATATATATTTATATATATATACGTATATATATATATATATATATATATATATATATATATATATATATATATATATATATATATATATATATGTGTGCGGGCAATAACTTTCGAAAGAGTTAATTGATTTTAACGAAATTTGGCCCACGTGTTGAAATCCATCACCGCAAGAAGCCTATTTAAAATGAGCGTAATCGGGGCATTTTAAGGGTAGTTTTTAGGGGTTGAAAAATGTTTTGGGGCTCCAAAATAGCGAAAAAATTCTCAGAATCGTTTCAAAATTGACATTTAACTCTTTAGTAGTAATTAAAAAGTGTTCTTAAAATTTTAATAAAATCGGCCTGACAGGACCGGACTTACAAATTTTATGAAAATACTAGTTTACAGACAGTGAATTATTTACTGAAAGTTGTATATAATTTGGTATAGTGGTTTGATTGATAATAATATTACAATTAAGAAAACAAATGTTATTTTAAGGGGTGTATTAAGGAGTCAATTTTTTTATTTTGCCCAAAAACCAACTTAAGTTCTCATAATAGAGCCACACTGCTTGTATAAGCAAATACACTATATTGTCGGCAGGGTTTTGGCACTGCGACCCGGGTTTTTTTAGTATGTTTTTGTCAACTTATTTTCGTATCTGTCTGTTAGTTCGGTACAAAGTTTGCAATCGATTTTGCATCTACTCCCCGTCGTCCAATTGAGTCGAAATTTTGCATACATGTGTAGTTTCGATGGCAATAAAATATTATAGAATTACTCTTCCCGATGAGCTAGAGACCTATGTTCCGTTGCAATTTTATTTTTAAGTACGATTCAATATTTTTAGGAGTATTTTAAATTGCTTTCACCGACTGCATACCACTTTAAATTAACGGAAAACCGTAATTGAAATTATGCTTTGCATATAAAATAAAATTGTAGATAGTCAATTTTGACTTTTTCAGTTTTGACTTTTAACATAGATAATATTTAAAACTTAACCCGGCGTAAATGAATCTCTTTTCAATCAATGCGTCAATGAACCAGGGTGAATTTTACCCGGTTATTGATTTCAATATATTTCGTTTGAAATAGTTTTTTTCTTATCTAGATGAATTACCTAATAGGATATTGTTATAATATACGTAATAATAAAAACATTTTGATATTATAACTATTTATTTATGAAGAAACTTTACATTTGACTGATGCACTCCTCTTCGTCAACATCCGACCACGATGGACAGCTTTCGTCCGAAGAACATTCTTCCAAATGACGTATTATTATTTCGTCTTCCATCACGAACAAAATAAGAATAATCAAGTCTTATTTATTACGTATAATCTAGATAAAAAAAAACAAGAGAAATTATGAAAATGCCGTTAAAAACGCGAACTATGAACTATGAACGGCTAAAATATGCCTAGTGCAGTTTGAACTCTCCTATCACCAGTGACGTCACGCGCAACACTGATTCGCATTAAACAATCGACGCATTGTTTCAAAAATGGCAGCTACCGAGGTGCAGGAGGTAGGATACCGTCAATTGTGACAAGTGTGTGCGCTTTTATGTGCTAAAAACCCTGGTTCATTCACGCCGGGTTAATTAGAAAGAAAAGCGATATCGTAATTTAGTTTTCAAAGACATCTATTTGTACGTTCTTGGTAATGGTTATTATAATAAACTAATGGGTGCTAAAAACCGTGATTCATTCACGACGGGCTGAAATCATATGCACGTACTTTGTGTACTGTTCAACTTTGATATGTATTACAATTTAAATTCTCGTAAAGAAACAAAACATTTAATTCAAATTGTGGACAATAAAAGGAACTGACATTAAAAAAAAGATAATATATCTGCACAAAAAGGCAATAAACAACAACTTTACATATGTACATATTATACGTGCCTATGTTTGCATGTGTGCATAAATACTGAAACTTAAAAAAAATCTTTTTTTAGATGTAGCAGACGACTTCATTTAGTTTCTTTCTTTTACAAATACAACATAAATGCGAGAGCCGAGAAGCAAACAAATGAAATGAAACAAGCCAAGGAACGATGCTCGTCGAATGAAATGAGAATGGTTAAGTAGGTCTGATGGTGGTCTGGGAACCATCGTGCATGAAAGAAAGACAGGGGTAGGCACATATATAGTCGGCCGAGAGCTGTTAGACATTTTTGGGTAGGTATTTGAGACACTGAAAAAATGTACAATATACCTCTATAGTAATATCCGAATACAAAAACACAGACCTGGTTGAAGGGTAGCAGAGCTTACAATCACCTGGCAGGTAGAATGTTTTACCGAAATGTTTTCTGAATATATCTATTTTTAGTTACCAATATTATTCTGTTTAAATTTCAGATATTATGTCTTAAATTTTTCTATGCTTTTGCAAACACCTAAGCCTTAGACCCGATTGAAAAATCTGGAATTTTTATTTTTCAACTAAAGAAGTATTGTGCAAATTTTCACAGTGTCTCCAATGCCTACCCAAAAGTGTCTAACAGCTCTCCTACTATAGTAGCTAAGATCGTACTATGGAAGACGAGAAACAGAGAAAAGCTGATGCTATCTGTGTGGAGTGTAGTATAATAGTGACAGGCATTGGTAGCTTCGGAGAGAAAAGGGAAAAACACATAGTGAAAATGGTGGTATATTATACACATTTCGCATTATAAAGTCTAAAACACAGTCTAGAAACTCAACGGGAATTTAAAATATATCATTAGTAGTTTTTGGAACGGTTGACGAAGAATGATTATTGATTATAATGGGAACTATAATGATTGGGATTCCCCAAAGTAAACGACGCGCCTATGACGTCAAATTCACAGATGTGATTCAAATAATGTTTATGTATAAGGTAAATAAAATTAACTAAAACAATACGCTTTTATGAACTAAAAGTGCAAAATAATTTGACAACAAAATTAGCTTTACTGCAGTAAAAAGCGTGGAGTGTTTAATATCGGTAATACATGTTTCATTTATTGTAATTGTTATTATAAAAATTTAAATAGATAGCACTCCACGCTTTTTACAGTAAAGCTGATTTTTTTGTCAAATTATATTGCATTTTTTAGTTCATAACAGCGTGTTGTTTTAGTTTTTTTAAACTCTAATTTTAATTATGTCTAAAAAACAATATTGCAACGTACGTCACTGTACAGCGTGTTAACTTGCTTGCTGTAATTTTTCAATTTTTTTTATCCTGACGGTCTTGGTCAGGATAATGGGACAAACTTATTAAATTATTGTATTGTCATCGATCCTTGATAAGTGTGCAGTTTCAGTTTAATCTGACATTTTGAAGTGGGTGAATTTCACGTCCAATAAGGCTCCACGACAAACAAACAAACATACAGGTGAAGCTGATAAAAGCGTGTTAAAAAAAGAATTGTAACTTTCTGTTTACCTGCTCCAATGTTAACTTCACAGAATTTGTGTGTGTATTCCATAAATAGGAAATCCTACGGTTGGCTCTGGGACTAGTACGATTGTCGCCATAATTCTGCCTTTATATTGTGTTCGTAAACTAAAATAACCACACAGGAAAATTTAAAACGAGAAGAAAATATCTGGCACATTTTTCTTTATTATGCTTGTTCACGCGAAATATCTGAAGGGAATAAATTTAGTTAATAGGAGGCAACTTGCTGATATGGAAGCTTTGTACAAAGACGTGCTCGAAGCTGCTACATCGCTGGATGCTGGAACGACAGCAGTGACTTTACTTCTTATAAATATTGTCATTTTTATTGATTAACTAATAAAGTCCATTTTCTCCTTAAAATAACTTGTAAAAAAATATGTGTCAAGACACAAGAAGGAAGTGCAACTTCTTGTGCAAAACCCATTGCTCAATTATTTTGTATGGGGTTTTTCTGTTAATTTTTCCCATATATAGAATTAGAGCAGTGAAAATAATAAGCTTGTAATTAAGTAAATAAAAATTGCAGTGATAGCTGGAACATTTGTTTGTCACAATTTTTTATATATAAGTATTTGACAATAAAATTTTTTATCTATCTATCTATTACTCAATTATTATGGAAAAGTATATCATTATAGGAGAAAAAACAACGTTATAGCGTATATTTCTTTTGCGCATGCGCCGATTTTCCTCAAAAACAACAGGGCTCTTCATATTTGTACTCCAAACATCCTCTCAAAATTTGGTTTCAATCCGTTCGACCTGTATCGTGCTCACCGAAAGACAAATAGACGCACATAGTTTTCCAAAAATATGTTTTTTGGATTCGGGGGACCTCAAAACGAAAAAATATTGTAACATTTTGAAAAGTGAATTTTGACCTAAAACAAGTACCCTTGTGGGTTGGAATGATAACATGTTTTATATTAACAATCACTTACGGGTAACAAGTAGACTTTTTTTTATTTGAGCAAGTAATCATTATTAGCTAACAGGTATTTAACCGGGTAGAATTGTACAACGTCGTTTTTATTTTTACTAGTATACATTGCATAATCATAAGTTTGACTTCTTTACGAGGGCTTTGTTGAAACTTGCAACATAATTAAATTACTTTTTGATCTCGTTGAATCATATTTAAATAAAATATCTGTAAAAC
Organism: Venustoraphidia nigricollis; assembly: GCA_034508555.1. Classification (NCBI taxonomy): domain Eukaryota; kingdom Metazoa; phylum Arthropoda; class Insecta; order Raphidioptera; family Raphidiidae; genus Venustoraphidia; species Venustoraphidia nigricollis. The sequence continues at coordinate 57,367 of JAVRKA010000125.1, read as the reverse complement.
TCGGTAATAGTGTATTTTGTTACTTTTAAAATTGACTGGTATTTAATAATTGTATTAAATTTGGTTAAAACCATGCAATCTTGTACACGTGTTTTAATAGATTTACAATATACATTGTTTTTATGATTTAGTAGAGTTTAATACCTGATTGGTGTGAAATAAATTAATTAAGAATGACTATTTTGTTTATTAAAAAAGCGAACAATTAAATCTAAAGCGTGATGTAAATGAAAAATGGAATTTCAAGGTAAGATTGTATTTCTGATTTTTGAACTTTTTAAAATGGCAGTCGTATTGTTTTACATAATTTGGTAAAAGTGTATTAAGAATGACTATTTGTGTATTAAAAAAGTGAATAATTTAAATCTAAAAAGATTCCTATAGAAAGGAGAAAATTTCCGAAAAAAATGTCGACTCCCGGACTTTATCTCTATTATTGTTAATACTTTTCATTTAATATTGAAAATAAGGCTCTGCGTGACCGGCGCTGTGCCGATAAAACTTAACCAATTTTAGAAAGGACATCCAATTTCATTTTTGCACCGGGGTCATTGGTTACGTAGCTACGCCACTGTTGGGAGCCTCTGCTTTTGTATTTTATATTAATTTTTAAATCTTAATCCGTTTCTGAGATGATGGGTCTTGATAGACAGATAACAAAGTGATCTCATTAGGGTTCCGTTTTTTTCACTCCGAGTTCTAAAAAGAATTGAGAAATGAAACATGCAAAATTTGTCCATGTAAGTGTAATTTTTGAAGTTATACTGAGGGTAAAATTTCCTCTGTTATGGAAGTTGTGTACGCAGCATGCAACGAATATGTTGCGGAAGTTGTTTGTGATAGCGTCAAAATAGTTATTTCATAAAACAACAAAGTAGGTTATAGTAGCGACATCGGACGGAACCCCTTAAAAGCTACAGTGTTGTTCACAACTTTTGACAGTTAAATAACCTCAATACTTGTATTTTTTATAAATTATAGATTCAACAGTAGAAGACCCTTTGTTAGTTAAAAAGTTACTTTATGCAGGTACCAAAAAAGTTATTTTTGAAAATGGAGCAAAGGTAAAATGTATATAAACTATAAGACCACAAACATAACCCAACCTGTGTTTAAAAATCTTTTTCTAACTATATTTATCCTCTCCCTAGACATCCACGCCAAGTATAACTTCTGTCGCGCACCACTTTTTTTTAAACTAATATTTTGAACCGGACAACAAGAAGTTTCACTTCTATCGAATGTAGTTACAATATACTTGATCTTTTTTATCATCCTGCCGATAAAAAATAATAACGTATCGTGTCTTTTAATCGAACACACAGTATAATATAGTATGTACGTATATTATGTGGTAATAACATTCTGCCTGTATTCAGGTCTGGAATCCATTTGGGAATTTATTGATTGCGGTTGAGAATACCATGTCGCGTCTGCTTATTGACTCTATATGTACACATCTTCCCACAAACTTCGATTATCGCCACAGGCGTATCTTTGCATGTGCTCTACCTGATGTATGATCTATTAGTTATTAATTAATCTCTCAGTATTCACAAAGTTATTAGTGTATTTGCCATATGGCAATATACACTATTGGCGTCGGTCGGATGGCGGGACCTAGGGGTCGGACCAAAATTTCTCGACGTTTCATAACCTTCTAAGCACTTTGGCACCATTTTTGGAAAAATTATATATATATGTATATATATATATATATATATATATATATATATATATATATATATATATATATATATATATATATATACGTGCGGGCTATAACTTTCGAAAGAGTTAATTGATTTTAACGAAATTTGGCACACATGTTGGAATCCATCACCGCACGAAGCCTATTTAAAATGGGCCCAATCGGATCATTTTAAGGGTGGTTTTTAGGGGTTGAAAAAAGTTTTTGGGCCCAAAAATACCGAAAAAATTCGCAGAATCGTTTCAAAATTGAAATTTACTCTTTTAGTAGCAATTAAAATGTGCTCCCGAAATTTGAAAAAAATCGGCTCGCCAGGGCCGGATTTACAAATTTTATGAAAACACTAGTTTGCAGATAGTGAGTTATTTACTGAAAGGTGTATTTAATTTGGTGTAGATGTTCGATGATAGCAATCTTGCAATTAAAACTGTTAATTTAAGGGGTGTATTAAGGAGAAAATTTTTTTATTTTTACCAAAAAACTTAAGTTCACGTAATAAAACCAGACTGCCTGTATTAGCAAATACACTATATTGTCGGCAGGGTTTGGGCACTGCGACCCGGGTTTTTAGTTAAGTGTTACTAGAACATGTATACTGCATACCCGGATACTCTCCAAACGTTTGTTTTGCATATTATATTTTTATTACTGCTCCGTAATCCGTATTAGCTATTTTTTAACATACTTGTTAGACTAGAGCAAATTTTACTGGAAAGAAAAGACTCATAGATTATATTCTTTTTTGTCCGTGACTCTCTGGAAGAGGGATGGAACCTTTGGTGTGAAGACTGAATTTTAAAAAATAAATACAAAACACTAGACCACTAATGCCAGGTAGGCGAGGCAGGGAAAACCTTCCTTACTTTAATAGTTGCCTTGCTTTAATCTCAAAACAAAAATTCGAGCTGATGATGGAATACTCATCATGCGTCATATAGGGAATAGGGAAACGACTCATCTGACTTTTTTTTGTCACATTTGGTAATTTACTTGTTTAGGCTACGATGTCAAAGGTCCTAGGATGCTATCTTGCGGAACTTCTGTTGTAAGTTTATTTATGCGCACAAAAATTTAATAATGGTTTGCGTTTTCTGCCATCATTTTAAGAATGTGATTATGCCCATGTTATATTTTTATACACTCTGTATCCGATATATTCATGTTTTCAATTCTTTTGTCAGTTAATACATATTTCAGAAGTTTATCTTCAGATATTTTAACATACATAACTATTCTATGTATGTTGGTTTTAAGTAGTTTGATTGACTAGTCTGTCAGAAAGGAAGGAATACAAATACATCTGAATAATATCAAGAATCACAGATTATATCTGTCGAAGTAGATATGCCGCACAATCTGTATTTAATTTACGTAAGTAACTTAAGGGTGTCGGAACGCTCTGAATTTAAGTGAAAAATAAGGCTTCGGTTGACAGCTGATTGTAAAGTTATTCGTCAACATGTTGCAAAAATTCTTTCTCTATAAGGAAAACAAAGGACAAATCTAGGTCTCTAATGGACTAGTTTTGTAATTTATGTACGTTTTACTATAAAAAAGTTGGCATTACGACCTTATTCGTACTTATTTCACAAAATTGTTCCATCACAAACCTAAAGTGTCTCTTCCTTTTTCGAAAGTTTTTAAATCTTGAAAATATTTCCAAAATTTAGAGTAATCAACTGACAGCGGAACCTTTGCAACAGCATTTTTTAGCCTCGTAGTGCGGCTTAAATTCAGAGCGTTCCGACAACTTTAAGGACGCTAACAATGAAATAACAGGGTGACCGTTGTAATTTAATGAAATATTTTAAACTGTATATTTTTACAAAAATACAAAATTGAACAACATTGGCGTTCGAGACCTTTTTCTTTGATCTACAATTATTGCAAGACAGTTTTTACACTGGATCCATTAATTATCGAAGGAAATAGATTACGAAATAAAAAGTGGTACAAATTAGCATAAATTTACTCTCTAGCACCAATAAAGAACTTATTTGTTATATCATTTGATATTATGATTGTGACTCAGAATAACTATTGAGTATTGGATAATTATTAATAACGGAGTAACGGGTAATTGTCAGGGTTATGGTAATAATAATAATAATAATATAATAATCTTTATTTCCAACGATGAGAAAAACTCATATAGAAAACGTCAAAATTACAGATTAAAAATGACAGCTTAAAAATTACAGATTACAAATTAAAATATTCAGGCAAATTGTAAAATGTGTTCTCCAAAATATATATTTTTAACAAACGAGAGAAACTGTTTCTATTGTTAGAGTTCTTTATTAAAGTTGGAAGCTTATTAAAAATGTTTACTCCTATACTCAGAGGGGAATTTTTGCTGACATCAAGTTTGTTTAAGGGGGAACTTAGATTTTGCCTAAAGCGCGTATTATAAGAATGGTAGTCGCCATTATTCACAAACTGATTAGAATTAATATAAACATGGTTAGCTGCTAAAAACTGGATATTTGGGATACACAGTTTGAAACATTGCCAGATTATATAATTAAGGATGCGATGTTATCAAATTTGACGGATAACCGGGTACGGGATAATTGTTGTTACCAGATATTAAGTCGTATATAAAAATGACAATTTACAAATTAAATTTACATATTGGAACGATATTTCACGAGTTTCGAGATCTAAAAATTTGGACAGTATTTCTAAATAACATTGTAAGTATTTTATTTGAAAATTTGAGATAGAATAATACAAAAATTGAAAACTCAGTTCGAGTAAGTACTCAAATTCCGGAACTTTTAATTTTGACTGAAAATTCGGTATAATCGAATATCTACTTGCTTTGACGTTTTTCAGTTTTTATATTGAAAGATAACTTTCAATATTTCAATATTTTGACATATACTGTGTTGACGGCGCTCAGCTCGCCGTATTCTGGGATTAATTGGGGGAGAGGGTGACCCTGAAAGAACTGAAGGTTTTGGACTTTTCGAAAACATACATCTGACCAATAATATAAATAACGAAGTACTACACACGTGTCTCGATCTCTAACCCTTACCATCACGAGTCTTCTTATGAAAGCTGAGGGCTGTTCATGGCTTAGTTTGGGTGTTGGAAATGCACAAATTGCCTACTGTCTGAGTGCTGTGGGATTTTTCCTGCTCCTCTATATCTATATAGTTATAACTGCTAACGATAAAAAAGCTACATATAATGCCGAATATTTTATACTATAGCTGAATATCCGGTAAATTCTTAGTAATTACTGATTAACAGATAAAAAAAACCTTAAAGAAACCTTAAAACAAAACCTTAAAAATATTCATCTTTAAAGTTCAATTCCAGATATATGTTATAATAGAAAAAGTCTTAATTAAAGAAAGACGAAACGTTGCAATCAATGAGTTTTTAAATTGATTTAATTTATTATTCCAATTACCCGTGATACTGTTTTCTTAAAAATATTACTCGCTGCGGACAGGATTCGAACCTGTGCGATCAAAGCACATTAGGCTGCGAGTCTAACAACTTAACCGCGTGGACACCACTTACGTGTGACGCGTGCCGTTAAAACAGTATACAAAGAGCACCGTGTCTCTATACTAACTTACGTTTGCACTTTCTGTAACGCTTCCGTTCGCACTTTTCGTTTCGCTCTCGTCAGGCATTCACCCCCAAGTCAAGCGTGCGTAAAGAATCAAAAGTCAAGCGTGCGTAAAGAAGTTTTACTTCAACAAGTATTGATGGTTCGTAATTTCAAAAATTCTTGTACATTATCTGAAGTTGTGAAATCCGGCATTAAATAATTGAAATAATCTGTGGTAAATTCAGCAAACAGTCGTTAACCGTTCTGACGCATGTTCTTCACATTTATGTGAATAAGATTGTAAATATTAATGACAGAAACTAACCGCTGAATCTACATACACTACAGTCTGCAATATTTGCGTACATCGATGTGAGTGACTTTTGTGATGAATGATAATCATATATTTGCATTTATTATTTAATCTAATCTCAAATACGTTGTATTTTTAATAAACTTACGAGTTGTTTGGTTACGGCCATGTAATGCTAAACAGAAAACAAATATTTAAAATTCGAAAATAGATAGATATATTTAGTGACCAATATTGGTATAAAAGCGTCAGAAAGATACAAAAATCTAAATCATTTTACAAAGTCTTACATAAAACGATAAAAATACAACAGTTTTATAAAATACACGAAAAGAAATCTGTGAAATTAAACACATATTCTATAGCAAAATCTTAATTCTAATTTTAAAAATGTTCAGCAGTAAGACCTTTAAACTGTCCGGAAGATGCTTATAATATTTGGGTGCCCAAAAGTTGGGACCTTTGATTAATTTATTGTTTTTATAAAAAAAGTACTCATATCAAAATACAGACGGCCGAACTGTATAAGAACCAGTCCACACATGCTAACTTTTTGTATCACGATCATGCGATTCAGTCACTTGTCGATCGTCAGATGCAGCAACTAGGGAATGGAATACCGAGATCCAGCACGCGTTAAGCACAAAAACTTCACCATTTATATAATTCTATGCAACAACAGTGCATGGGCGAACTGAAGTGTCAATAATATTAGAAATATGTCTGTTATATTGCGAAAATTAGCTATTTTATAGAAGGTACGTGTAAAAATGTAGTATGTATTTCGAACGTAAAGCTATTATGACTCGTGTGACTGTTAAAACTCGCTAATCGCTCGTTTTTCCACAACGTACCAACTCGTACAATTCACTTTCTGTACATAAACTGTACTATTATAGTTTATTGAATTGTAATTGCAGAACCACAATTTACTGATGGCATGGAACACTAATTGTGCCAAGTAGAGCTTGCACTTGACCGATTTTTTGAATTAGTTCTTTCATTTGATGACGTCATGGTATGTGACACGTCTACTTGGAAATGTTATTCTGTGTGACACTCCTGTTTCTTGTATTATTTTAAATTATGTTGGTTATGCAGCCACGTCTGCTCTCTGAGTATACATAGTATATTGAACGTTTCGCATTTCTGTACCGACAATAAATTCTTTCGGCTTTATTTCCTGCTGCCTCGCGAAGAGGAACACAAAAAATATGGTCTAAACGCCAATAAAAAAGAATGTAAAACTAAAACCGCACTTTCGAGATATCGGGCTTTTCTGTCGAACAGTTCGTGTTCTAGTGCGCTTACATATATGCTACAGGCAATTTTAGAATTTAGATGTTTTAGATTTGGAATCGTTCTTTTAGAATCAACAAAAATGTTTGTGCTTTAATGTCGTTTTTTTTGAAGAAAACTGTTTTTTTTATCAACTTAAAAATTGAACTTGCTCTAAAAATCAAATAAGGGAACGTTCATAAACCACGTAGTTTGGTCGAGAGGGAGGGGCATCAGTTCGAAAGCTACGTTGAGCTACGTGAGGGGGAGTTAAAGTCAAGCTACGTAATTTTTTTCATGTATTTTATTTGGCACACTGAAAATTCATTGCAGAATAAGTTGTATTTATTTTTAAACATTGGTTACTTTTTTATCTTGAAAACTCTATATTCTTATAATGCCGTATGTATGTGCGACTTGAAACCGATTTTTTTAAATAGTTTGTTAACAGAAAGCACAAACTGTCTTCTGGACTTGATAATAAAAAACTGTGTTCCATCCGGGGGGGGGGGTTATAGGAAAGGTTACGTTAGGCTACACGAAGAGAGGAAGGGGTTCCAGAGAGGCTGAAATTGGGCCACGTGGTTTATTATTATGACATAGTTCTTAATACATATAACAGAAATAACTAGTTAAATTATTTTATTTAATCATGTCGGCTTCTATTGCCTGCAATAGAACAAAATGACATTAATAGTTTATTTACGATGCATTTAAAATAACGAATTTATAATGGTTTTGGAATTTTATTTTACTGCCGTAAAATATTGTTTAATATTAAAAATTATCAGGAAATTGGACAAAATAAAATATGCAATCAATTCTGCGACGTTTCGGTCCAATTTCCTGATAATTTTTAATCTTAAAAAATTATGGATGATAATATTAATATTGTTTAATATGTTTTTGAATATAATTGTCAGATCCTTGAAAAATTTTAAGAAGTGAATCCACAAAATGTGTTAGGTAATTGACAATTTTTCTCAGGAATATTCTTGTAGATTATAGACGCTCAACATCTCAGGTCATTAGCGTAAGGAATATTCAGTTACCAGTAACATATACGTTAAAGTAGATGTTGTCTATAACTACTTTGACGGCGGCGGCTGCACTGTGGCTACCGACCATTGTTGTGAAGCAATTTGTAGCTCCGAACTTACAACACCAAATTCACTCCTGTGTCAGGGTTATCGATTAGAAAATTGTTAAATTTAATTTTTTTTAAGAGAAGGTAAACATAATAAAAATTGTTTCTTGCAAAAATAGATATCAATTATAAGCCATCAAAATTTGCGACCAAAAACCAAAATTGTAAAATAAACTGTCATTATAATCCAGTTTTTCATATGACTCAGTTCTCCATTTTTAATGCAGTAAAAAGAGGCAGGAACTATAAAAATAAATCGTTAAAATGTTTTGAAGAACAAGACGGCGCTACATGCCATACAACTCGTGTAAACATTGCAATGCTACGAACAAAGTTCAATGGAGGTTAAATTTCAAGAAATGGAGATATCAATTGGCCAGCGAGATCGTGCAATTTAACTCCATTCGATTTCTTCCTTTGGGGTCGTTTAAAAAGTAGAGTGTATAGAAATAATCCACAAACAATCCAAGACCTTAAAACCGACATTCGAGATGAAATACGCGGAACTAAAAAGCTAATGCTGCAACGAGTTGTTGAAAATTACGACGTACGAATCACCACTTGTCATAAAAGTCGTGGGAGACATTTAAACGATATTTTTTTCATATTCAATTGTAATGCATTAAACTATTATTAGTGTATTTGCCATATGGCAACATACACTATTGGCATCGGTCGGATGGCGGGACCTAGGGGTCGGACCAAAATTTCTCGGCGTTTCATAACCTCCTAAACACTTTGGCACCATTTTTAAAAATGTTTATATATATATATATGTACATATATATGTATATATATATGTATATATATATATATATATATATATATATGTGTGTGTGTACGGGCAATAACTTTCGAAAGAGTTAATTGATTTTAACGAAATTTGGCCCACGTATTGAAATCCATCCCTGCCAGAAGCCTATTTAAAATGGGCGTAATCGAGCCATTTTAAGGGTAGTTTTTAGGGGTTGAAAAATGTTTTTGGGCCCAAAAATACCGAAAAAATTCTCAGAACCGTTTTAAAATTGACATTTAACCCGTTAGTAGCAATTAAAAAGTGTCCCTAAAATTTTAATAAAATCGGCCCAACAGGACCGGACTTACACATTTTTTGAAAACACTAAGTTGTAGATAGTGACTTATTTATTGAAGGGTGTATTTAATTCAGTGTAGACGTTAGATTGGTAATAACATTGCAATTAAGAAAAAAAATGTTGTTTTAAGGGGTGTATTAAGGAGTCGAATTTTTAATTTTGCCCAAAAACCAACTTAAGTTCGCGTAATAAAGCTACACTGCCTGTATAAGCAAATACACTATATTGTCGGCAGGGTTTTGGCACTGCGACCCGGGTTTTTTTTTATAATAAAATTAAAAAAAAAACATGAAAAAAAGTATAAAAAAAAAACTTCCTAGAGTTCTTTTTGGATAACTCTATATATAGATTAGTTTTGACTGTGATAATTCTTGCACGGTGTCCACTGGTATATTGATTGTTCAACCCTCGTCAGCGGAAGTACCTAAGTACCTACCTACATATATACCGTGCGCTTCGAACAACGCAACGGTTCAGTTTCAGTCCTAAACGATCGAGTGGATGCTATTTCCAATACAGGAAACTGCCGTTGCTTAATAAATTGCTTGTATGCTTACGCGCATGTTTTAGTGCTTTTTAAGGGCAATAAAATACTTGGCAGAGGGAGTGTGCTCTCCATTGCGTTTAATGTGTATGGACCCTGTACACGGACATTATATCCGAGAGCTGTTGGACATTTTTGGGTAGGTATTTGAGGCACTGTGAAAACTTGTACAATACCTCTTTAAAAATATAGACCTGGCTAAAAGATAACGGAGCTTAACCGACCCTCAAATTTTTAATCACCGAAACGACCTGTTTTTTTTTAATATATCTATTTTTAGTTACCAATATTATTCTGTTTAAATTTCAACATGCCTCAAATATGTTTTAAATTTTTCAAAAATATAATTATACAAACACCTGGCTAAGGACTAAGAAATCTGGATTTTTTATTTTTCAATTCAACTCCTTAAATACTAAATTTCAAGGTATTAAAATTTCAAAATGCATCAGGGGCTTTTTATTGCGTAACAAATTTTGCTTATTTAAAAATTTGAGGATCCGTGTTTTTGTATTCGGATATTACTAAAAAGGTATTGTACAAATTTTCACAGTGCGTCAAATACCTACTCAAAAACATCTAACAGCTCTCCAACTATTATATAGGTAGAAAGCGTACACAATGTGAGTATTAGTGATGGGTGAAATTGTTATTTGGAACTTACAGCTATTATTGTTACTCTAATAGTTTTGTTAACCTCGTTCCCTTCTGTGGTTTTAAGCTAGCTCAAGTACCTAAATAGTATATTACACACAAGGGCAGAAAGTTGAAATTCCTGCACTGCGCAGCTCGGGGCTTTCAACTTTTTGTCCGTGTGGTGTGTATACTATTTTTCTTTATACCCGGTCGAAAGTACGTACGTAATGTCGCCATTATATGAAAAGACTAATAACTTTCAAGTGAGCAATTTTGAAGTTATACGCAATAACAGCTGTTAGATATTATTGGTTGGCGGCAGTCTCACGTATCAGAGTGCAAGAGAAAACTCTTTCGTGCCGTTGTTACTTTCTTTCGGCTCGCTGTTATAAATGGCATGCGGGTAATTCCAGCAGAGCATAAATGTTAGGCTTTCTGCCTTAAAATCGACCGGGTATAAAGAAAAATCTTTTTTTCAATTTTGTTTATTTTTTGGAAAAAATTAGTTTTTGAAAAGATGTTTGATATAAAATTAATTATTATGAACCACGGAGCGCTGGAATTTTTTTTCTTAAAGGGAGCGGTGGTCCAGACAAGGTTATAAGAACCTCTAACGATGAAGTTTCACCATAAAGATTTTATTTTATACAACTTTGTTATGAGTTATTTGATGAAGATTATGAGAGCACAGGACGACTTTGAAAATGTGAAAGAATTATTACTGAACACTCGGTATTTATAAATTGAGAAATGCCACTCTGAAAATATATAAGAGATATTATGTGATTGAAGATAATTTTTAGTACCGATATAATATTGTATATATAGGTAGTATATATTGCCCGTGGTACTTCATTAGTGTATTTGCCATATGGCAACATACACTATTGGCGTCGGTCGGATGGCGGGACCTAGGGGTCGGACCAAAATTTCTCGACGTTTCATAACCTCCTAAACACTTTGGCACCATTTTTGAAAATTTTTATATAATTATGTATATATATATATATTTATATACGTATATATATATGTGTGTGTGCGGGCAATAACTTTCGAAAGAGTTAATTGATTTTAACGAAATTTGGCCCACGTGTTGAAATCCATCACCGCAAGAAGCCTATTTAAAATGGGCCTGATCGGGCCATTTTAAGGGTAGTTTTTAGGGGTTGAAAAATGTTTTTGGACCCCAAAATACCGAAAAAATTCTCCGAATCGTTTCAAAATTGAAATTTGACCCTCTGGTAGTAATTAAAAAGTGTCCCCAAAATTTTAATAAAATCGGCCCGACAGGACCGGATTTACAAATTTTATGAAAACACTGGTTTGCAGATAGTGACTTATTTATTGAAGGGTGTATTTAATTCGGTGTAGACGTTAGATTGATAATAATATTACAATTAAGAAAAAAAATGTTATTTTAAGGGGTGTATTAAGGGGTTACATTTTTTATTCTGCTCAAAAACAAACTTAATTTCACATAATAAAAGTATTAAACCACACGGCCCTACACAAGTAAATACACTATATTGTCGGCAGGGTTTTGGCACTGCGACCCGGGTTTTTTATGAGTTATTGATGAAGATTATGAGAGCACAGGACGACTTTGAAAATGTGAAAGAATTATTACTGAACACTCGGTATTTATAAATTGAGAAATGCCACTCTGAAAATATATAAGAGATATTATGTGATTGAAGATAATTTTTAGTACCGATATAATATTGTATATATAGGCAGTATATATATTGCCCGTGGTACTTCATTCGATTTGATGAAGTTGATGGCCGACCAGAAGATATTTACTTTCTGTTTATAGTTTTCTTTTCATTACAGTTTGTTTATTTTCTTAATAAAATTTCATGTTTATTTGCAATTAAACTTTTTTGAAAGGAATGAGTTCAGGTTTCTATGTGCTTGTTTTTCAATAATTTTATTTTATACTAGTTTATACCCGCTATTTCGCTCGCGGATAGTGGCTAGTAAATAATCATTTATAATACATTAACGGCCCAGTCCGGCTTCATCCGGGTGTAAATGTAATGTATAGGATATAAAAAAAATGAAAATCATTATCATAAAATTCTCAACGTGTATTGAATTTGCGCGAATTCAATCGCTTTTAACTGTGAATGTTCAAAAATCAAAGAAAAATCAAAATTGCCAAAAAACAAAAGAAAAAATTCTGTTGATCCGATCGCTACCAAATTTCACAGGATCACCCGATGGGATAATCTAAAAATTGCCTGAAAACTTCATCAAAATTGGTCCAGCCGTTTTGGAGCCCATAGATAGCATAAATACAGTAATTATATAGTTCGAAAATAATGCTTTCACTGACATATGAATTTTATGAAAATATTGTAAAAGTAGTATTTAATCCTGAAGAAATAAAATTGGAATATATACTTAGACGGAAAACTATTATAATAAATAATGTCACTATTAAAATAAAAGAATAGTTACTTCATATCACAACAGATTTATTCAGTGGATGTACATTTCGAGAGCTAAGCTCCAATCTTCGGAAATGTACATCCACTGAATAAATCTGTTGTGGTAAGAAGTAACTATTCTTTTATTTTATTGTTTAAGCCAGAGTGCTCTTAATTTTTATAATGTCACTATTAGTAAAACATTCTTGACATATGTGTAATACGGACATATTTGAGCCCTGAAGAAATCAGGAAAGTCTGATGAAACGTTGGCAAAAATAAAAGTATAATAATAACTGGGCCTTAATTTCCGTTGTTTCATACATAATGCATATATACATAGGTGTTTAGAAGAACTTAACCCTACAGAGTAATTTTTTGGAACGATTCTCGTATGGATGCGTGCATTAATGTGTGGTACAGAGACTACAGGACACACTGTGAAATAGACTCACAAATTAATCACATTATTTGGGTTGACAAGTGAGATTACGCATTGTTATGGACAATTGCTCTAATCTCCCTTATGCGTCCCCATGCAAAGTTTACTAGATTCTCCCTGTCGCTTCTTTCAAAGCTTCTGTAGCCTGCATTAGCGTTGTTCAAATGTTTCGTGTCACAATAGGCAGAAAGATCGTGGTCAAAAAATGCAAGATATTAATTGTAGAGGCTCATGTCTTGGGATTAGCTAGCATTTAGTCTCTTTTATGTCCATTAAAAGATTAAAATAGAATGAAGTAGTTTGTTGACCCAAAAGCGCCACATCCTGAAATAATTTTTGTGATTCCTCTTTTTTCTGGATCTAGTCAGCAAATAATCTGGATCTTGTTATGAGCACTAGAAGATTTGCTACTAGTTTGTCCTGTGTCCATCCTCATCAATGTAGCCAAAGATGGTTGTCCTCCTGTGGGTTAAACCTCACATTCGAATACGATACGGGTGGTTGTTTCATTCTCCATTTCGCAAAATCTACATAGTGTTGGTTCCTGCTGTATCCCCATCATATGTAGGTGTTTTCTGAGGAAAGCTTTTGTCCATAGTATTTATTGAATATTGTAACATTTAAAACAGCTTTTTAGTGTATTTGCCATATGGCAACATACACTATTGGCGTCGGTCGGAGGGACCTAGGTGTCGGACCAAATTTTCTCGACGTTTCATAACCTCCTAAACACTTTGGCACCATTTTTAAAATGTTTATATATATATATATATATATATATATATATATATATATATATATATATATATATATATATGCGGGCAATAACTTTCGAAAGAATTAATTGATTTTAACGAAATTTTGTCCATATGTTAGAATCCACCTCCGCAAGAACTCTATTTAAAATGGGCCCAAGCGGGCCATTTTAAGGGTAGTTTTTAGGGGTTGAAACATGTTTTTGAGCCTAAAAATACCGAAAAAATTCTCAGAATCGTTTCAAAATTGAAATTTAACCTTTTAGTAAAGATTAAAATACGCTGTTAAAATTTTAATAAAGTCGGCCCGACAGGACCGGACTTACAAACTTTATGAAAACGCTGGTGTGCGTATAATGATTTATTTTCCGAAGAGTGTATTTTATTTGGTTCAGATGTTGAATTGATAACAATATTTTAACTAAGAAAAAAAAATTAAAGGGGTGTATTAAGGGGTTATTTGTTTATTTTATCCAAAAACAAACTTAGGTTCATGTAACAAAGGCACACTACCTGTATTAGTAAATACACTATATTGTCGGCAGGGTTTGGGCACTGCGACCTGAGTTTTCTTATATTTTATAAATAATAATATAATTTATCAATCTTCTCAAAACATCTTTTTGATATTATTACTTCAGGAGACACGTTTGCAAATTTTATTGTGGAACCGCATAAATTTATTATATTTTATCATTTTTTTTTCAGTAAAATTAAAATATAAAAACCATCAATTGCACGAATAATATAACAAAATTACAAATATTATTAGTTTTGATAATAGGTACGTACATAATTTTAAATACCGCTTTCACTAGTTCTCAGTTATTTCATTTTTATAAATACTCATATTGTCGAGTTTGAGTAAGAATTTCATAAGAATCAGGAGGTCCTTTAACAGCTAAGGTAATCAGAATATAATAAATAAAGTACATCGAATCCAAAGGTGAGCATTTTAACCATTACACCAAGCTGTTCTCCAACGATCGGAGTATGAAATTATTGAGCTATATATGGAATTACGACGAGAAGTATAATTTAATATTAAAAGTGGTACGTTATATGGAGTTCAGATTTATAAACAACATATAGGCAAAGTATACTTGTGATACATATTTATAATAGAGATAAAAGGATACGGATCCAACATACACGAAACGAATTGCGTTTTTATGTTGGGTAGAAAATGGGTCGTGAGCTGCTGTTGAAGTTTCAGCACGCTGCATGCAGCCCGGAGGCCGCATTTTGTGCATTTTTGCTCTTAATATTCAGGAATATGCTACACAAATACGCAATGTTTCAACGTTAGATGCAGGCAAGGTGTGGTCTGTCATCTATGGCTAATGTATTAAATTAAAGAGGGTGGTGTTCCCGAATTTGCTGAACGAAAACTAATTTTAATACGAAATTTAACTGAAACGTTTTTTGGGTCATACCCGTCATTAGAATATAATAATAATAATAATAATGCGTTTAACGTCCGTTTCTCGACTTTATGTCATAACAGACGCCATTCGCACCATTACTATTTTCATTTTACCACTTCCCGTTTTTTTCTACATTTCTTAAACTTCAACTTATATAATAGCAATGGGCGAATGAAGGAATTACAGGAAATTAGGATAAGGTAGGTAATTTTTGAACTAGGTAATCGGCCATGGCCTCAAATAAGGAACCACCTCGATATTTATCTGGAATTAATTGAGGGAAACCATGGAAAACCTCAATCAAGATGGCCGGTACAGGAATTACCGTTTCTCGGCGAAAGGCAGTTGGAAAAAGTCCCAGCCACATCTGCCCCCGCCGGGAATCGAACCCGGACCTCCCGAATGCGAGTCTAGTGCTGTACCACTACTCTACCCAGCTCGGTCGTTCGTCATTAGAATATAACACACAGTGTAAACTCTATATAGCGACGCTGAAGGGACTGCGCGTTTTCTGGCGTTATAGAGAGTTGTCGTTATATGGAGAGAAAGAAAAATCAATAGAGTTTTACTATTATAGTATTATTTAATAATAACGGATAAAATTTACAAACAAACATTACTATTTTAATATACAAATAACAACACTTATTGCGTAAAATCTGTTATCTTGTCTGACGTTTTTTGCTATGCAAATATTTTAATTGTATTTTGGAACGAAGTTCCTTATCGCGGGTTAGCGAGGGGACCTAGCCGAGAAAAAATTAACATGTCACGAAAAACCGTAAGACAAAAAATGTAATATTCATGTCACAAAAAACCGTAAGACAAAAAATGTAATGTGTCACGAAAAATCAAAAGACGTATAATGTATACTGGTATACGGTAATACCGGGTGTTTTTAGATTATACCGGATGTTTTTAGAGTATACCAGGTGTTTTTATATTATACCGGGTGTTTTTATATTATACCGGGTGTTTTTAGATTATACCGGGTGTTTTCAGATTATACCGGGTGTTTTAGATTATACCGGGTGTTTTTAGATTATACCGGGTGTTTTTAGATTATACCGGCTGTTTTTAGATTATAACGGGTGTTTTTAGATTATACCGGGTGTTTTTAGATTATACCGGATGTTTTTAGATTATATAAAACGCGTTACGAAAAACGTCTTATACGAAAGGGACTTCGTTCCAAACGCGTGTCCCGCGACACGATCCAAGTTTTTATTCATATTTTGGGATACTGTGGGATTAACTTAGTTATACAAAAAGTATTTTTCTAATCATTTCGCTGCAGTTCTTAACAATTTCGGCAACTTAGAAAGTACCTACAAACAGTAAGTGCTTTATAAGTTGCCGAAATTACTTGCTTTATAATGACATGTCGTTATTTAGAGTTGGCGTGATACTACATAGAGTGTATCATTGTATGGACAACAAGACAAACCAACCAAAGTCGATTAATTTCGACGTTTTAGGGAGTTTGACGTTAAATCGAGTGACGTTACATGAAGTTTACACTGTATTTATATAACAGACTCATATACATATTATATTTACTACAACGAGGTGTTTCTCTTATACTCATATACTTTGACTTGTCGGTATGCACACACCTATTTCAAAAGTAACATTTGGCTATGAATGAGTTTACAATTTACATGTATATTGCATTTACGGTTTGCGCATGTGACATACGTGTTATTTACTTTACGGAAACCGCAAAGTGAGAAAAAGAAAAGTGGATTTTACAATTTACGTATTTTCAGTGTGACAAACTTACCTACATGCGTCCGAACAGTCTTTATTTCTTGGCCGTCTATCGATTGCAAAACTAGTGTCTGTAATATCACAGTAGAATGTCCTTGCTCTAGCCTGTGGTAACATCTTCATATAGTCTCAAACATCACTTTGTGTTTTTTTAAGATTGTTGTTTTTGTGTAAAACTGTGTGATTCACAGTCTAAAGCCATCTAGAATTAACATTTTTTTTTTAATTCTCGTATTATTTTCATTATTATAAAATTATGTTACTATTTTGATCATGCGGTAGTATTTAAGCAAACGGAATTAGTGCTCGTTTGAAATATTTTTATTAATTTTCAAAAAACCATTAACGTAATCGTGCTAACCAGCCGCGTATTTTCGTTTGAGCATTCAGTAGAGGACGCTACTGCCTCCAAACAAAGACAATTTTGTAATCCGACATTAACTAACCAAAGCTTATTTAGTAGGATGCAGTACTGCCTCCAAACAAACACGATTATGTAATGGAATATTAACTTTACAACGTGTGTTGAAATAACGTCACTTGTACTCGGTGTTTATTTGAAGGCAGTACTGCCTTCTACTAAACACGCAAACGGAAGTTTATGTTGCATTACAAAACCGTGTTGTACTGAAAACTGTCTTTGAAAACCTCCAAGTGTAATAGTTCTTGAAAACTAAACGCGGGAAATAATTAAAAAAAATTTAAAAATCATTTTAGGGTCAACCGACTGACATTTAGAAAAAGTTACAATAGAATTATATTTATCAGTATAATAATAGTATATTACACTGTAAGGGCAGAAAGTTGCAATTCCTGCACTTTTTCTTCATACCGGGTCGAAAGTACGTACTTTCGTATGAGTGCATATAAAAAACTGTTTCGGCCCGCCGTTACAGACGGCATGCGAGTAATTCCACCAGTGCATAAATGTTAGGCTTTCTGCCTTAAAATCGAAGCCGAAACTACGTACTTTTGTCAGGGTATGAAGAAAAGTTAATTTTTTTACCCCATAATGTAAGTACGGACTTTTTGAGGCTCCCTTTCGAATTATTATACAATAACTCTCGGCTTTTCAGCAACCCCCATGCCGAATTTCAGAAGAGCTTTTGGAGAAAAAACATATTATAGATAATGTTTATATCAGATCCTTTTGATGTTAATAATTTATAAATATTTTTGAAGAATTAGGATCAACGAAATTAAAAGACAAATTATTATTTCACAACTTTTCGTATTAAATCAATACTTCATCAGGTGGTTTATACAGAGTAACAATTTTTTTAAAGAAATTTTTACTCTGTATAAATTGTAATATAACTACTTAAAATTTTGATTTGTTATGATATCTCAAAATAGTATAACAAGATAATTGAATTAAATCTAATTATTAAGACAATTAATTAAGATCACCTGATGAAGTATTGATTTAATACGAAACGTTGTGAAATAATAAATTGTCTTTTAATTTCATTGATCCTAATTCCTCTAAAATATTTATAACATATTATAGATGTTTTTGAATCCTATTGTCGGACTATACGTAACCTTCTTTTATCCGCCAAATTTTATTGAATAATTCGTAAAATGAACATACTACGATACTGTATACAGTAATATAATATTAGGGCTACGAGGGGTCAAAAAGCATTACCGTGACACATGCATATTATTGTATAATATATTGTATGCATTATATTATTACATATTTTATATATTATATTGTCCATGGCCTATACAATTCTGCATCACAGATTATTATTATTAAACAGTGCCCTGTTATTGTGCACATGAAATTGAATAATTAAAATGAGCACAAAAAATTATAAACATTATTCCCCTTTGTGGAAAACTTCATATAAAATATTGATATTGAATACCATGCATGACTTTCACTTCCAAAGTAATATTTTAAAATAATTTTTAAGTTAATTGTGAGTTTTAGCAGGAAAGTGGAACAGGCAAAAACATCAAAACATCGATTATTACTTATGCAACGTTTCGGCCTTTATTAGACCTAATAAAGGCCGAAACGTTGCATAAGTAATAATCGATATTTTGATGTTTTTGCCTGTTCCACTTTCCTGCTAAAACTCACAATAATTTTTAAGATTCCGTACCTCAAAAGAAAAAAAGGAACCCTTATATTGGATTACTTCGTTGTCCAAGATCCTTCTTCTCAGGAACATGTGAAGATATCAAGTTGAAATTAATATCAAATTCTCAGATCTACTATCCTTTGGACCTGTGAAAAAATCTAACGCAATCAAAAGATACGGTCGTTTATATCACATATTTGGACCCTCGCAAGGGTACTTCCCGTTGACCTAGAATTATGAAATTTGGCAAGAAACAATATCTTAGCACAAGTAAAGGGAAACATCTAAAAAACCGTAAATTTGTAGTTACATGACAAAAAAAATTATAATGAGCCTCACCCTCATAAGCTCACATAAGAAGGTTAATTTCTTTAGTTTTTAATATTATTTCCAAGTTTAATTTTTTGTTATGTCAAACTAATTAATAACATTTACACATATACTTAGCAACACACTATAAACTTCTCTCCTTGCCAGTTTCATGTAATTTAGGAGACAAACTAACTATTCTATTGTCCCTCGATTTTTTACTTTTTTCGAACAGATACGTCGCTAAAGAGGTTAAAAAATGTGTTTTCCTAAAACATTGTCAGACTTCGCGACGGCTAGATTTGAATATCAATACGAATCTCCATTAAAGAGCGCTCTAGCGCACTCCGGCCTAACAGCAGAGAATAATATGTGAAGAAAAAGTCGGAGAGGGGGACTCGAACTACCTACAGATGCTCACACGACCTTTTATGTCGCGGGTTCTCAAAATATACTAGTTGTCGAAGTGCAAAAGTTCGATTTGCATCCTAAAAAACTCGGTACGCCAGTGCAGTAGCTATTAGAGCTATGCACCATAATTTACTTCACTTTACGTCACTGTTAAACAGTTTCATGATGATATTCAATGCAGATGTTGCCACAAACTTGATATATAAATTGAGCGTTCCATCAGATGACATCTTCACTTTGAAGATTACAGTACACAGCGACGAGTCAACTCTTTCTATGCTTATTCAAGTGCATCATTAGTAGTAGTCGTCTCTAAAGAACTTTCAAGTCATTTACAAGTTTACAATTGCGCAGTCTATTGCTTGATTTGAATATATGGAGTTTTGACAGGAAGCAATAAGTACAAGCTGCACTTTAGCTGTTGTATTTTCCATATTTGGCACATACACTATCGGCATCGGACGAAAGGCGGGACCTAAAGGATCGGACCAAAATTTCTCGACGTTCAAAAATGAAAAAATAAGTAATTGATTCACGCTGAATTTTTTATAGCAACTTCATTAGATCTATATGTAAAAATACATATTTGCAAAAAGTCAGACACTTTTTCCGGGGTTTAAGACTATTTTTGGGAACTTATTTATGGGTACTTATGCTCGACTTAAAACACTTTCCCAAAAATAGTCTTAAACCCCAGAAAAAGTGTCTGGCTTTTTGCAAATATTTTTAAGTATATCTAATAAAGTTGCTATAAAAATTTCAACGTGAATCAATCATTTATTTTTTCATTTTTGAAAATTCAACTTAGGGGTATTTTGGTTTAATGTTAATCCCTCCAAAAGTGTCTGCCTCATTTATTTATTTAAAATCAACTTAACTTTCGAATAGTATTTGTTGGCTTTTGAATCAAATACTTCTTTTGCCACATATTTTTTTAAACCTTTCATGTATGCGCAGTACCTGTGGTACCCAGGTAGGACAAGGAAGTACTCATATACCTCTGCATCTTACCTATATATACTATTGTATAAAATTTCTACCTGTATCAAACACTTCATGAAACGGATGTCATCAGTTCTTGGGCTATTAGTGTCAAGCTATATTCACTTGTCAAAATAGTAGGTACAGTCTGCTATTATCAATTATTTTTTGAATTCTGTATCAAAACTGAAGTCTTATAGTGAGACTCCGTTGCCGGTCCTTCTGTTTGATATAGTAAATCCTAAATGGCTAAACTTAGAAACTCACACTGCGAAAAAAATCCTTCTGTATCAGAAATAATTAATCGACTTTGATTTCCTCTGCTTATTATATCAAATTCAGAAAACGGACAATTACGAATTGTCCAGGGAATCACTGAACATAAATACGTCTCTGGAAAGAGAACAAACGGGATTTGATAAAAAAAAAGTTTTATAATACCTTTTGAAAAATATAAAGAGGTTTTCATGGTGTAAAAGTTTAATTGTAATATACAAGGCAAGACATCGACGACATGTTTGTTACATTAAAGTGGCAACAAGGAACAGCTGTTATATGAATCAATCCATTAAAATACGTAGGTACTGCTTTCATTCTGTGAGTAGGTAGGTACTTAGACATAAAATAGAGTGATTAGTAGTGTACATTTGTTTAAAAGATTAATTTTGTCCATAAGCAGTACGCAAATAACGCAATAGTAACGCTCGACGGAAACGCTTAGCGTGTCGCTAGTGTCGTGTCGTGAGCCTGTCGTTGACAACTTCCGGTTCTGTTCCACAACCCGTTGGTATTTATATTGTACATTATAGTTTTACGTGTACATATTTATACTATGTCTTTATACTTTACTTTTATACGTGAATTATTATATGCTTCCCAGTGCGTAGTGTCTGGAATTATTTTGTTTTGAGCTTGTGATTAGTCGAGATTGTAGAGACATCATTATACAGATGTATCGTGTGAGTGATATAAAACCCCACTTGCCAACAACTTGTGATATAAAACGCATTAAATAGAGTTACTAGGAGGAAATACATAATTCCAAAATTTAAAAACCCGGATCGCAGAGCCAAAACTCTGCCGACAATATAATCAGTAGTATATTTGCTAATACAGGCAATGTGACTTTATTTTATGAATTTGTTTGTTTTTGGAGAATATAAAGTCCCTTAATACACCCCTTAAAATAATATATATTTTTTTAATTTTAATATTTCGTCTCTGTTTTATCAGTCCAGTATCTGCACAAAATCATATACCTACAGTCTTCAGTACGTAAAATTTTCTATCCATAAACGTTTTCATAAAATTTATAAGTCCAGTTCTGTAGAGCCGATTTTATTAAAATTTTAGAAACGCCTTTTAATTGATACTAAAGGGTTACATTTCAATTTTGAATCAATTCTGAGAATATGTTCGGTGTTTTTGGGCCCCCAAACAATTTTCAACCCCTAAATACACCCCTTAAAATGGTCCGATTAGGCCCATTTTAAAAAGGCTTCGTGCGGTGATGGATTCCAGCGTGTGGCCCATATTTAGTTTAAATCAATTAGGTCTGTCAAGAGTTATCGCGCTAACACATATACATATATATAAACATTTTCAAAAATGGTGCTAAACTGTTTTGGGACGCTCTGAAACGTCGAGAAATTTTGGTACGACACCTAGGTCCCGCCATCCGACCGACGCCAATTGTGTATGTGCCATAATATCTAGCAAATACACTAAAAAAATACACTGATCAGATATCAAAATCTGTTGATGGTGTGTTGGAGTCGTCCCCTTGAAATAATTCATCCACAGAAAAATGGTTACTTCTTGAAACTGTAAAATTCTTGAAAATTGATATTTTTGTAGTATTGACCAGTAGTTTAAGACTTTTGATTTTAGGTAATGTATATAGTTTCTTGGGTTGACAATTCATCGGGCTCGAAGGATAAAAAATTTTTTTGAGTTTTTTACTATTCGAAGAACCAGTTATTAAAATAATAAATCGAAATAAGTTAAAAATTAAATTCACGTCTGTACAAAAGGGAAATACGGATGTTGACTATTTTTGGGAAAATGTTTTAAATCGTGCATAAGTACCTAATATAGCCACAAGTATTTATTATTTTTATTTAAATACGACTCAAGCCTTAAAAATCATGTATTTTAAATTCCGTTTCAAACGGGCCAAAACGCCAATACTTGTCATGTGACTACCGTGACGTCATCCGGTCATACCAAAGGAGGCTCAAAAGTTTACACGGGAGCTACCATTCTATAGTTTCGTAGCTGTTGCTATAGTTACATGTAATTTGACGTTTCCAATAAACAAATAATAATAAATTACACACTAAATGTTAACCAAACTATGAAGCCTTTGACGACGTCTGATGCTTGTACATGACTCCGTGACGTCATGCGCCCTGATTGGTGTCCGTTGTCACGTGACTTGAGAGTGATTTGATTAGGTTTTATTTATTAAATATTAATTAAATTCCTTCAAAATAAGGAAAAATATAGTGTTTTTTAGTATTTCTATCATAGAAACTACCACTTAACATTAAAATTATGTTTTTATTTGAATAGTCAACATCCCTATTAGCGTCGCTGGTGGTGAAAAAAAAACGTGATATGTGTGATTTTGTGGGTAGATTCTGTCAGTTTTCCCATTTGAGTTCGTGCTTCTTGTATAGTCTCTATGAATCCACAGCTTAACCGAACTAAGAATTATAGCAGAAATGTCTTTTTAAAAACGTTAAAGCATTACAAATGACAGCATGGGAAAGCTACAAAATTATGATTACGGAAACTCAGGAGGACTATTATGACTAAAGCTAACAACATATTATATGTAGTATATTATTATGTCGCGCACAGACTAATGATTAAAACTGAGAAAAACATAATTATTATAAAAACGTCATATTTACACAGCACTAATTACCTCAACATTTGGATAATGTCAGTCACATGTGTCTTATATCTTAAGTTTTGTTGGACGTATTACTGTCTCCTTATGTTGCAGGTCTATGTGTCAAAAAATATACTAATCTAATCTGTCTCATTAGACGTTTTTATGCCAGCAGCGTTCTATAATCAGGTCGGGATATTAGGGACGCGACGCCACGTCGTACTACTAATTGCGGCTATTTTTTTAAATAAATAACGTGCTCAGCAATTCTCGCTATTTGCACGACAAGGGTTTGTAATACAGTAGGACCCCGCTTAACGCGGGCGATACGTTCCAATAGGTCCCTGCGTTATACGAAACAGCGCTAAACGAGGTCATCTTAATATACGTAGGTAATAATAGGCATAAGTGAAACAGAACCAAGAATAAAAACATTTGTTAGTTTTTATTTTTTTTTTCGTTTAATTTTGTAACATTTATTGTTATTTATACTTTTTTATCACATTAATTATAAATTTATTTATTGCTAATATCGAATTTTGATCATAAAACA
Organism: Venustoraphidia nigricollis; assembly: GCA_034508555.1. Lineage (NCBI taxonomy): Eukaryota > Metazoa > Arthropoda > Insecta > Raphidioptera > Raphidiidae > Venustoraphidia > Venustoraphidia nigricollis. The sequence goes on along the minus strand of JAVRKA010000125.1, from coordinate 32,998 downwards.
TTTATGAAAATCAAATAAAAGTTCGAGTAAGAAGTTATGTTTGCGGTGAAGAAGATTCTTCATTTGACATATTTGTTTTTTTTGTGGAAATATCATCTGCCTTTTTCTGTTTCGTTCAGCAAGATATTGCATCAATGACACTTTGTCGTGCCTTTGAACTTCTATCAACATTTGAATAATTTTGTATAAACTTATCCATAATTTACGTTATAGTGGCTAAACTTTTTTTTACAAATCGCTTAATACTGAAACAGCGTTAAGCAGAGCAGCGTATACTGTGTATATAAAACATATAGGGACTAAGATACGTACATTAATTTGTTTACTACAGTTTTAGTTCTATGGGTTATGTTAATTTAGATAATTGCGGCTATTTTAGGGTCGGTTTTGGCTATAATAAACAACTAGTAGAGATTAACTGAACAGAAAGTACGAGTGATATTAGCGGTTTGTTCATAAAATGTTAATAGAATAATCAGGGGTGTAATCATGAGAAATTACAATTAGCTGGCAGAAATTTTTGCATTATCAATCCGTTAAATTGGCCACTTGCCTAAGTAATAAGTTAACCATTTTTGCACGGAACCTGTACCTGACCAAGTGTCTTTGAATGATTCTCTATAAATTGTTCAGCCGTTTAACTTGATTAACATATAAAATAGGAACCCGATCTCCGTTTATAAACATACTACTTAAGTAAAAATGATTTGTCGGGAAAAAGGACTTTTTTAGTAAACACTTATTAGTGTATTTGCCATAAGGCAACATACACTATTGGCGTCGGTCGGATGGCGGGACCTAGGGGTCGGACCAAAATTTCTCGACGTTTCATAACCTCCTAAACACTTTGGCACCATTTTTAAAAATGTTTATATATATATGTGTATATATATATATATATATATATATATTTATATATATATATATATATATATATATATATTTATATATATATATATATATATATATATATATATATATATATATATGTGTACGCGCGATAACTTTCGAAAGAGTTAATTGATTTCAACGAAATTTGGGCCACGTGTTGAAACCCATCACCGCAAGAAGCCTATTTAAAATGGGCCTAATCGGGCTATTTAAAGGTAGTTTTTAGAGGTTGAAAACTGTTTTTGGGCCCCAAAATACCGAAAAAATTATCCGAATCGTTTCAAAATTGCAATTTAACCCTCTGGTAGTGATTAAAAAGTGTCCCCACAATTTTAACAAAATCGGCCCGACAGGACCGGATTTACAAATTTTATGAAAACACTAGTTTGCAGATAGTGACTTATTTATTGAAGGGTGTATTTAATTCGGTGTAGACGTTAGATTGATAATAATATTACAATTAAGAAAAAAATGTTATTTTAGGGGGTGTATTAAGGGGTTAAATTTTTTATTTTGCCCAAAAACAAACTTAATTTCACATAATAAAAGTATAAAACCACACGGCCCTACACAAGCAAATACACTATATTGTCGGCAGGGTTTTGGCACTGCAACCCGGGTTTTTTGTTATTTATAGCGACGTTTCGTCCCTTTTTTCCCCCGACAAATCATTTTTATATTATTTACCAAGGACAAAAAAGAAAAAAAAGTCAATACTACTTAAGTGTTCGGTATTCGACCGAATAGGATAAAAGTAGCCGAATAGGCCTAATACCGAATAATTGCCGAATATTCGTTGCAAGTCTACTCCGTATATAAGTTTCTTACCTACGTCACCACCTGCGTTAACTGAAATTATATGTTATTTATCATAATATGTCAAATGTGAATATTTTTAAAGTTGGGATCGTCCTGTCGCCCAGTTGGCTGATTTTTTTAAATATCTTTTCAAAACGAATATTGACCCCCTGAACTCTTGGCCATTCAACTATAACTATTATAATTAGATTTTTTATTCGAGGTTAAAATATAAATATATTATGTAAAGACGCATCAATATTTAAATTTTATTGTTTTCAAAACAAATTTAAAAGTAGTATAATAGTTGAATGTGATGATTTTATTCAAATGGGATAATGCTTCGGTTGTCTGGAGTCCGGTGTTTAAAGTGCACATTAATAATTTGGAACTGTTCAGCGTAAATTCTTAAAGTATCTTTACTACAGAAAGCATGGATCATATCCACCTCAAGGTTTTGATCATGAACTATTGCTAATTGAATTTAATTTTAAATGTTTATCTTCTAGACGTAACTATTATTCGGTACTTGATCTGTATAAAGTTCTGCATAATATGGTGGACAATTCTGCATTTTTGAGTCTGATTCCTTTCAATGAACATGTAAGCAGGACGCGAGTCACCTCTACTTTTTACTTGCCCAATGCTAAAATCGTACGCTTGGCAAATTCACCGCTGCATGTGATGTGTGATGTTATCAATAAAAATAATATTGATATTATGGATAAGACAATTATTTTAAACTGTTCAACTTTTTTTATATTTTATTACTTATGTATTTTTTTAAATTATTTTTTCTGTTTCTTTGGCTTTCGCCTGTAAACTCATTAATACGTGTTATATTTTTTTGAATAAATCATTAAATATCTAATAGTTAATACACTTTCTTGCATGACAGCAAGCGTCAATATTTATTTTATTTGTTGTATTTTAAACAAAACTATAGGCAGGTAATTCAATGCTAATTACTATTAGCAATACACATAGGGGTGCCAACATCAGACACCGGGCATTTTGAGGCGACAAAAATAGACAGGCAACTGAATACTACTGGATTAAAAAAATTATAGATTATTAGCCGTATTTACTCGGCCGCGCTGTTTTCCAAGAATGAAAGTAGCTTACAACCCACTCAAAATATTTTATCTCGATATTCGTGAAAACAGTATGAAAATCCGATTAATAATAATAATAATAATAGAAAACAGTATCACGGGTAATTGGAATAATGAAAATAAATCAATTTAAACACTCATTGATTGCAACGTTTTGTCTTTTCTATAATTAAGACTTTTTCAAGCTCTAAAAAATTTTTACAAAAATTAACATTCCATAATGTTTAATATTTTTATTATATGAATGTTAATTTTTGTAAAAATTTTTTAGAGATTGAAAAAGTCTTAATTAAAGAAAAGACGAAACGTTGCAATCAATGAGTGTTTAAATTGATTTATTTTCATTATTCCAAGTACCCGTGATACTGTTTTCTATTATAACATATATCTGGAATTGAACTTTAAAGATGAATAATAACAATACAGCTTATGGCGTTTAGTTAGGCAGGTGTAGACAGATATAGCCTTTTTCAGGTACCTACATAACTTTAACCAGACCGCAATTAGCTGGAATTTTTTATGTTAAATCAGAGTTATTATATTTCAGAAGCATACTTTTTGTCGAAGAAAACTGATTGCTAAGGTTAAAAGTAAATGTTTATATAGATAGTGGATAATTGAACATAAATAAAAGAAAATTCAAAGTTTTTTAAAGATTCTAAAATATAAACTTGCCTGAAGAAGTAGGAAACTAACCTACGAAACGTAGCAAATTTTAAAAACCCGGGTCGCAGTGCCAAAACCCTGCCCACAATATAGTGTATTTGCTTATGCAAGCAGTGTGGCTTTATTTTGCGAGCTTAAGTTGATTTTTGGGCAATATAAAAAATGTTACACCTTAATACACACCTTAAAATAACATTTTTTTTCTTAATTGCAATATTATTATAAATCGAACCTCTATACCAAATTATATACAGCTTTCAGTAAATAATTCACTATTTGTAAACTAGTGTTTTCATAAAATTTGTAAGTCTGGTCCTGTCGGGCCGATTTTATTTAAATTTTAGGGACACCTTTTAATTACTACTAAAGGGTTAATGTCAATTTTGAAACGATTCTGAGAATTTTTTCGGTATTTTGGGGCCCAAAAACATTTTTCAACCCCTAAAAACTACCCTTAAAATGCCTCGATTACGCCCATTTTAAATAGGCTTCTTGCGGTGATGGATTTCAATACGTGGGCCAAATTTCGTTAAAATCAATTAACTCTTTCGAAAGTTATTGCCCGCACACATTATATATATATATATATATATATATATATATATATATATATATATATATATATATATATACGTATATAAATATATATATATATATATATATATATATATATATATATATATAACATATATAGGTATATATATATACATATATATATAAACATTTTCAAAAATGGTCCCAAAGTGTTTAGGAGGTTATGAAACGTCGAGAAATTTTGGTCCGACCCCTATAATACACTAAAAACTTAGAATTTTCTTTTATTTATGTCCAATTATCCACTATCTATATAAATATATAATATCATTGACGATAACAACTTGAATATGTTAAAAGTAAAATTTTTCTGACATCTAAACTCAGTCTACATAGTAGATAGAAATACTACGCCAGGCCAAAGTTGGACCAAAAGAGGAGAACGTGAGACCATGGATATCTCCGATTGTTATATAGACGCTCGACAACATAGATCATAAACGTCTTCCGGTCGAGACGAAACACATATGTGTGCGAGTAATCTGGAAACGGATTGCTTTGGTTTTGAACTTACACGTTTCATTTAAATATTTTATTTAGCGCAATTAGCGTATTACCCGAATGTATTCGCAATACTCGAAGTTCTTGGTACTTGGCACGCAATAATTAGATAATTACACACTATAATATTAATACAAAACATCTTGTTTGTAGAAAGTAAACGCAAATCAATTTATTTGTCATAAATGTAAACGCAAATATAATTATAATAACGTTGATGTTCGTTTTACATTAAATTTATACAGAATGTTTCTAAACATATATCAGTAGTTGATTCGTTACTCAAATATGCCGAAAATATTTTGTCTTACAGCGCTCCATGTGGGAAACCTTTGAACTAAAATCAAATGGATAAAACTTAAAACTGAATTAATTGTGAAAACTAGTTTAAATTAAAACGACCGCAGTAAAAAGATTAAAATAGAATGGGGTGGTCTCTTGGCCCAAATGCACCACATCCTGAAAGGTTGTTTGTGCTTCCCCTTTTACTAGATCTAGTCAACAAATAATCTGGATCTTCTTATGAGCTCCAGAAGATTGGGTACTAGATTGACCTGTGGAACTAGAGTTGGGTATAACTCAGATCTGAACCGGTTCAAGAAGCCGATTCCGACAGAAGATCCGTAAGAGCCGATTCACTTTTTTTTGAGCCGACGGATCAACGGATCCGCATAACTCAGTGAAACACTTAATACAAAGAAGCAGATTTTACACTTACGTGTCAGTTCTTGCTTTGATGCATCTGTCAGCTCAAATGACTCATGCATCACATGTTTGGCTATGCATTCTTGATTCTATACAGGTCGTGATATGATTGACTGAACTAGGTAACTCAGTAGCAGACTGCAGTAACATATTCAGAGCTCAGCTCTTTTTGAACCGGTTCAGTGAGCCGGCTCACATACGGGATCCAGATGCAAAGATTCAGATCACTAAAAAGACCCGTTTTTCCCCTCTCTATGTGGAACTATACCATCCTCATCAATGTGGCCAAAGATGGTTGTCCTCCTGTAGGTTAGAGCCTCACATTCGAACACGATATGAGTGGCTGTTTTTCTACCTCCATTTCGCAAAACAATCACAGTAAGTCTTTGAAATATTCTCTCGTCGGTCAAAAACTCGGAGATTTTCTCGAATGAAAGTTTTATACATATTTCGACTGTTTTTTTGGGTTAGAAATCGGCAGGTGATTTTACATACAGCCTGTATATAATATTATGACGCATACATGAAAGTCAATGTATTTTAAGGATATTTATTCACATGTAAATATGCGTAATATACATAATGTATGTTTCATAAAAAACAGGGTGAGTGATTCTTTAAAATAAACATTTATTTATGTAACATTGTTTTTTAAAAAAATAGCATAATTTAATATGGTGCACGACTATAGTGTTGTAAGGGAACTTGAAAGTCTACACTGATTTAACAGGCATTCTTCCTTAGAATCATTCTCACTTCATATCCAATATACACACATACATTTTCGAGTTGCCAACTAGACCACGATCATAACTTGAGGCTAGAAGTACTAGCAACAGTGTTATATCATAATACAGTCGACTCCTCAATAATTTGACACTCACGGGATCAAAGAAAAATTTTAAATTACCGAAAGCTCAAAATAACATGAGTTTAAATAACCAAGAGGGAGGTAGGAGAAAAATCACGTAAACAAAAGATTGATCAAAATTGGTGATTTATTATTTTAAACATTATTCACTTATTAATTTTGAAAAGAATTCCGTAATTTTTTGTTGAGTGAGCGACTTCAGTCTATTGTCCAATGAATTTTCGATAGTGGTGAGAGCTGCAACAGGTCTATGCATGATAAACGCTTCAAATTAAAGAGAGTAGGGAAACCTGAACTTCAAATTATTGACTTCACACGACGTCTAATATGTGTCTATCTTTAATAGGCATTCTACAAATCCGGGCGAAGCCTGACCGGGCTGTTAGTTTTATATAAATCGTGTCCAAAATTTGGAATCCCATAATATATTTTACTGAGTATTACTGAATTGTAACCTATTCGTCAATGCATTATGCATCTCAATACAAGGGCGTACCCAGGATAAAAACTATGGGGGAAGCAAGCCATGGTTGTTCAGGTTGTAACATTTTATCACGGAAAAGGTGAATGAAACCAAAATATAAGGAAAATTATGTATAATTATAGCAGTGCTTTATCAACTAAGTTATTACAATTATTTGCTTGAAAAAAAAATTATTCTAGTTACATGTCTTATACTAGTATCATTTTTCTTGGATTTGTAGAACTAAAGTTATTTCAAGAATTGTAAAAATTCCAGCAACAAAATTTAATAACGACTTATTTTTTGCTTCCAGGGGGGGCAGCTGCCCCCCCCCCCACCTGTCCCTCGCTGCGTATGCCCTTGTCTCAATATAACAGATAATGTGATATGAGTATAACATGTCTCAATTTTCTCCTGTCTTGTTTTTGAACGACAAAGGCGCCTTAAAATAGTTATCGTTTGCATCGTATGTACGTTTGTATATTTGTTGAGTCGCATATTTTGCCTTTTGTTGTCTTATCGCATTTAAAAAATAAAAAAAGCTTTTGAATAATTCACTAACAAAAACGGAATAAAAATATACTTACGTACATACACTTTGAATAAAAAAAATCTTATTTTGAATCTGGACATCACATAACGCAAATTTTGCTATTATGTTGAGAACAGTTGAAGGACAACTGCGAAGACAATTAATACGCTCTTTATTGTCATACATATATACGTGAAATTAATGAAATTATTCAGCAAAAAACTAAAAATCTACTTGCTCGAAAAATGCTTTTATGGCATTGCCGAATTTTTTTAACTGACCAATTTAATTATGTATGGCTCTTGACTGTTCATATCTATAATTATACAGCTGTATGATGCAATAAATTATTATTATTATTATTATATTATAACTTATGTCATTCTGGATAGAGGGATAGGGGGCTGTAGTTTCAGGGGGCGCCAAAATCGTAATATATGTTTGAAAATTGATAACAAATTAAAAAAAAAATTATTAAAGAGTTCTTATTCTCCCCTCCAGGGTACAAAAAATGGCACTTATTATATATTTTTGAGTTTTTTTTAAACAGTTTATCTCAAATGCTGGAGAGAGGGGACGCCCTGGTTTGAAAAAACCGTAAATCTGGGGCTGCGGGCTAGAGATAGAAACTTTTAATCTAACAGTTGAAATAATCGATAAATTTGTTTCGATTGTTTCGATTAATATTTTTTGTTCCAGTTAATAAACTGTAAAATTGGCTGGTTTTTTTTTAAATTTAAAGTTGACATTATATTACATGAAACCAAATGCAGATCATTTCAAAAATCTTGAAAATTCCCTCAAGCCACATAAACTTTAAAAGCTTTTATTACATGGGTATTATTTGACTTGTATAAAATATGTACATTGCACATATTTTATAATAGTTATGCGTTTTCTTATAATAGATGTCGTTGCATGTTACAAACTGCTCTACATGTAATTAATTTGCATATGAAAGTCTCTTACCCTTTAATTTTCATGAACTCAATGTTTGTCTCCCCTCTGTTTCCCTACTGTCTTTTAACTTTATCCCTTTATTATGTTAGGTACATTTCGTTTGGTGCATAACTGTTTTCGGTCAAATTAGACACTTTTTCCTACTGCGTACTCTTTTCAATTGAATGAATGGTTTTGACGTTTTGTGGATAGATTTTAGATTTGAAGTAGCTTGAGAATCGTTCTTATATAGTAGAGAATCAACCTACAATTTAAATTTGTTTATTTCATATATGCTATTAGATTCGATATTAGAGCACGATATTATCTTATTTGCGGCGGCTTTTCGAAAATTAAATAAAATGTAGAGTTACTCACGACGCCGGAAGCAAAGCAAAAACCTTTTTGGGCCGGTGTATTTCCACAGATGGTGATATTTCGCACACGATCAAATCTAGTAAAGTTCAGACAGCCAATCTTAACAAAAAAAAACCCGGGTCGCAGTGCCAAAACCCTGCCGACAATATAGTGTATTTGCTTATACAGGCAGTGTGGCTTTATTATGCGAACTTAAGTTGGTTTTTGGGCAAAATAAAAAATTTTACTCCTTGATACACTCCTTAAAATAACATTTTTTTTCTTAATTGCAATATTATTATCAATCGAACCTCTATACCAAATTATATACATCTTTCAATAAATAATTCATTATCTGCAAACTAGTTTTTTCATAAAATTTGTAAATCCGGTCCTGTCGGGCCGATTTTATCAAAATTTTAGGGACACTTTTCAATTACTACCAGAGGGTTAAATTTCAATTTTGAAACGATTTGAAGAATTTTTTCGGTATTTTGGGGCCCAAAAACATTTTTCAACCCCTAAAAACTACCCTTAAAGTGGCCCGATTAGGCCCATTTTAAATAGGCTTCTTGCGGTGATGGACTTCCACGCGTGTGCCAAATTTAGTTGAAATCAATTAACTCTTTCGAAAGTTATTGCCCGCACACATATATATATATACGTATATATATATATATATATATAAATATATATATATATATACATATATATATAAACATTTTTAAAAATGGTGCCAAAGTGTTTAGGAGGTTATGAAACGTCGAGAAATTTTGGTCCGACCCCTAGGTCCCGCCATCCGACCGACGCCAATAGTGTATGTTGCCTTATGGCAAATACACTAATTACAGAAAGGGAGGCCGAAATTTTTTAGGGATGAGAGAACATCTAAAACTGGCCATACGTGAAACATTAATAAGTTCAATAAATGAAGTTACAATCAGAACATTCTAGAGAACCATATTATTTTACAAAATCTAGGATATAAAATGATGAAACCAATAAATAAGCAAGTATTCAATTATTAAATAAAGTGTATTCAATTCAGCAATGTGAACTCCATCCTGTCTGAACACAGGATGCTACTGCATCCACTTACAATTTTTACAATGCCAATGTACTCAAATTATTCTTTTACATCCAAGATTATACAATCGTGAGTTTTGACTTTGAAAAATTCTGCATCGTACCCGAAACTATTTTTGTGAACGCAACAGACGTCGATCGATCGTAAGTCTATCTGATGTTTTCGACACTAAGGAAAATACGTAACCACATTTTAACAGTATTTAAAAAAGTTTCATCTCTCGGGTGTAAAGGGTTATACAACATATACCATTACACAATTCATCGTATACAATACTAAATAACGTTCGTTTAACCCTCAAAAGCAGCACTGGGTATGGGATACCCAGGGGTGAATCAAAAGTGTTTCTCTCTCATAAATGGTTACGTCGATTTTTTCTGTCGTATTAAGAATACTACTGTTTTTAAAAACATTCTGTAGATGTAATCTTGTTCTACACTGTCTGAGGTTTAAATTGAAAAAAAATTAATAAATCGGATAATTTAATCGAAAGATATTATGATAATCAAAGACATGCGGGTATGACATACCCTATGTGCTTCTGAATCGGGAAGCCGTTATAGTGCTTCTCTTGAGGTTTAAATACTATGGATCAAACATTCGTTTACAAATACGACTTAGATTTGAGACGAAGAAAGTTTTTTTGCTGCAACTACTATAATTTCCATTGTATGATATACATATTTATAATAATAGTGGATATACAGATAAATGCTGCCAACAGATGAATGCACTTAGCGTTTCCAATTATTTGGAAGTGGACTGTCAAAAACAAGTCATTAAGTTCAAAAACTATTTGAATGCAAATGGACTATCGTACAGTATTTTGTGTCAGTTTGTAGTTCTCTTCGTTACATTGTTACAATCACATAGCACGCCATTAGGTTTTATTTCTTTTATATTGCGATAGCCTCCAGCTATAACAATGTTACAGGAGCAGGGATCTCATAAGATAGTTTATAAATGTTATAAACAGCTCTAAGAAATTTTTCGTTAATTGGAAGTGCTTTTTCATTACTTTTTTATTGTTCTATTTCCATTAAAAAATTGGCTTAAGTTTCGTATGAACATAAACGAAAAAAGCTAGTGATAGTAAGTCATTTAAACCGAGTCTTCCAAGAGTTATCGGATTTTCAAAAAATGTGTCAAATTGGTCCAAAAAATGGCACAAGTATTCAACTTTCTTTATTTGGTCTTTGTAGGCCAAATTATGCATATTAATAATAAATATAGTCATAGGATCGTACAAAAGTCTACTGGACAACTTTATTATTAGATTTAATATAATATATTGCAAGGCAGACGATGGTTATTGTAAATAATTGTTACTTGTCTATAAGTTGTATAAATTTCATCAAGTACTGTTGCGCCATATTAGAAATACTGACAACAAAAAATGATAAAATTAATTAATTAGTCTGCCACCGATTTGATGTTTGTCATCATATTATTCACTAGCGGCCCAGTCCGGCTTCACCCGGGTGTAAATGTAATATATAGGATATAAAAGATGAGAATCATTATCATTAAATTCTCAACGTGTATTGAATTTGCGCGAATTCAATCGCTTTTATTTCTGAATGTTCAAAAATCGAAGAAAAATCTTATTTCCCAAAATGAAATTTAAAAAAAAAACTTAGAACGTGTCGTGGGACACGCGTTTGGAACGAAGTCCCTTTCGTATAAGACGTTTTTCGTAACGCGTTTTATATAATCTAAAAACACCCGGTATAATCTAAAAACATCCGGTATAATCTAAAAACACCCGGTATAATCTAAAAACACCCGGTATAATCTAAAAACACCCGGTATAATCTAAAACACCCGGTATAATCTAAAACCACCCGGTATAATCTAAAAACACCCCGTATAATCTAAAAATACCCGGTATAATCTAAAAACACCCGCTATAATCTAAAAACACCCGGTATAATCTAAAAACACCCGGTATCACCGTATACCAGTTTTTCGTGACATTTTTGTCTTACGGTATAGCCTATGTTACTCAGGATGAATGTAGCTTTCTAATGGTGAAAGAATTTTTTAAATCGGTATAGTAGTTTTTGAGTAGCCTATGTTACTCAGGGTGAATGTAGCTTTCTAATGGTGAAAGAATTTTTTAAATCGGCACAGTAGTTTTTGACTTTATTCATTATATACATACAAAAATACAAATCTTTCCTCTTTATAATATTAGTATAGATTAATACCTACAATTTTAGTAATGTGGTTCCGTAGATATTTGTGCGGTGAGAGCTTTAACTCATATATTTGAAACTAAATATAATGCAGAAAATTTTACTATTTAGCGAGTATTTTTGAAGTTTAACTTCTCTAGCGACGTATCTGTTTGAAAAAAGTAAAAATCGACGGGAAGTAGAATGGAGCCTTAAAGGCGGAGTTAGTTTGTCTCCTAAATTACATGAAACTGACAAGAACAGAAGTTTATAGTGTGTTGCTAAGTGTGTAAATATTATTAATTAGTTTGACATAACAAAGAATTAAACTTGGGAATAATACTAAAAATTAAAGAAGTTAAACTTCTTATGTGAGCTTATGTGGGTGAGGCTCATTATAATTTTTTTAATGAAATTTTCGCAGTAAGAGATTAAAGTATAATGATACTTTTTTTTCAATGTGAATAAAACAAAATGTGTGAATGAAAGAGTTTTTTTTTATTTCGAAGTACATATTTTGGTGACATTATGTATACACTGTGTAGAAAGGCGGTGCTTACTGAAATTGGACTGCCAATGATTGCAGTGGAAAGTCAGTAACTTATCGTTGTAATAGTACTATAGTACCAGTGCAAATCGTTTATTTATTTTGTGTGCCGTGCCATAACCTGGAAATGTCGAATGGGTTATTGAAAGACCCATTAAAAGTTAAATCATTATACTTGTACAAGCATTTTTCGCAATCATGGAAAAAATCAGCGGTATAAATAAAAAAAAACCCGGGTCGCAGTGCCAAAACCCTGCCGACATATAGTGTATTTGCCAATATAGGCAGTGTGGCTTTATTATGCGAACTTTAGTTGGTTTTTGGACAAAATAAAAAATTTGACTCCTTAATACACCCGAACATTCTTTTTCTCAATTGCAATATCAATCGAACCTCTGTACCAAATTATATACACCTTTCAGTAAATAATTCCAAATCTGCAAAATAACGTTTTCATAAAATTTGTAACTCCGGTCCTGTGGGGTCGATTTTATTAAAATTTTAGGGACACATTTTAATTACTATCAGAAGGTTAAATTTCAATTTTGAAACGCTTCTAAGAATTTTTTCGGTATTTTGGGGCCCAAAAACATTTTTCTTCCCCTAAAAATTACCCTTAAAATGGCTCTATTAGGCCCATTTTAAATAGTCTTCTTGCGGTGATGGATTTCAACGCGTGTGCCAAATTTAGTTGAAATCAATTAACTCTTTCGAAAGTTATTGCCCGCACACGCACACACACACACACACACACACACACACATATATATATATATATATATAAGTATATATATATAAACATTTTTAAAAATGGTGCCAAAGTGTTTAGGAGGTTATGAAACGTCGAGAAATGTTGGTCCGACCCCTAGGTCTCGCCATCCGACCGATGCCAATAGTGTATGTTGCCATATAGCAAATACACTAAAAACGCACTTCATTTGGTTTCACGTTTACTAAATGTTTAATCGACTTTATTTCACAATGCATTGCATTGAATCCCGTCAAGCCGTCAATTAATTACGAGATAAAAACCAGTTTTTTTATATTAATGGACCTATGTTAATGTACATCAACTATAAATATTGTAACGACTAATGGTAAAAAAATCAAATGGATTGATTCCCCTTATTGTCTTTTTTTGCAATCTTTTGATTCCAAGAAATCTGTTTAAAAGTTTCACTAATCTTGCCTTGATATCGTCCAAAAATACATTAATGCTACGATGAACTCTTTAGAGTGAATTCTCCTTCATAAGCGACAACCCTATCAGCGGACACATTTGGTTTATATAAAATGAACTACAATAGTCAAGGGATAGAAATATTTGAGGTCTTATCGCCGGAATAGGAGCCCTTATTTTTTTAATTTTTCAGAAAGCTACACTTGAGCCGAAATTAATTTCTTAACTTCATCTTTAAAGTTCAATTCCAAAATATGTAATAATAGAAATTAGTTTCATGGGTAATTGGAATAAAAAATCAATTTAAACACTTATTGATTGCAACGTTTCGTCTTTATTAAATTAAGACTTTTTCAAGCTCTGGAAAAAAATTTTTTTTTACAAAAATTAACAATCATAATATAATAAAAATATAAAACCTTATGGATTAAATAATTTACTAAAAAAATTATTATTTCTTTTTAGTAAATTATTTAATCCATAAGGTTTTATATTTTTATTATATTATGATTGTTAATTTTTGTAAAAAAAAAATTTTTTTCCAGAGCTTGAAAAAGTCTTAATTTAATAAAGACGAAACGTTGCAATCAATAAGTGTTTAAATTGATTTTTTATTCCAATTACCCATGAAACTAATTTCTATTAATTTCTTAACGTCCGAACACATGCCTTTGGCGCCTGGTTCGCCTATTTTCAAAATGACCTACAATATTCGGAACATAAACCTGCACATATTTTTGTTTTGTAATTTTTTTAAACATTGCATGAATTTCAACAGTTTTTTGTCCGCTAATGTATTTTATAATTTATCTTTAACTATTTGAGCAGTAAAATATCAAGCTTGAAATTCAGTCGTAAAACGTTTTTAATTATAGAAAGGGTAGATAAAATCTAATTTAAAATTTTTAATCTTTCGTTTTGTGACAACTGACAACAAAGTCTTTTATAAAATTGGGGTAGGTAGACTAAACTTATATAATAAAAGATGAAATAAATTCTTTGAACAATCACTTCATAGAAAGAAAAGAACGTAAAAGAAAAATACAATAACAGCCCTTGTTCTTTGTAAACGAATAAAGTATGTATTATACTTCAGTGTACACGAGTTGTTCAGTCCGTGAGTGAAAGGAAGAATTAAATACTGCACAAACATGGGAAAATATTTCAGTTTTCAATTTTATTGCACATTTGGGTAAACCAAATCTATTGAAAATGGTACATTTACGTTCCAATAAGTTCCTGCGTCATACGAAACAGCGCCAAACGTGGTCATCTTAATACGTACCTAGATAATAGGATTGTGTGAAACAGAACCGAGAATAAGAACGTTTATTAGTTTTTTTTTTGTTTAATTTTGTAACATTTTTTATTAGATACTTTTTGGCACATTAATTATAGATTTATTTAGTGCTAATATCGATTTTTGTTCATAAAACATTTATAAAAATCAAATAAAAGTTCGAGTAAGAAGTTATGTTTGTGATGAGAAAGGTTCCTCATTTGACATATTTTTCTTTTTGTGAAGAAGTCATCTAATATCGTTTGCCTCTTTCTGTTTCGTTCAGCAAGCTGTTGTCGATAGCAAAATATTGCATCAATGACACTTCGACTTGCCTTTGAACATTTGAATCATTTTGTATAAACTAATTCATAATTTACGTTATAGTCGCTAAACTTTTTTTAGAAACCGCGTAGTACTGAAACAGCGTTAAACGGAGCAACGTTAAGCGAGGTCTTACTGTATACGTAGAATACTATTAAGTCACTATTTACCACTACTATGTTATACTGTCTGCTGTAAAATAGCAAGAAAAATAGAACAGACTTTTGTATTATGTGCACATATAAAGCAGTTTTAATATGGACAACTAAAGTCGTACTTTGATGCGTAAATATAATGTTTATTTAATTACATTTTATAAATAATAACCAACTTTATCGTCCACTGTACATATTGTGTCTGCATTGAAACAAGCGTGAAATATTTTATTTGACACGGGTCAAAAATAAACATACACAAAAAATAAAATGTGTTATATAAAACCTCATACTGCATCCGTTGACTTTTAAAACATGACCACAATATATACATAATCTACCTACACGTGCTGGAATTGCTGGAATACTATATCTGTGCCCACAACCCAAAACACCTTACGTCAAATTTTTCGTATTTTTAGTGTATTTGCCATAGGCAACATACACTATTGGCGTTGGTCGGATGGCGGGACCTAGGGGTCGGACCAAAATTTCTCGACGTTTCATAACCTTCTAAACACTTTGGCACCATTTTTAAAAATGTTTATATATATATATATATATATATATATATATATATATATATATATATATATATATATATATATATATATATATATATATATATATAATGTGTGTGTGCTATAACTTTCGAAAGAGTTAATTGATTTTTACGAAATTTTGCCCACATGTTGGAATCCACCACCGCAACGCAAGAACCCTATTTAAAATGGACCCAATCGGACCATTTTAAGGGTAGTTTTTAGGGGTTGAAAAAAGTTTTTGGGCCCAAAAATGCCTAAACAATTCTCAGAATCGTTTCAAAATTGAAATTCAACCCTTTAATAGCAATTAAAAAGTGCTCCTAAAATTTTAATAAAATCGGCCCGACAGGACCGGATTTATAAATTTTATGAAAACACTAGTTTGCAGATAGTGAATTATTTGCTGAAAGGTGTATATAATTTAGTTTAGAGGTTCGATTGATAATAATATTGCAACTGAGAAAAAAATGTTCTTTTAAGGGGTGTATTAAGGAGTCAAATTTTTTATTTTGCCCAAAAAACCAACTAAGTTCGCATAATAAAGCCACACTGTCTATATTAGTAAATACACTATATTGTCGGCAGGGTTTTGGCACTGCGACTCGGGTTTTTTTCTTTTTCTATATTATACATTTTTGATACTGATAGTTGTGGTATGCAGTTTGAACATGAAACTAGGAGTTAGTTCTAACAGGGCTAAGTAGTAAAACGAGTTATTCAAAATTATTCTAACGCTATATTTTCGACATAATTTGCTTTTTATAGCAAATTGCATTCCGTAAGCATCCCGTTGGACTTCAGACAGAGAGGGAGTGAACGCATGCCCTTTTTACACTATATTTTGTCAAACAAATATTTGCATTTAAATGATATTCCGAATTTTCATCTTTTTATAACTTATTTAGCAAATTTTACTTAAACGGTTTTTCTTCTTGGTCCTTGATACGCAATATACATATTATAATGTTTGTGTATGAAGGCCTACCACAAGCCTTTGAGTACTTCGTACGGAAAAAACACAGAACCCACAAAAAACCGTTATCAGGCGCGACGAGGGACGGAAGTCACATAATATATTGTTAAAAAACAAACGAGTGTGGATGTGACGTCACTAACGTCTGTCCTCTGTTCATTTTAATGGAACTCAGAACTAAAGAACTTTTTTTTATTTCGTAAAAACTGCCTGGTTATCTGATCTTAAACCTGCAGTCTATATTTACAATTTATTATTATTTTTAATAATGACTTGAAAATACGATTGATCTGAGTTACTCGTTTTTGATTTTTGGGAAAAGCGACGTTTATCTTACCTCTATAGGTATTGTAAGGTATTGGTATGATAATATAGGGTGTAGTTAAATGAAATCTATAGATGTATCATCATCCATGTAGTGAATACGAATTTTAATGAAATTTAAAATACAATTCACGTACTAGAAACGACACCACATTGCTTTTAGATATTCAACTTGAAATGTTTTGTTCTTTACAAGTGTCACTCAGAACCAGAGTCAGCTGTCAAGAGTTTAAAAAGATTGAAGTTGGAGTTAGATTTGTTTAAAAATACGAGTACACAACTTTGTTTTAATGCTGAGAGAACTGCAATTTAAACATGGAGATATTTAAAAACTCTTGAATGATTATTTGCAAGAATGATCTTACATTAATTGAATCAACAAAAATGAAAAAAGTTAAAATTCCTCTGAATTTCTTGAAGAGAAATGAAACAATTGATAAAAATTCGCAAAAAACCATCTTCGTGACTTTTGTATTCGATTATTTCGCAAAGCCGCGCCGGAACGATCATCAAGAAATAATTTAATAATAGTTTTTGTAGAATTTTCAAGTGTTTTTATTTGTTAAAATTAATTTTACTGGGCTAGTTGTCATCGTAAAATAGGACAATGTGCTGCAAAATTTCGAAATCTATATTCATATGAAGAAGTAAAGTTTGGACCGATTTGAAAGTATTTTCATGTTAAAATCTTATTTGTTTCCGAATCCCGACTGACCTAGGCTATATGTATTAGGTGTGTTTGGTATTAGTGCAGTGATAAATCAGTGAATTTACACTGAAACGTGCACGTTATAATCCATGGTTACACTATTGAGTCACAAACTCAATAGTGTCAAAAGTTTCAACACTTTTTATAGTGGACCAAGATACCAAACACACATATTATTAAACGACGGGGATGAGCCCACATATATGTAGTACCACTGGTTAATTTAATCGTTTCTCTTTACAATAAAATCTTTTTGCAATACTTTAGTTTTTGTTAAATTCTAGAAAAATATATTTCGTGTTCAAAGATGTATGTCATATGAAGAATAGTTATGTGAATGACCATTATTTCTTATATAACAGTGAAAAATAGCCAATAAAAAATATGCCCTTAAAAGTTTATTTGAAAAGAATAACATACATGCCTATCTAAAGTAATAAACATTATTTATCACTTCTTTTATAGTGCCACTTTCGGAAAATGTTCAATGTCGTTACGATGTTACCCGTAACAATATGTATAGTTAATATTCTGTAATAATATCGATATCTACGTTTTTAATGGCACACTTAAACATTAAATTCAAATAAATTAGTCGCCATCGTCGGAAAAAAATATCAATTTTATGGAATTGATTTACTCACTTCTAAGATTTTCTGTATATAATAATTAGAGATGCGCCGAATAGTGGTTTCACCGAATAACCGAATACCGAATATTATTCGGTTTAACCTTTACCGAACCAAATATTTAGCCGAATTATTCGGTTTACCATTTCATTGTTTTGCCGCGTAAATAACCTGATATAAGTTTTAAAAAATAAATGTAGATTTGATTGACATTTCAAAAAATGTTGATATTAAGTTTAAAAATAAATGTTGATTTAAAGCTTAAAAATAAATATTGTTTTGAGTTTGAAATTAAATGTTGATTTAAGGTTTAAAATAACTGTTGACTATACTGACTATATAGGTTAGGAAATAAATATATTTTCTCTTATTATTATTCTAATAAATATATTTAATCTTACATAAGAAGTTTTGTCTTTTAGTTCTACACCTTGGCTACATGAACCAAAAAAATAGAAATACTTGAACCGAATATATTCGGCAACAAAACCAAATAATTCGGCCGAATACAAATAGTGGAAAAGACACCGAATACGCCGAATACCGAATACCAAACGAATATTTGGCGCATCTCTAATAATAATATCCGTTTTTGAAATGTAACTTCTTTAGCGATGTATCTGTTTGAAAAAAGTAAGAAATCGAGGGGATAAGTTGAATGAAAAAGGGGAAGTTAGTTTGTCTCCTAAATTACATGGAACTGACAAGGACAGAAGATAGTGTGTTACATTTTGATTCGCAAAACAAATCAATTCTATTTTGACATTTAAAATTAAAAATAAATGATGAATAAAAAAATTTAGTTTCTTGGCTGTCAGTTGGCTCGTTTTTAATATTAATTAGCGAAATTGTGGCCATCAGCCATAAACTTTTTGCCAAAATTATGTAAATCGTTAATTATAGAGTCTTTTGACAGGCGCTCGAGACACATCCGTCCAAATTATAAGAGAAATCTCGAAATTAAATTCGGCCAAGAGCTGATCATCTATATAATGAGTAAGACAGAGATGGACATAAATGTAAAGTCGTTGATTATGTACGCTTTGAATCTGACACATTTAGGTGAAACGTCACATTACTTGAAGTTAAGAAGTTGTATAATACAGACAATTCATATTAAAAATGTTTTTCTGTAGAGTATAGTATGTAAACAAAACTATGGTATAAATGTGATGATCTGTTCATGTGAGGATTTTCACATGACGTAAACATCAAAGTGCCCTCTTAAAATGTGAAATAATTTCGCTGTAATTATGATCGTCAATCTAAGTAAAAGCAATTATATTATTTTTGATAGACAAAATTGTTATATTTCCAACATTAATATCTCTTATTACAATAATGAAATATCAAAGTTGCTCAGTTCGAAATTTTTAGGGATTTACATATCCTACAGAAAATAAATAAAATTTGTTAAGTATGTATAAATATTATTAATTATAAATTTCACATAAAAAAATTAAACTTGGGAATAAATATTAAACAATAAAGAAATTAAACTTCATATTTGAGCTTATGAGGGTGAGGCTCAATGTGCTTTTTTAGATATAACCTTTTTAAATTATCTAAGTTATAATAATGGTTCAAATACTGCGTTAAATTCTTAATATGAAATTGTAGCAAATAGTTTTGCTATCATATTATGAAATACTTATTTGTTGCAAATTAATGCGATATTAGAAAAATAATTATAAGTCAAACAATGTCACTGTCGGGAACGAACAAAAAACCTAACGACTCATGCTAACACAAAAATACAAAACAAGTTTCCAATATAAAAAAAAATCCGGGTCGCAGTGCCAAAACCCTGCCGACAATATAGTGTATTTGCTAATATAGGCAGTGTGACTTTATTATGCGAACTTTAGTTGGTTTCTGGGCAAAATAAAAAATTAGACTCCTTAATACACCCCCTAAATAAAATTTTTTTTTCTTAATTGCAATATTATTATCAATCGAACCTCTATACTAAATTATATACACCATTATCTGCAAACTAGTTTTTTCATAAAACTTGTAAATCCGGTCCTGTCGGGCCGATTTTATCAAAATTTTAGGAACACTTTTTAATTACTACCAGAGAGTTAAATTTTAATTTTAAAACGATTCGGAGAATTTTTTCGGTATTTTGGGGGCCAAAAACATTTTTCAACCCCTAAAAACTACTCTTAAAATGGCCCGATTGGGCCCATTTTAAATAAGCTTCTTGCGGTGATGGATTTCAACACGTGGGCCAAATTTCGTTAAAATCAATTCACTCCTTCAAAAGTTATTGCCCGCACACATATATATATATACATATATATATATACATATATATATATATATATATATATACATATATATATATATATATATATACATATATATATAAACATTTTTAAAAATGGTGCCAATGTGTTTAGGAGGTTATGAAACGTCGAGAAATTTTGGTCCGACCCCTAGGTCCCGTCATCCGACCGACGCCAATAGTGTATGTTGCCATATGGCAAATACACTAAAAATAGTCATACGTCTTTTGTGTTTATTTAATACTTGACTATTTGTGTTTGACATTCTTTCGTGAATCGTGTTCTTTGTTTATTTATGCGAGACAATTACTTTGTGATCACATGAAAGACAAATATCCATAAAGCTCCATAACAAAAGAAATAGATGACTTAGTTAATAATTCACACTTGTTAATTACCCCTATCAAAGCTGTATGTTAAATATTTTCAAAAAGCATATTTTCTAGTTGCATAAGTTTATTTTCAGTTACCAGTTTATACGACTATTAAATTGTAATTATTTGTATTTGCGGTTTCATTGGCCGACTTACAAATAAAATAAAAATAAATTTTCAACGGAACATTTTCCTGTACTGATAAATATAAAATAAAACTATTTAAATTATGTTTGCAAAAGTTTTTAACATCATTTTCTACATATTTTAAATTACTGTAAAATATAATTTAGCTTTGAAAAAATGTCGACTAGCTGTTACATTTTCAGTTGTTTATTTTTCATATTTATTTCAAGCAGCAGAGCAGAACAGAAGATATCATATTATATGTTATTTTCAACTACGTGCCGTAAAAATAGCAATTAACTTCGACAATTTAATTTTAAAATACAAAGTGGGATGTCGAAAAATGCACCTACATAATTATATAATGTCACGTAGCTAAAATATAAAATGATGTATGAATTATGATACAACGTAACAATATTAACATTCATCTAATAATAAAGTTCAAATATAAAATATGACCTATAAAAGCTGTTTTAAATTACAAAATGATTTTTATCAGTGTACTAAATATGAAAAGTATACGATGTATAGTCTCGACTTTCTTGAAAAAAAAATTGAATTCAGCATGTTATATATTCTATAAGCATATCGAATTTAAAAACGATACGAAATTTTCCAATTTTGTGTAAAAAAAAACAAATCAGTTGTTTTCGAGCGATACTGAGGAGGGACAAGAAACGCATTTTCTACTTTAGATGTTACAGAAAATAATCAAAAACTCCATAAAAACGCACGAGAAATAAAAAGTACTACCATATTTTCCGTTACAGTTATTTTATTTTATATTTTTTGATGGTGGGAGCAGCGGGTTTTTATGGTGGGAGTAGTGATATTTGCATTATTATTAGCAGCTGCAAGCTCATAGATCTATGCTGGGTTGCAGGAAGGATTGTCAAATAATTTGATTTGACTATGACCTTAGATTGTGAACACACATATTTCTCTATAAGAAAAGCATTGAAGAATTTTAATTCGAATCTGTTCGAAAAATAATTGATCGATTGAAATGATATTTTTTTAAAACTATATATATATATATATATGTGTGTGCTTAACATAGTTTTTGTATAATTTTTACTTCGAAACGACATTTTTCTACGCATTTTAATCAACATTTGAGTTGAAAAACGATCTTTTTGTGTGTAAATCAAGCATTTGTTTTTGTGTGAATACAATCTAATGTTGTACATGACAGGGAATTTGAATACGACATTAAACTGTTCTTACATGTATGAAACTGTAATTATGTTATCATAATCTAAGGTCATTGCCAAATCCAATTTTTTGACAATGTTTTGTGCAACCCAGCACTACACTGCTGGACGTGCCCTAGCGGTATAAAAAGTATTCGCCTCGAAAGAAAAAGATAGACCGATGGTAGGACCAATCTCTATCTCTCTCAAAATAGTATCTTAAGCTCAATCGTGCATCGCAGCGTCCTCCTCACTCAGCGAAACAGAAAAACAACTACAACGATATAGGGCGAATGCGTGTCCAAGGATGGAAGTCTTTGAACAAATCTCGCCCAATAACTTCCAATAATGGGTGGTGTGACCGCTTCATAAGTAGCAATGATCGTTAAATGTTCGAGGCTGGAAGGTATTGGAGGTCTGGTCGAAGAGAACGACAAATACCGACCAAGATCCAACCGAAGTGAAAGAAGACGCCTTGCTTGAGAAGAGATATTTGCTATAATGATGTTTTTTGTATAATCATGGCATACTTTTTAACCGACTTAAAAAAAAGGAGGAGGTACTCAATTCGTCGGAATCTTTTTTTTAAATTTTTTATGTATGTTCCCCGATTACTCAAAGACGCCTGAACTGATTTGGAAAATTCTTTCTATGTTTGAAAGGGTATACATCCCAGGTGGTCCCAAGGTCATCAGGTCAGGATCTGATGATGGAACCCTGGAGAAATCGAGGAAAATCTTCAAAAATGTGCGAAATCAAATCCACCACTAAAAAGTAAAAAATAAAAAAACTTAAAATAAAAATATTAACCTCCTTCAAAAAATCACTAAAAAGATGAAAATAATGAAATTTTGAGGTCGGAGCCAAATTTCATTACAAAAACTTTACATATCTACTTTTATTAAATATGCGCCGACCTCAAAATTTCATTATTTTCAGCTTTTTAGTGATTTTTTTGAAGGAGGTTAATATTTTTGTTGGTAAATTCGTGTCCATAATTTTTAATGAAGTTGGAATCGTAGGGAATTGTACAGTTTGTGAAAAAAATTAACTTTGATTAAGTTAAACGTTGAAGTTGGAATCGTAGGGAATTGGACAGTTTATGAAAATAATTAACTTTGATTAAGTTGAACTTAATCAAAGTTAATTATTTTCATAAACTGTCCAATTCCCTACGATTCCAACTTCGTTCATATTTTTTTAAAGTTTTTTTTTTATATTCTATTTATTCTATTTATTTTTCCAAAAAAGTTTTGTATTTTTTTTTTAAAACTTCATAGACTTGTGACATTTAGAAGCAATTCGTAAAATAAAAATAACAAAAATATTTAACGGGTTCAAATATCAATAGTATTTTAAACTCATGTTAAACGCCTAATTTTGGTCCGACTTGTAGGTCCTGTCATCCAACCGACACCAATAGTGTATGTGCCATGTGACAAATAGACAAAAAATGTCATTACATACACTGTTGAACTTTATATCTTAAGTTGCATGTTTAACATTTGTTTATTGCATATATAAACAGTGGCGTAACATTTGTTAAAAAACTTTTACCTTTAAAAAATCAATTAAAAAGAGGAAAGTAACTGAATTTTGAGGTCGGCGCCAATTTAATTTTTTTCAGTGAGGGCTATTTGTTTTTATTAGATTTAAATTTTGTTAGACAAACTTATAAAACATTTTTTGGAATATCTAAAGAAAATCTATTTATTAAAAATATATTTTTTAAAGCAGTTGTTTACCTACGTGGTTCCAATTTGGTATACTCGTACTGTTACCTAATACTCAAAAAATCGAGTACAGTAAAAAAAAAACACAAATGTAGCAAGTATTGTTATATTAACCCCTTTTCTCTCTAATAAAATATTATTAAAAAAAAATTTCTTAGCTACGCAGGAAAATTGAAAGTCATTATCAATAACATTTATCGATTACATTTGGGGAAAAAATTATTTACGAATTATTTATAATACGTCTTACAAGCCAAGAAGGTTTACAACACCGGCCGTAAAAGCCTACACATCTTTTATTTCTGTTACTTGACTCAAAAAGAAATATCAGCTATCGAAAATGACAAGAAGTTTATTGTATTCATACTTGTAGGTATTTTGCACGCCACTGTTGGTACGCGACATGAAATAAAATACATAATATAAATACTTATGGACGTAAGGCATACAAAGAATGCGACACAATCTAAATTATTATACTTAAAAAATCATAAATGTCGGAAATGGCATTAGATGCGCCGGTCGCCAGCCTTTATTATTATTGTGTTATGTTATTTACTGTCGATTTTTTTCCATTTTTATTTTAAATTACAGTAATAACACAAAAAGTACCTGATGCGTTATAATTTGTTGTAGGTACCTCTATATAATAGTTGTATGCATGCATATATGCATGTGGCTGTTTCCCGTGTTTCGTATTTTGGTCGTTATTTTTGATGACTTCGATTTGTTTTTATTTTACACAATTAATTCAATCAAGATCTAGGACCACACAGTTGTATGTGCAAATTAAAATAATTAAATGTTCCCATTTTATTATTTAATCATATACGTCATGATAAAATAATTTATTGAATTTGATTGAATGCAGAATGCCCATTTTATTAAAGAATCACTATCACATTCGACCACGTCAGTTCTGACCATACGCTTTATAATTAATTATTAATTAAAATACACAATGAAAAATAGAGTGGCACATATATCGATCAAATAAAATTGCAATGGGTACTAATTTAGATTTTCATTTAATTAATTGACGTTTTGGAAAAATGCTTTACTATCTTCAGTGCTCTTTACAAAAACCGGTCTAGTGTGTGTCGTACACGCATTAACTTAGGATTCCACAACCTAAATATTGCCAAAAAAGTGTTGCAAGGTTTCACAAAAATAAAATTTAAGGCTTTCTATAAAATCCACGTAAATGAGAATTTCTGAAAACCTTATTGATGCTTATCATTATTTTCAAAATTTGAGCCAAATCTGAGACAATGTCAAATTTTGCTTGAGTTACTTGAGTTTAGGCTAACATCTTGACTGATATCGACATTTTGAGCAAATTATATTCGCTTTCTCGCACATTCCTTACTGTAAATGCATTTCAAAAAACCTGGTCCTCAAAAGTAATTTCTGATTTTACCTTAAAATTAAGAGTTGTTCCTGTTAAACTTATAAGAGCGTCTTGAGTTATTTTCCTTAAAAGTTCTCCTACGAAAGCGGCTGATAGTATTTCCGTAGGAATCAAATTTCAACGCAAGTTATGGGATCAATAAAGAAGCTGATGAGTTGGCGAGAAAAGGATCATCAACCCCATATATTGGACCAGAACCTGCCCTGGGAGTGTCTAAAAGCACAGTACGGCGTCAAATAAGGGAATGGGTCGTAAATCAGCTTAAAACACACTGGAATCAAATTTCCGGGCAGCAGCATGGAAAAACTTTTATCAAAGGACATTCAAGAAAAAGGACTGAAGAACTAGTACAACTTAGTAGGAACAATCTTCGACTAGTGGAGGGTCTCCTAACAGGACATTGTGCCCTGAAAGGACATCTCCAAATCGGACCGTTTAATGAGGACTTAAGGTGCAGACAGTGTAATAAGGAAATGGAAACAGCATACCCTATTCCGTGCGAATGTGTGGTGCTGGATCGCAGAAGACAGATAATTTATGGACAATCAGCAATGGGTTCAGAAGACTATATCAACCAGTCCACGGACTGCGCAAGTTAGAACAAGGAACGAGGATACTCGACCGGGTGATATAAAGAAATTGGGAGATAGCGCAATATGCCCTAGAGGCTGCAGTACTCTCGGCAATAGACCGGCTCCAATGAAAAAAAAAGTTATGGGATATTAGGGAACACAACTGATCTTCTAGGCCGCGATATGTCTTTCTTCGAATGTCTATACCATTAAACTCAAATTTTTGAGCTTAGTTAACTTGAGACCTGTAAACGGAGCTGCTAACTTACACGTTAAAATTGGCACCGTATATGAATAATTCAAAGAAGAACTTTTTTGTTTTAAAATTGGCAGTTCAAAAGATCTTTGAGAGGCAGTATATAGTTTATCTATGCATACATATACAATATACGAACATGTTATATAGACGCTGAGATGTAACTTTTTAATGTATTTTTAATGCGCTAGTAAAAAGCGCATGTAGGTATCATATTTTATACATGGACGTAATCAGGCGCGGATTTAGTGATGTTTATTAGTGTATTTGCCATATGGCAACATACACTATTGGCGTTGGTCGGATGGCGGGACCTAGGGGTCGGACCAAAATTTCTCACCGTTTCATAACCTCCTAAACACTTTGGCACCATTTTTAAAAATGTTTATATATATGTATATATATATATATATATATATATATATATATATATATATATATATATATATATATATATATATATGTGTGTACGGACAATAACTTTCGAAAGAGTTAATTGATTTTAACGAAATTTGGCCCACGTGTTGAAATCCATCACCGCAAGAAGCCTATTTAAAATGGGCGTAATCGGGGCATTTTAAGGGTAGTTTTTAGGGGTTGAAAAATGTTTTTGGGTCCCGAAATACCGAAAAAATTCTCAGAATCGTTTCAAAATTGACATTTAACCCGTTAGTAGCAATTAAAAAGTGTCCCTAAAATTTTAATAAAATCGGCCCGACAGGACCGGACTTACAAATTTTTTGAAAACACTAATTTGCAGATAGTGACTAATTTATTGAAGGGTGTCTTTAATTCCGTGTAGACGTTAGATTGATAATAATATTACAATTAAGAAAAAAAATGTTATTTTAAGGGGTGTATTAAGGGGTTAAATTTTTTATTTTGCCCAAAAACAAACTTAATTCCACATAATAAATGTATAAAACCACACGGGCCTATACAAGCAAATACACTATATTGTCGGCAGGGTTTTAGCACTGCGACCCGGGTTTTTTATATTTAAATGCAACAGTCATAATATACATAATTTTTCAAAGTATAGTTATTGACGGATCGCCGTACAGACGACAGACTAGAGTTGGGTAACTCAGATCTGAACCGGTTCAAAGAGCCGACTCCGACAGAAGATCTGTGAGAGCCGACTCACTTTTTTTTGAGCCGACGGATCAACGGATCCGCATAACTCAGTGAAACACTTAACACACAGAAGCACATTTTACACTTACGTATCAGTTCTTGCTTTGATGCATCTGTCAGCTCAAATGACTCATGCATCACATGTTTGGCTTTGCATTCTTGATTCTATACAGGTTGTGATATGATTGACTGAACTAGGTAACTCAGCGGCAGATTGCAGTAACATATTCAGAACTCGGCTCTTTTTGAACCGGTTCAGTGAGCCGGCTCACATACGGGATCCAGATGCAAAGATGCAGATCACTAAAAAGACCCGTTTTTCCCATCTCTACGACAGACGCAAGAAATCAATCCCAGGTGGAATTTTTTTTTATTATAAACTAGCGATCCGCCCGTGTAGATCTCATTTGAGTTAATACATTACTTACAGACTTCGGCTCAAATTTATAATTAATAAATTACTAACGGACCCGTGCGAATATTTCGCACCGTTAGTGGTTAGTTACGTAATATAACAGGTGGAAATAAATTTTATTCTATTCAATTCAAAGACTTCAGCGTCGCTACATCACTTAATAGAACAACTGTTAAAATAAACAGATTGCCACCAGATGACAACATTTGTTTTATTTTTTCTATTCTATTCAGAGACTTCAGCGCCACTACACGTCATATTACTGACAACTGTTAAAATAAACAGATTTCCACCAGATGACGACATTTGTTTTTTTCTGTAATGAAATTGTTAAATTTATAAACTGTAATTTTTTAATGAAAACATTAATTTTAAGATATTAACTTATTTATCGTCATTAGAGAGAAAAATAATCTCCAAAATGGCGTATCAAACATTACTTTTGATACAGTATTAAGGGAGATATTTCATACCGCGAAAAAATATCATAATTCGGCTCTGCATATCGCAATAATTCGTCTTTGTATGATACACGATAATAACAATTATAGAATATGCTTTAACATTTAAAAAAATGATTAAAGTTTTATGAATTCTATGTTTTATGACAGTTTTAAAACCCATTAGTGGTTTTATTTGATGCTAAGTTTTATATTTCAAAGAGACGACGTGTTTTAATATGAAATTGAGGCGTATAAAAGACAAAACTAAGAATGGTGTGAGTCACATTAGTGATTTTTCTAGATATAAACAATATAAAAATATGAATTATACGTACAGCTTTCAATTTTTTAAATTTATTCTAGATTATAGACGCTCGACAATTTAGGTGATTAGCGTCTTAATTACACCAAATAATATGATCACTTCAAATTAAACACATCACAAAAGATCCATGAGCAGAGGCAAGATTCAAACCCACGACAGTCCAGCCATGCTTATCCACTGTACTATACTGTTCTCTACTTTTTTGTCAATAGGTTTTACCAATTTTTCAAAATTTTATTTCTTAATTAAACCATGTTTTTTAATAGTGCGGAATACATTTTTATATTGAAGTCTGGTTTCTCAAAAAAAGCTCAGGGCACTCTCTTAGCTCTGATCTTCTCTTGTTAGTCTAAAATATATATATAGTACGCGCCATGGATTTGAAAGGCTCGGAAGTTAGATGCAAATGGAGGCTTGCGCAGGTACAGTCGGTTGAAAAACTACAAACTCGCGCTATATTATTATTTTTAATTCCTCTTTAATCTAAAGGTCTAATTCCTTGCATAAAGTCATCCAAAAAATTATTTTTCGTGCTTGTCTATGCAAAACTGTATTAGGCATCTTGATCAATTAAACAATCAAAGAAACAACTTAACAATAGCGTACTAGACTGTACTTTATAGCAAGAAAGCGACAAGTGACAAGACAACCAGCGATAACAAATCACCAACGAGCGCACGTTCTGTGCCGGTAACTGGGATGTAATGGGAGTCTTCCTTTCCCACAAAACAACCAGGACGGCTCTAAAATATGCCTTTGCGACGCTGTTTGTGACTAGCGTCAGAACCTTTTAGAACCGTGGCGCGTATTATACTACGCAACCGAATTGATTTTTTTTTGCACCATCTCCTATAAAATAGCTGCTTTACATGAATGTATGCTGACATGTAAAGTGACCCATAACACACTAGTAATGAAAAAAAAATTGGCTGCGTTATATTAATTCCATAGTAAATTGATTTTGTATATTTTGTACTGATTTTTTACTCGGCACATGATTAAAAACTCGGGTCGCAGTGCCAAAACCCTGCCGACAATATAGTGTATTTGCTTATACAGGCAGTGTGGCTTTATTATGCGAACTTAAGTTGGTTTTTGGGCAAAATAAAAAATTTGACTCCTTAATACACCCCTTAAAATAATATTTTTTTTCTTAATTGCAATATTATTATCAATGGAACCTCTATACCAAATTATATGCAACTTTCAGTAAATAATTCACTATCTGCAAACTAGTGTTTTCATAAAATTTGTAAGTCCGGTCCTGTCGGGCCGATTTTATTAAAATTTTAGGGACACTTTTTAATTACTATTAAAGGGTTAAATGTCAATTTTGAAACGATTCTGAGAATTTTTTCGATATTTTGGGGCCCAAAAACATTTTTCAACCCCTAAAAACTACCCTTAAAATGACCCGATTACGCTCATTTTAAATAGGCTTCTTGCGGTGATGGATTTCAACACGTGGGCCAAATTTCGTTAAAATCAATTAACTCTTTCGAAAGTTATTGCCCGCACACATATATATATATATATATATATACATATATATATATATATATATATATATATATATATATATATATACATATATATATATATACGTATATATATATACGTATATATATATATATATATATATATATATATATATATATATATATATAAACATTTTTAAAAATGATGCCAAAGTGTTTAGGAGGTTATGAAACGTCGAGAAATTTTGGTCCGACCCCTAGGTCCCGCCATCCGACCGACGCCAATAGTGTATGTTGCCATATGGCAAATACACTAATAATAACAGATAAATCAAAATATTTTTTACTAAATTATTTCTCGACGATCGTTCTGGACAATAAGTCCATCCTCAGGAATATAAACATATACTAAATTAGAAATTTGCAATGTAAACGGAAAGTCGACTTGAATTGATTTGGGTTAACCATAGATCTATCATCTGCTAAAGTTGATTTTGATTTGAAGTGAAGTTAAGATTTTTGATATGTACTAAAAATGAAGGCAATACCAGTCATTTTATAGAAGGTACGTGCATATTGCCACTCGTGCCTGGCACTCGTTTTCATAATGTAACCAATCGACCATAATATAATACATTCCACCCTAAAGACAAGTCAATGACAAAAAACTCACATAAACGTTTCAGTATTTAGGCCACAGATTTGTTTGGTTGAGTTTTACGATCCAGATATATTTTACAGATAAAAATCTAATGAAACGAGTACTTTTTTTCAATGAAGGGTGGTTCATCGAGATCGCAGTGTAGTTTGTATTCAATTCATCCCGTTAACAGAACTGCAAACATCGGAGACAAAACACTTTACATATATAACGTTTGAGTTCAAAAACCTTTTTGTATAAAACATTTCACTATACGGTCCATTTAAATACAAGCATTCAACAACCGACACTAAGTAACAACTATTGAACACACGCTGATGTGATACGTAGACATACTACATACTATATATCTGCGACCAAAAGGCAAAAACCGCTTATGTCTAATTTTTAGATACATTTTTTAACTTGTGTAATATTGGCTGTATCTGAGGGCACGGTAGTGTCCCCGCCAAGACGAGCTAAACCAAAGGAACGAGCCAAACCAAAGGAAGCGGGACACTACCTACCTTTTCTGAAACCGTTTTGTCGTATTTTCGAACCGTCATAGTTTCGGTCTGGATAATGACAGAAAACTAAAATTTTCAGGATAAGATGTCCTTAGTAGACTTATCAAATCCACGTAGTATCAATTATCTAGCTTTTATGGTTTCAGATTTATTGACACCTGAAATACGTCGATTTCGTTACTGACTCACTGACTGATGATCATCAAAACCTCTTGGGTACTTCCTGATGTCCTACTTACCTTTTCTGGAACCGTTTCGTCGTATTTTCGAACCGTCATAGTTCCGGTCTGGATAATGCTAAAAAGCTGACATTTTAAGGATAAGATTTCCTTATTAGACTTATCAAACATACCAAGTATTAATTAACTAGCTTTTATGGTTTTAGATTTATTGACCTCTGAAATACGTCGATTTCGTCACTGACTCACTGACTGATGATCATCAAAACCTCTTGGATACTTCCTGATGTCCTACTTACCTTTTCTGGAACCGTTTCGTCGTATTTTCGAACCGTCATAATTTTGGTCTGGAAAATGCTAAAAAGCTGAAATTTTAAGGATAAGATGTCCTTATCAAACTTATCAAACACACCAAGTATTAATTAACTAGCTTTTATGGTTTTAGATTTATTGACCTCTGAAATACGTCGATTTCGTCACTGACTCACTGACTGATGATCATCAAAACCTCTTGGGTACTTCCTGATGTCCTAGAAGGCTGAAATTTGGCATGTAGGCTAGGATTTGCATATAAACAACGGAAAAATTAAGAAATCGGAAACTTTCCTTCTCCAACCTCTTGTATAGGGAGTGCATATCGTATATTATGGAATATGTGCAAAAATGGATCACAAATAGGTTGTGCTATAAGACATTGCTTCTTGCCACATTCATGATTCTAAGTAGGTCAACAGAAAGTACTTTATAGGTTTTGATTCCCTTATGTGAGTGTCAAAATATGCGGCATAAACGACCGTATCTTTTAATTGCGTTGACTTATCAGTTTGATATTTCACGGCTCCAAGGGATTGTAGACCTATTTGATATGAATTTCAACTTGACACTTCCACGCGTTCCTGAAAAAAAGGGTCTTGACAGACAAACAGACGGACAACATAGTGATTCTATAAGGGTTCCTTTTGAGGTACGGAACCCCAAAAATAGTGTGGATTGTATCAGTGGAGCTTGTATCTCAAAATATGACAAAGTTTCTATCTAAAGCGAACTTTACGTTTATGATTTCTCATTCGGTGCAACCCTCGATCAAAACAGTTTTTCGTTTCTATAAAGACTTAGACATCAATTTGAAGGCACTATATAGAATGTATTTCTACCCTCTTTATGAACACAATATTACATCATCGTACAGTGGGTATGTCTTCGTATTAAACGACCGTGTTGTTATCTACAGTACTCCTGCTTCTGCAAGATTCCAAGCTATTCTTTCGCACACGTCATTGCATTCTGAATCCATCGAGTATGGATACTTCCGATTCGAGTGATAACTTTACTATTAGTAAGAGAGCTGTTAGACATTTTTGGGTAGGTACTTGAAGCACTGTGAAAATTTGTACAATACCTCTTTAGTAATATCCGAATATAAAAACTCAGACCTGCCTGAAGGGTAGCGAGGCTAACCGATCCTCAAACTTTTAAATTGGTAATTATTTTTTCGCAATAAAAAGCTCTTGAAGCATTTTGAAAGTTTAATACC